>JAVSCE010004000.1:0-160883 GCA_032199065.1 Smutsia gigantea | reverse complement strand
TGATGATTATAGTTAATACGGTATTGAATACTGGGAATTGGTTCAGAGTAGATTTTAGATGCTCTCACCACACACACAAAGGTAACTATGTGAGGAAATAGATTTGTTGATAAGCTTGACTAGTAATCATTTCACTGTGTATTTGTATATGAAATCATGTTCACACACCGTAAACATACACAATGTTTATTTCTAAAGAAAACTACAAAAATATGGGATCAAATGCCTGTACCAAAAATGAAAGAAAAAAAGTATTACTCTTCAATTTAAGCTTTGTTGTAATAAACGTTTCATTTCTAAAATGTAGGCACTATTATAAGGCATACCTGTCGATTCACCATCCAGACATATCAAATCTTGCCATTTTGCCATTTTGTATCCAGCTTTTTATTTTGTTTTTTAAATAAATAAAACTATACAAATAAACTAATTTCTCTGTGTTCTCCTCCCTAATCTGTTCATTTCAGGATACCATCTTGAATTTAATCATTTTTGAGTCTATTGTTTCCTGAAAGTTTGTATATCCATGAACAACAGGTGCTACTGTTATGCACGTTTTAAAACTTTATGTAAATGACCCCCTGTATGTCTTGTTAGGAAAGTTGTTTTTTCCCCTTGTTGGGAAAATACATAGCTTTAGTTCATTTTTACTCATGTGTAGTATGCTACTGAATTAATATACTCTTAACATGTCCATTCTCTCAATAATGGACATTTACTTTCACATTTTTGCTATAAGAAACAATGCTATAATGAATATTTTTGTACATATATTCTTATACATGTGGATGTTAGGGCATATATATAGGACTATAGTTGTTGCTTCAAGCTTTGCTAGATATTGTGAAATTGCTCTCCAAAGTTGTTAATCAATAGGTTGTCACCAAGAGAATGAGAATTCCTTTTGATCCACACCCTTCCCAAAACTTGGTGTCCTCATTAAAAAGTTTTTCAAATCTGATAGGTGGAATGGGGCTTTATTGTGCTTTTGATGTTCAATCCTTGCTTACTAGGAGACTGGGCATGTTTTTTATGAGTTTATTGGCCGGCTACATTTCTGCTTCTGTGAATCGCATATTCATATCCTTTGCCCATTTTCTTATTGGGATGTTTGTCTTTTTCTTACTAATTTTTTTAGGGAATCTTTATATATTCAGAATACCAGGCTTGCCAGTTACATAATACAGTGAAAATATTTTTTTTCCATTCTGTGGCTCATCTTTACATTTTTTTTAATGGTATCTTTTCTTGTTCAGAAGTTAAATTTAAAGTAGTCAAATGTATCAGCTTTTATGATTTATGCTTTTTGCATTTGGTTTAAAAAATGAAATCAAGCAAAACTCTTCTACCCCGGAGTAAAAAAAAAAAAGTTTTCTTCATTTTTCCTATAAGTTTTAGGATTTTAGTTTTAATATTTATTTTTTAACAGCTGGAAGTTTTCTTTTGTTATGTTTTATTTTAGGGATATATTTTAAAAATATTTTTCTATATGGCTAACTAGTTCCAAGTAATAACCATCATTCATTAAACAGTACATCTTTTCTCTACTCAATATTAGTGCTTCTGTGTTATAGGCATAAGTCTGTTTCTGGGTATTCTGTTCATTAGTCTTGTCTATACCCGCACCAGTAATGCAAGATTTTAGTTACTGTACTTTTATCATAAGTCTTGATATGTGACAGGGTACATGCCTGTACAATTTCCTTCTGTCATAAATGTCTTAGCTATTCATGATTCTTTGCTCTTCCATATGAATTTAGGATTGTCAGTAAAATCTTCATAGAAATTGTAGTTGCATAGTCAAACAAAGCCATGAAAATACTATTTCCATATCATTAAGAATGATTCTCAGGATATGAGAGAATTCCTCAAATTCATAGGCCTTTAGAGCTAGAAAAGACATTACCGTACATTAATTAAGAGCCACCGTGTATTAGCTTGCTAGGGTTGCCAAAACACAGTACCATAAATTGGGTGGCTTAAACAATAGACATTGACTTCCTCCCAGGTCTGGAGACTAGAAATCCAAGATCAAGGTGATGGTGAGGTGGTTTCATTATGAGGCCTCTCTCGTTGGCCTCATGGCCATCTATGTCTTCAGTGGTTTTTCCCTCTTTATGTGTCTAATTTCCTCTTCTTATAAAGACAGCAGTCACATTAGGGTTCACCCATATGACCTCATTTTATGTTAAGACTTCATCTCCAAATGGAGTCATATTCTGAGTTACTGGGAGTTAGAACCTCATCATACAAGTTTGGAGTGTATGGGGGAGTGGGAAGGGGGAGAGGATTCACAATTCAGCCATAATGGTTTCATACAGCAATGTGGAATATATAAGAGAATTTGTTTCTTTTTACATACTTGTAAACTTATTTAGGTTTGTGAATATAAGTTAAGTATTGAAAAGGTTTTATTGAATCAATTGCAATACTTATGAGGAAAATGAAATGTATTACATTAATAAGTATGGTTTAACATTTTTAAGAGTAAAAATTTGGAGTGGAACTAAATTTCTTCCAGAGACCTATTAAAAGTGATTGTGAAAATTTGTTAGACTAATAAATAGTTTACGATTTTTATCTTAACTCAAAACTTAAGGAAAAAAGCAGTTTCCCAATTTATAACTTTAATAAATTGAAAATTAACTTTTAAAGTCTAAATAAAATCTGAACATTTCTCCAAATGACCCTCAAAGGCATAAAACAAAATAAAAAATCCCTCCATTTAACAAGATCAGCTTGCAAATAACACAAGAACCCTGCTGAAATTTTAATTGTAATTTCCCTGAATTTATAGATTTATTTGGGGAGAATTCTTAACTATATTGTTTTCTAATCTATGCACATACTAAATATTGCCATTTATTTAAGTCTACTTTTTTTTACTTTAAATAAAGCTTGTATAATTTTCTCCATACCAGCTAATCAAATCTTTTAGATTTATTTCTAGGTATCTCCTGTTTATGCTTAAAGATGTTCCTTATGGGTCTTAAATTGTGACTAGTATGCAATATCACAGTTTTTTATGCTTATTGCCAATAAGGAATTTTGGTTTAGGACCAGTGACCCTGTTGGCAAGACATACCAGGAAAGCTATTATTATTTCCTTTCCAAGCTACTACCTCAAATCAATGCTGCCTGTTAGGTTGCTTCTGTGAAACTAGTAAATGCTATCTTAGAATTTTGCATTCACATAAGAAAAATATGCAAGAAAAGATGCCACTGGAAAGGACATAGAATTATAAATGTATAAGGGAAAGAAAAAAATACATGTTTTTAGAAAAGTATAGTCTATTTTCTAAGTCTGGAAATGCAAGGTAACATTTTCTTTTTAGTGTTATCGATCTTGTGTGCAGCTTTACAGTTTGTAAAAGCCATTTCATATTTTGAATAGTCAAGGCATCATTCAAAAATAAAAGGTATAAAAAGGAATGAAGTTTACAATATCTACCCATTTGCCAGCTTCATCCTCAATAAGTAATCATTACTATGTGTATCTTCTGTAATTTTCCAGAGACTTTTTTGGTGGTTGTAAAAACAAGTGCAAATAGATGTGATATTTTTACCCATTTTTACATTTAGATGGTAGCCAAATGCTCACCATAGTTTTCTACTTTGATTTTTTGTTTTATGTTTTATTTTCTTTGACATATCTTGGAGAACATCCAATATGAGTATATAAAGCACTTCCTCGTTTTCTTGTCTTGTTTTACAGCTGCCTTATATTGGTATGGATGTATCACACACTAAATAACCACCACCTCATTAACTGTCAAGTGTCTTGTGTATCTAAACATTATATTTAAATTCTATTTTCAATAAATACTTGTTGAATTAGAATATTCTCAAACTGGATTAGTGAATAAAAATATTAAATTTAAATTGAAATTAATTTAAGTCACATTTCCTTTGGTGAAACATTGTTTTAGACACTATTTTTGTCTGTAAGCCAGTTTTGAAATATTAAAAGGATTTTCAATATGCACAGGTGTTGATACCGTGTTTCCCGCTAGGTGTCGCCAAAACAGTATTTAACGCCAACAAATAGACCAGTGGTTGAGAACATTTTATGTTTAGGCCCCTTTAGTTTCTCAACCACAGTAGGCAGGAAAGGTACCTTGTGACTAAGATGTTGAAGGCAAAACTTTGGCTTGCTGTATTTTTTAAGGCAACTAAGACTTTGATAATTTAGGATGAAAGCAAGCAAGCTTTCCCTATTATCATAAAACTCTATTTGGGGATTTTATACTTAGTTGGATTAAGCAGTGATGTGGAATTTAAGTGATAAGGAATTTAGTGAATTTTTAAAAAGTTTGCTAGACATTATCTTATTTTTATGTGATTAAAAATGTCTTTACAGTGACTGCAATGGGGATATATGGTGGGGACTTGATAATAGGGGGAGTCTAGTAACCATAATGTTGCTCATATAATTGTATATTAATAATAGCAAAAAAAAATGTCTTTAGCTTCAGCTTTTCTATTCCCAGCCGTCTTGGGTTCCATGTATCTGAGCAGATCTAGAATGCACAGTTTTTGGAGGATTTTGCCTCTAACTGGGCATATATTTTAAAAAGATAAAGGATTTTGTGTCTTTCTTATAATTGCCCCAGGGGCAGATATAATTGCCATGGGAAGGCATTCTGTAACTCCTCATTTGAGATTTAATAGGTTAGTCCCTCTCTGTTCTTTAGTGATTACATTAAGTCACAAGCTGGTGAAGTTTTTCAACAAAATTTCTCCTATGAGAAATTTCAAAGAGGAACTATAAAGTATTATATACATATTCCACTCATTGCAGTAATATAAAATCTTTCAGCACTAAGATTAGTGATTGGCATATCATAGGTACTAAGTTAACATTTATTGAATAAATGAATGAATCAATTTTCACAACAGCATCTTGAGTGATAGCAAAGGATTGGAAACAATGTTAGTGCCAACAATAAAGGAATAATTGCATAAATTATAGTGTAATCTGGTACATATTGGTATATGTCATTTGAATATAAGTTCCTTTGAAATATGTAACTTTTTTCTCCATTACATTAGCATAATGATGTACAGATTGTCAGCACTCAATAAATACTTGTTGAATTAGAATATTGTTCTCAAACTGGATTAGGCTGGCATATACACAAAATCTCAAAGCATCTCCCAGGAGTTGGGACTAGCCATCTCAAAGTCACAACCATCTTTTACCCTAAACTTAAGAGATGTGGATTTGGGGGGAGCAATTTTTCTATGGAGTTAATGTTGGAGATAAAAACATATGACAATTTTACAAAATTATGACTATACTAAATTTTAACTGTTTTAGAGTTACTTCAATGAGTTATCTAAGGGATGGCAAAGAAACAGTTTTTCATAGCTGAGCCAGATCAGCCGAGATCTTAAACATTGGTAATCATAAATTAGAATATGGATCTAAGAACAAGAATTGAAATGGATGGGACTCTATGCAACATTTCAGCTATCCAATCAAACATGTGATTCATTATGGTCTACCTACGGTAAGCCACAGGTGAAGCTGAGAAAAGGAGCTGAGCTTATTCCTTTCCTTTGATTTGGATTTGAGCAAGTGTAGGATTTGTCTAGCTCATCAGGAAGGTTTAATGCCTTGTGGTTTTAAATCAACACAGGGAAGTCGTTTCATCATGACTTTTTAGAGCAGTTATGTGTACAGAACAAGTGATGGCATTCTTATCAAAGTACGGTTTCTTTCACTTTTTGCAAGTTGCACATACTTTCACTAAACAGAACCATGTTTCACAATCTGCATGTGTGTTTTTGTGATTTTATTCATTTGTGTAATATGTCCTCCATATATCACCTATGGCTGTTTCCTGACTGTTTCCAAGGATCTGTGTTAATATGCTGTGTAAAGTGGCTAAAAAGAAAATAGTACAGAAGGAAGTCTAGTATTTTTAATGCTGCTAATTTGTCTATGGTAGCTAAGGCCAAAAAGGAATTTGGAGGAGGAACAGATTGGCACACACAGCCATGGCAGGGTACCAACAGTGCCATTTTCCCACCTATTCTCTGAACATTTTCTTCAGCTCATGTAAACCAGTATGCAAATGTAGCTTCATGTCTCTCCCCTGTCAACTAGATATCTGCCTCTAAGTCTCTCTTACAAAGAGATGCTAGCATTACAGCTGCTGAAAACTGCTCTAATAATATGTTTCAGTGAGTTGTGAGTTAATTGCTTTAGTTGTTTGAAGAACTGATTTGTTCTGCAGAGAGATAAAAATATTTCCAAAGTCTCAGCTGTGGGTCCCTCAAGATACAAAATGCTGTCTGTTGTCAATACCCTTTCATTTCTACTTTTGTAGAAATCTACTTTGTTTGCTAGGATAATCTTTGTATTTGGCTTAATAGCTTTACTTTAAAAGGTCAGAAAAGTTCTAGTTTTAGTGTAATTCTGTCCCTAGACAAAGACAAGAGTGGGTCTTGCCCTGGGCCCCTCACTTTAGAGGGTACCACTATAGCTTTCCTCTACCTGTACCCTCCTATGAGTTGAAAAGTTCATGGGTCAAGGGGACATAGCCATTCCTGGCCCCACTCTCTTAACTCTTGGCTCAGACATACACAGACTAAACTTTGAAACACCAATTCCAAGTACAAATGTCCCCAAGGCCACTTCCAGGGCATGTGCAGGCTGCTTCTGTGTCTGTTCTCCCAAAGGCTGACCTTGCCACTGATATGCACACCTGGGGCCTGCAGTATGCCCTGGGAATGGTGGTTGGCTGGGTTTTTTACTTTGTGAACTCAGAGAGGCAGGTTGAGAAATTCCATCTCAAGAGTTTGGACATGGAGGCCACTTTTAACTGAGAAGGACTCCAATGTCCACCTGTGGTTCAGAAAAGATTACTCTGTACTTAAACTTCCCTTGGGTCCCCATTGAGTCTCAGGTTTCTTACTGGTAAATAATCTTATGGCCATAAATTGTATACTTAGTAACAATGACTTGCTCCAGGTGGTAACCTCAGTTCTGAAGTAGAACTTATCACCTTCAGTGTTAAGACTGACAGATTTATATTGTGATTCTATTTATTTGAAACATGTAGACCATATAATTGACATAATTTCAAATTAAAAGAAGAATGTGAGCAAGTTTGTAAGTGGTATGCTAATATTTGAGAGAAATGGATTTACCAAATTTATAAGTTAAATTTAGATTTACAAGAGCCTTTGAAATGCTTTGGGAGGTTTTACTTTGTAGGAACATATGCTTGCTTGCTCAGTTATTTGAAATGCTTAAAGGTAAATTGAACATAATATTAAACCCATTAATACAAGTTGTTGGATACAAAATCAATATTTAAAAATGTAAGGTTATTTTTTACATTCCAGCCAGAAAAAAATAAAATGACCCACACACATAAATGGATACTTGATATGTGGCAAGGTATACTGCTGGGATGTAGGAGAAAAGACAGTCTTTCCAATGGTGGTGCTGGATAATTGTGTGCCTGTGGGAAAAAATGAAATTGGACTCCAATTCACTGTACATAGTCAATTCCAGGTGGATGTGAGATCTAATGTGAGACAAATTATAAAGTCATTTAATGATTAATATAGGAGAATACTTCATGACCTTGGGTTAGACAAGGTTGAAACTTTGGTTTCTTAAATGAGACACAAAAAGTACTAATCATGAAAGCCAAGTGGGAGGACTAAGGGAGGCTCTAAGCAGCAGGCAACACATTCAAGGGCAGGAGAGGGTGGCCAGCTGGCTTCAAGGTCATTAAGCCTCTAAGGAGAATGGAGCAACCCTTCTGTAAGTGCAGAAGGATAGTTCCTTCAAGTAGGCCTACTAGGAAAGCATCTAATAGTTTTGGACCAAATGAAGAAGCTCAGAACATACCCAAAGGGACAACCCCCTGCCTTGGGAGAGAGCAAGTCCTATCTCTGGCAAATCCATGGCAGTCTAAACTCACTTGATACAAAGACCAGTGAGGTTTGGGTCCCCAGTCACTGCCACTTCACCCTTGGCACACCCAAGCCAACCCAAGGATCACGTTTTCTTATGTGAGGGAAAAGGCCCAACATAGGGCCTGAAAGGTGCCAGAGCATCTCCCCCAGAGAAGAACCTGTGAAAGGCAGCTGGGGAGGCAGACCAGGCCAAGAAGACTAACAGCTTTGAGCCTGTTCTCACAAAAGTCCTCAACCTACCAGGAGGCAAATCCAACATCTCCTACTAAGAGAAGCCATTGATTCCCAGGAGCTAGACAAGAAACTTGAGAGAGGAGGTGTCAAATATTATAGACTCTTCTAGCCCAAAGGAGTGGGGGAAAGGGAAGGGTTGTCACATATCTGAAGCCAGTTGCAGAGAGACTCCATCACCATCCTGAGAGCTGGACAGGGTCCTTGCCTTCCAGACTGCAGAGAGACACAGTTTTGTCTCTCCAAGTGACAAACCTCTAGTTCATGCTCATATATACTTGCAGATGTGAGAGAACTTGGAGATGGGCAGGGAAGGGTGATGGGTGGGAAGGGAAATGGTGTACAGCCATAGTGAGGCTGGGTGAAGTGCGATCTTCCACGTCCTTGTTGCATTAGCAATCTGCCAGCCAACTGGGTATCTAGACTTCACTAAAATAGTAGCAGAGCTTAAAGCCATTGAAAGAAAACGGAAACCAACCTGTCCATGGCTAGGAGGAAGAGGAGGAAGGGGTGAGTAGGAACACTGAAAGAGGGGCAGGTGGCCTCTGGGTAACCCCCAGCCCCTAGATCCTAATGCCTTTTACACTTTGTGGATATGGTTTATGGTTTCCCTTCCTGAGACTACTGCTGCTAAATTCCAGTACCCCCTTTTATCACCAGTGTATGTTTGTAGTCTTTTCTTGATATATTTTTATTGCTTTTCCTCAGCAGTTGTCAACAAAAACCAAGAAGTTTTCTCAGTCTTATGCTTTATGGAAAGGACTAATGATCCTCTGAGTTACCGCATTTCTGTCACCTAAAATCTTGGCCAGAACTTACTTAGGAATCTATGTCTTTCATTCACAAAGGACTAGCTTTGGTCTCTACAGGCTGCTTTTGCATGCAAATTGTCCCTTTCTTCCCTCAGCCTTAAGTCTCAGTCTTTGCTCTTCACCAACATCGTGGACAGTTCCCTTCACAAGCTACTATCTTCCTATTTCCCAGGCCCGCTGACTTCTACAAGACTTAAAATCTATCCAGATGTATCCAGGTAATGGCGTTATTTAAAACCTTCATGTGTCTTACTTTATTCTTGTTAAGATGGGAAGAAGAGATGCTCCAGGATCTCAGGTTTTTATATTTGAATTCTTTGGTAATATTTTAAAAGCTATTTTAAAATACCAGCTTCAAATACATGATGATTGACTCTGGTCTGTTTCTGACATCTTTCCAGAAAAAAGTCATGCTTAGGTATACCAAAGAGGAAGAAACGTTTGCTTAGGCCACCCTTTGTAAAGCTTTACAGAACCTCTAGACCATATTCACAAACAATTTCTGGGGAAGGCCAGGAGATTAAGTGGTTTGGCAGCGAAGTCTCAACTGGCCGATTCCATGCTCTTTGCCAGTAAAGATAGTGGGCTGGCAAGAGCTATCCTGCTTTGATCTGTTAGGCAAAAGTTTCTCCCAATCAGCCCCTAAAGGGCTAGAGCCTTAAATCTCATACTTCACTCAACTTGGACCAACTGTTAATGGAGGAGAGTGTTTGGGTGGTGGAAGCTATCATTATGAGCTGGTATCAGGTGCTGGAAATATCTTCATCATCATTAAAATTTAGAAAAGTAATAACTGTGTTTAGTCACACTGCCTTGCTGCTTAAGTGCCTGCAGGAGCTTCCAGACAAGCTCCACTTCTGCTCAGCACATTGAAGGGATCTGCATGGAGCTTTGTCAGCCAGACCCAGTTAGCCCCTTTCAATTGCCTTGCTGACATCAGAGCCAAGAAACACTTATTCCAAGTGACTGTCAAGTACTTCCTGTCAGCATTCTTTAAATGGTTTGCAGTTCAAAAGTTGTTATAAGAAAGTTGTTTGGAAATTTTTCCCCATTAGAAATATCATCTGTGGTGGGTTAGCTTTTTAAACCCAAACACACTAACTTGTTTAATTTACAGTGAAATGTTCTAATGGTAGAAATGAATGACCATTTATAACCCTTCTTTTTTATATATACAAGAAAATGATTTCTGAATTTCCAGTAGAATTGTGAAGAGGAAACCTGACAGTTCAGTTCTGGCCCTTGTGGAACCCCCATCGCACCCTCTGCTGTCAGCCAAGTGAGAGGAAAAGCTCTCTAGTTCTGTCCGCCTGCAGAGATCTCTGAGGTAGAGACCGGGGACACCAGAGATGGGAACAGAGGACTTGGGGAGTGAAGAAATGAGGAATGAGGAAAACACAAACTGTATCAGGAGCTCCTGGGCAGCAGTGACAGAATTCCCTACCTTACTTTCTCCTCATCTTTCCCCGACTTTTCTTTCATTCCCTGAAGCCACAGGAGTAAGAAGATTGTTTCGAATTCAGAGCATTTTTCCCTATTAAAAATGTGATCTACGGTGGTTTAACTTTTTAAACTCAAACACGCTAACTTGTTTTAACTTACAGTGAAAGGTTCTAATGGTAGAAATGAATTACCATTGATAACTTTGTTTTTTAAATATTAATCTAATAAAAATTATTAGTCTCTTATTTTTATTAAGCCTTAGAAGTTTTTGAACATGCATTTGGATCCAAGTTTTTTCTAGAGCAGGAGCAAAAACAAAATAGCAAACCTGTACTTACATCATCTGGGAACATTTTAGAAAAGCAAATGCTTGGGCCCTACTTCAAATCTACTGAATCAGAAACTCTGGGGATGGGGCCCAACAATCTATGTTTAAGAAGCCCCTAATTATTCCAGTGCAAACTAAAGTTGAGAACCACTGGCTTAGAAAATGTGTACATATAATAATAAATGAGAAAGTTCGTAGCAGCCTTATATATCGCCACAACAGAGGTAATCCAAATGGCTAGTAAACATTGAAAAGTGTTCTAAGTTTTGGTGGGAATGCACTATAAATTGTACAACCACTTTGGAAAATAGTTTGGGATAATCTGAGTTGAACATAGCCACACCTTATGTCCAAGCAGTTCCACTCATTAATAGATCCCCTGGAGAAGTGGTTCTCAAAGCAGGGTCCCTGGATTAGCAGCATCAACATCTGGGAACATTTTAGAAATGCAAATGATTGGGCCTCACCTCAGAAACACTGAACCAGAAACTCTGGGGATGGGGGTCCAGCAATCTGTTTAACAAGCCCTGTAGATGATTCCAATGCAAACTAAAGTTGAGAACCACTGACTTAGAAAATATTGTGTGCATGTAAGTACATATAAGAACACATAAATGAGAAAGTTCATAGCAGCATTATTCATATGCGATAGATCCTGAAATGAAAATAACCTAAAGGTCCATGGCCAGTAGAATGGTAAAATCATTTTTAACTTGGGAACAACTGAAGCATATTTATATACTGATAGTTGAGAAGAGGTGGAAGAAGAAAGGCTGAATTTAGGAGAGAGGACAATTGGATGGAATTAAGTTGAATATCAGATAAAATCTAAGTGGGGAGGTTATTTGAGGAGAGAAAGGGAGGGGAATCCTCTTTCTAAAACATTAGAGAAGGAATGCAGAAGTTTTTTTGAGCAAGGAGAATAGGAGGCATTGAAGAAGTTTATTCATACATGAGAGTCTTTATTTTCTTGATTAGTTAGAAATCGGGGCCACGTGCAGACAAAAAGGGTGGAGTGCTAGGTGGCAGAAGGAAGGAGTTATGAATGTTTCAAGTACTTTCAGAATGCGTTAAGATGTTGAGCAGCTCAGTTCTAACTGCACACTTTGAAACTACTGCAAAGGGCCTAGGAATGATAAAATTACACACAACTGCCTTACGAGCGGATTACATTTTTATCTCTGGCACTGATCAGTATTCTTCATTCAATCTTTGTAAACTCTGTAAGCTTCTTTTAAGCATTAACTGGTTCTTGTTAAGATTGAATGTGACTTAGTGAAAGAGGAAGTTCTTTGGAGATGAACAGATTTTCAAAAAAATGATAGCAGCTCTATAACTTAACAGCTGTCTGACTTTGGGAAATGTGCAAATCTCAGATCAGTTCCCCTAGAAGCACAGACTGAGATGGGGATTCTCCAGCAAGTGATTTACTGAGGCAGGAGTCTCTGGAGTAGGGAAGGAAGAAGCAGGTTAAAGCAAGAGGAATAAGCTCAGCTTTGGCTGATCCCACAGGGAGCGATGAAGCACAGGCTGACCTTGAGGCCGGCTAGGTTCCCATTTAGTATCCCCACGTCAATCAGTTATCGGAATGGGCTATCTGACTGTCCCCTCTGAGGAGGGGACTTCTGCTTGGCCACGATCAGTTCTCCAGAGGCAGAGGCCTTCAGCAGTCAGAATCCACAGCAGCCGAGGGATTAGTGCACTGACATTGCCAAGGATATTTAGGAAACAACAGGATCTACCCTAACTCACCCCTTGCACCCACTCAGCTCTGTTTCCTTTTCACTGGGTTTTTCATTGGTCACAATTTCTGGGAAAACTAACAAGAGAAGGGTTAGTGGATCTAAATATAGCTTCCCACTGTTGCAGTTGGTCTCAAGGCTGTAACTGGCATTTATCATCTCCAGTCTTCACCACATAGTCTAGATTCTCCTCCCCTCCAGCTAACACCTTGTCCAGCTGACTTGCCTGGTAGGGTGATGCAGACTGAAGGTCATTTACAGGTCACCCTATTCTTACTGGGCTGTGGTTGCTGTGATGACCCATTTACAGTTAGAACTGGGCATAAGAAAGCAAGTGATATTCTACCAGATGATATGAGTGCCAAATGTATTAGCTCCTTTCGATGATCAGGACCATTTAGCCCTACCAGTGTGGTTGACTGCTGGCTGGTCTGCAGCAGCTTTAAGTTTAGTGGTTCTCTTGCTGTGTTCCATGGTAGAAGCATCTCCTCTCTGGGAACCAGGACCTTTAGACCCACAGAGCCTAAACTTGGGAAAATGAGCATAATTCCAAACTTGTCCCTGGACGTGATGGTGAGACCGTTCTGACTTTCACTCATTGGTCCCCAGACCCCTGTGTTCTACTTACTGGGATATGGCACAATACAGTGGCTGATGGGTTAAGGTATTACTCTGCCTCCTGAAGGACAGTGCCCGTCCTTTGTAGAGTATCATCTCCAAGCTCGTGTTTTTTTTATCATATACATATTTTTTATTAAGCTATTACTGATATACACTCTTATGAAGGTTTCACATGAAAAAACAATGTGGTTACTACATTTACCCATATTCTTATCAAGTCCTCACCCATACCCCAATGCAGTCACTGTCCATCAGTGTAGTAAGATGTCACAGATTCACTGTTTGCCTTCTATGTACTACACTGTTTTCTCTGTGATCCCCCACACCATGTGTACTAAACATAATACCCCTCAATCCCCTTCTCCCACCCTCCCCACCTGCCTTCCCACACCCCTCCCCTTTGGTAACCACTAGTTCCTTCTTGGGGGGTCTCTGAATCTGCTGCTATTTTGTCCCTTCAGTTTTGCTTCATTGTTATACTCCACAAATGAGGGAAATCATTTGGCACTTGTCTTTCTCCGCCTGGCTAATTTCACTGAGCATAATATCCTCTAGCTCCATCCATGTTGTTGTAAATGGCAGGATTTGTTTCCTTCTTATGGCTGAATAATATTCCACTGTGTATATGTACCACATCT
Organism: Smutsia gigantea; assembly: GCA_032199065.1. NCBI lineage: Eukaryota > Metazoa > Chordata > Mammalia > Pholidota > Manidae > Smutsia > Smutsia gigantea. The sequence goes on along the minus strand of JAVSCE010004000.1, from coordinate 147,130 downwards.
TCTTTATCCATTCATCTACTGAGGGACACTTAGGGTGCTTCCATATCTTGGCTATTGTAAAAAGTGCTGCAATAAACATAGGAGTGCATATGTCTTTTGAATCTGAGAAGTTGTATTCCTTGGGTAAATTCAAAGGAGTGGGATTCCTGGGTCAAATGGTATTTCTATTTTTAGTTTTTTGAGGAACCTCCATATTGCTTTCCACAATGGTTGAACTAGCTTACATTCCCACCAGCAGTGCAGGAGGGTTCCCCTTTCTCCGCATCCTTGCCAGCATTTGTTGTTCTTAGTCTTTTGGATGGTGGCCATCCTTACTGCTCTGGTTTTAATTTGCATTTCTCTGATGATTAGCGATGTGGAGCATCTTTTCATGTGTCTGTGGGCCATCTGAATTTCTTCTTTGGAGAACTATCTCTTCATATCCTCTGCCCATTTTTTAATCAGGTTATTTGCTTTTTGGGTGTTGAGGCATGTAAGTTCCTTATATATTTTGGATGTTAACCCCCTGTTTGATATGTCATTTACAAATATATTCTCCCATACTGTAGGATGCCTTTTTGTTCTGTTGATGGTGTGCTTTGCCACACAGAAACGTTTTTGTTTGATGTAGTCCCATGAGTTCATTTTTGTTTTTGTTTCCCTTGCTCGAGGAGATGGACTCAGGAAGAAGTTGCTCATACTTATATTCAGGAGATTTTTGCCTATGTTGTCTTCTAAGAGTTTTATGGTTTCATGACTTACATTCAGGTCCTTGATCCATTTTGAGTTTACTTTTGTGTATGGGGTTAAACAATAATCCAGTTTCATTCTCTTGCATGGAGCTTGTCCAGTTATGCCAACAGCAGCTGTTGAAGAGGCTGTCATTTCCCCATTGTATGTGCACTGCTCCTTTATCATATATTAATTGACCATAAATGGTTGGGTTTATATCAGGGCTCTCTAGTCTGTTCCATTGGTCTATGGATCTGGTCTTGTGCCAGTACCAAACTGTCTAGAGTACTGTGGCTTTGTAGTAGAGCTTGAAGTTGGGGAGCATAATCCCCCCGGCTTTATTCTTCCTTCTCAGGATTGCTTTGGCTATTAGGATCTTTTGTGGTTCCATATAAATTTTAGAACAATTTTCTCTAGTTCGTTGAAGAATGCTGTTGGTATTTTGATAGGAATTGCACTGAATCTGCAGATTGCTTTAGGCAGGATGGCCATTTTGACAATATTAATTCTTCCTATCCATGAACACGGGATGTGTTTCCATTTATTGGTTTCTTCTTTAATTTCTCTCATAAGTGTCTTGTAGTTTTCAGAGTATAGGTCTTTCACTTCCTTGGTTATGTTTATTCCTGGGTATTTTATTCTATTTGATGCAACTGTGAATGGAATTGTTTTCCTGATTTCTCTCTCTGGTAGTTCATTGTTAGTGTATAGGAATGCCACAGATTTCTGTGTATTAATTTTGTATCCTGCAGCTTTGTTGAACTCAGATATTAGATCTAGTAGTTTTGGAGTGGATTCTTTAGGGTTTTTTATGTACAATATCATGTCATCTGCAAACAGGGGCAGTTTAACCTCTTCCTTGCCAATTTGGATGCCTTTTATTTCTTTGTGTTGTCTGATTGCCATGGCTAGGACCTCCAGAACTATGTTGAATAGAAGTTGGGAGAGCGGGCATCCTTGTCTTGTTCCTGATCTTAAAGGAAAAGCTTTCAGCTCCTCGCTGCTAAGTATAATGTTGGCTGTGGGTTTGTCAAATATGGCCTTTATTATGTTGAGGTACTTGCCCTCTATACCCATTTTATTGAGAGTTTTTATCATGAATGGATGTTGAATTTTGTCAAATGCTTTTTCAGCATCTATGGAGATGATCATGTGGTTTTTGTTCTTCTTTTTGTTGATGTGGTGGATGATGTTGATGGATTTTCGAATGTTGTACCATCCTTGTATCCCTGAGATGAATCCCACTTGATCATGGTGTATGATCCTCTTGATGTATTTTTGAATTCGGTTTGCTAATATTTTGTTGAGTATTTTTGCATCTATGTTCATCAGGGATATTGGTCTGTAATTTTCTTTTTTGGTGAGGTCTTTGCCCGGTTTTCGTATTAAGAGTGATGCTGGCCTTATAGAATGAGTCTGGAAGTATTCCCTCTTCTTCTACTCCTTGGAAAACTTTAAGGATGATGGGTATTAGGCCTTCACTAAATGTCTGATAAAATTCAGCAGTGAAGCCATCTGAACCAGACGTTTTGTTCTTAGGTAGGTTTTTGATTACCAGTTCAATTTCATTGCTGGTAATTGGTCTGTTCAGATTTTCTGTTTCTTTCTGGGTCAGCCTTGGAAGGTTGCATTTTTCTAGAAAGTTGTCCATTTCTTCTAGGTTATCCAGTTTGTTAGCATATAATTTTTCATAGTATTCTCTAATAGTTCTTTGTATTTCTGTGCTGTCTGTAGTGATTTTTCCTTTCTCATTTCTGATTCTGTTTATGTGAGTAGAATCTCTTTTTTCCTTGATAAGTCTGACTAGGGGTTTATCTATTTTGTTTATTTTCTCAAAGAACCAGCTCTTGCTTTCATTGATCCCCGGTATTGTTTTATTCTTCTCGATTTTATTTATTTCTGCTCTAATCTTTATTATGTCCCTCCTTCTACTGACTTTGGGTCTTATTTGTTCTTCTTTTTCTAGTTTCGTTAATTGTGTGTTTAGACTGCACATATGGGACTGTTCTTCTTTCCTGAGGTAGGCCTGTATTGCAATATACTTTCCTCTTAGTATGGCCTTCGCTGCATTCCACAGATTTTGCTGTGTTGAATTATTGTTGTCATTTGTCTCCATATATTGCTTGATCTGTTTTTATTTGGTCATTGATTCCATTGGTTATTTAGGAACATGTTGTGGAGCCTCCATGTGTTTGTGGGTTTTTCATTTTCTTTGTGTAATTTATTTCTAGTTTCATACCTTTGTGGTCTGAGAAACTGGTTGGTACAATTTCAATCTTTTTGAATTTGCTGAAGCTCTTTTTGTGGTCTAGTATATGATCTATTCTTGAAAATGTTCCATGTGCACTTGGGAAGAATGTGTATTCTGCTGCTTTGGGTGTAGAGGTCTGTATATGTCTGTTAGGTCCATCTGTTGTATTGTGTTGTTCAGTGCCTCTGCCTCCTTACTTATTTTCTGTCTGGTTGATCTGTCTTTCAGAGTGAGTGGTGTGTTGACATCTCCTAGAATGAATGCATTGCATTCTATTTTCCCTTTTAATTCTGTTAGTGTTTGTTCCACACATGTAGGTGATCCTGTGTTGGGTGCATAGATATTTATAATGGTTATATCTCCTTGTTGGATTGACCCTTTTATCATTATGTAATGCCCTTATTTGTCTCTTGTGACTTTCTTTGTTTTGAAGTCTATTTTGTCTGATATAAGTACTGCAACCTCTGCTTTTTTCTCCCTGTTAGTTGCAGGAAATATCTTTTTCCATCCCTTCACTTTTAGTCTGTGTATGTCTTTGGGTTTAAAGTGAGTCTCTTGTGGGCAGCATATTGATTGGTCTTGTTTTTTTTTATCTATTCACTGACTCTGTGTCTTTTGATTGGTGCATTCAGTCCATTTACATTTAGGGTGATTATCGAAAGGTATGTACTTATTGCCATTGCAGGCTTTAGATTCATGGTTACCAAAGGTTCAAGGTTAATTTCCTTACTATCTAAGAGTCTAACTTAACTCACTTAATATGCTATTACAAACACAATCTAAAGGTCCTTTTTTTCTCCTCCTTTTTCTTCCTCCTCCATTCTTTATATATTAGGTATCATATTCTGTACTGTTTGTCTATCCCTTGATTGACTTTGGAGATAGTTATTTTAATATTTGCATTTGCTTAGTAATTAGCTGTTCTGCTTTCTTTACTGTGGTTTTATTACCTCTGGCGACAGCTATTAAACCGTAGGAACACTTCCATCTATAGCAGTCCCTCCAAAATACACTGTAGAGATGGTTTGTGGGTGGTAAATTCTCTCAGCTTTTGCTTATCTGGGAATTGTTTAATCCCTCCTTCATATTTAAATGATAATCATGCCAGATAAAGTAATCTTGGTTTGAGGCCCTTCTGCTTCATTGCTTTAAATACATCATGCCACTCCCTTCTGGCCTGTAAGGTTTCTGTTGAGAAGTCTGATGATAGCCTGATGGGCTTTCCTTTGTATGTGATCTTATTTCTCTCTCTGGCTGCTTTTAATAATCTGTACTTATCCTTGATCTTTGCCATTTTAATTATTATATGTCTTGGTGTTGTCTTCCTTGTGTCCCTTGTGTTGGGAGATCTGTGTACCTCCATGGCCTGAGAGACTATCTCCTTCCCCAGATTGGGGAAGTTTTCAGCAATTATCTCCTCAAAGACACTTTCTATGCCTTTTTCTCTCTCTTCTTCTTCTGGTACCCCTGTAATGCAAATATTGTTCTGTCTGGATTGGTCACACAGTTCTCTCAATATGCTTTCATCTTAGAGATTCTTTTTCCTCTCTGTGCCTCAGCTTCTTTGTATTCCTCTTCTCTAGTTTCTATTTTATTATTCGTCTCCTCCACCGTATCCAATCTGCTTTTAATACCATCCATTGTGCTCTTCAACCACTGGATCTCTGACCAGAGTTCATTCCTGAGTTCTTGAACATCTTTCCATACCTCCATGAGTATGTTAATGATTTTTATTTTGAACTCCCTTTCAGGGAGTGTCATGAGGTCGATATCATTTAAATCTTTCTCAGGAGTTGTGTTAATAATTTTACTCGGAACCGGGTTCCTTTGGCATTTCATATTTGCATATGGCACCCTCTAGTGCCCAGAAGCTCTACTCTCTGGAGCTGCTCAGCCCCTGAAGCAATGTTGGGGGTCACAGGGGAGTGGTATTGGTGCCTGGAGGGAGGAGAGAGCTGTTTCCTGCTACCCGGCTGCTATGCCTGTGTCCACTGCCTGAACCAGTGGGCTGGTCCCAGAGTAGCCAGATATGGATCCCTGCTTTCCACAAGCAGCTGGAATCTCAGTCTTTCCAGGAATTCTGCCTGTCTTGGCTCTCCAATGCCCTAATTACAAGAGTGTCATGCAAGCACCATGACATGTAGGGTTGTGCTCCCAAGGCATATCTCCAGAGTTAGGTATTCAGCAGTTCCAGGTCTCCACTCCCTCCCTGCTCCATTTCTCTTCCTCCCACCCATGAGCTGGGGTGGGGGAAGGGCTTGGGTCCTGCCGGGCCACAGTACGTTACCCTGTTCTGTGAGATCTGCTCTTGTCTCCAGGTATATGCAGTTTGGCACAGTCCTCTTTCCTGTTGCTCCTTCAGGAGTAGTTGTATCAGTTATATTTTCATTTTATATGTGGTTATAGGAGGAAGCCTCTGCCTCTCCTCTCATGCCGCCATCTTTAATCCCTTCTAGCTGTACTTTCAAGATGCTATCGTACTACTTTTTTAGGCAAACAGTTTCTGGATGGTACGTGATCTATAATCACCCACAGTGCTATACTTCCTCTGCTACAAGGAAGGTCCCCTGGTCCAAAGACGGTGCTGGGTGTGATCCCATGCCAGGAAATCATATACCTCCTGAGCCTTCACACAGTGGTGACTGCGGAGGCACTACAGGCAGGAAAGGCTAATTCACATCCTTAATAAGTGTCGATCCCATTCAAGATAAAATGTTTCCTTTTCCAGCGTTGAAGGGGGCAGGTATAAGCGACATATCACTGAGTGACTGGTTGGCCACCTTAAGTAACAATGCCTCTCAAAAGCTCCGTCTCTGCTGCTACGAGGTAAGACATTCAGCAGCAGCAGTAGGTAGATCCACTTTGATGAAAGGCAATTTATACTGTTGGATAAGAGCTGCTTATAACACAGCTGAAACCTACTTCAGAGTTCTTTTCTCTGGGTCCAACTCAAAACTAGCAGTTTTCCATGTTATTCAGTCAGTTATTTGCATTATGCCTCTTCACTCTTATGAAAAATCTACATTGCTGTTTTTGCTAACAAAAAGAAATCTGAAGAGGATTTTTGCTTTTACAAAAAAGGTGAAAAGTGAAGACAGCATTCAGTGTTTGTGTCGCAGTGAGCCTTGACTGAGGCGGTGCATACCACAGCAGTGAGAGTGGCCCCACCAAGCTCCTTCCCCGTAGCTCAACTCGGCATCTCAGTGTCAAGCCGCAACGGCTTTGAAACTGTGCCTGGGAGCAGCTGTGCTTTATTTATTTTTTTGTGCACTGGTTAGCAGTATGTGTCATAAGGAATCAGGAAAGCCTACAAGAGGTTGTTTCTTGGTTCTGGGAATGCCCAAAACTTTTCCCATATAAACTAGTGCTAATTGCTTCTTTGCTTAATGCCATTTGGGGATACAAAAACTTTCATAGGAATGCCCTACTTTGGGATGGATAGTGAGGGAATTCTGTGATATGTCATTCACGTAGAGAACCAAAGTGAAATTCTATGGAATGTCTAGATGGCCCAGACCTATTTGGACTACCACGCAGAGAATCAGAAAACTAATACAGCATTGGAGCAAGACCATGAATGTTTACTATTATCCATCCCGTGTAATGGCAAGCTGCTTCTGATCCTTCTTTGACAGGTATGGAAAAGAAAGCAAATCACAAACCTGCAAACCATACACCAGAGGCTGTGTAAATATACCACAGCTAATACAGCAGATGCAAATGAACCTATTAGTTGGATAGGTTTGTAGGAGCCCAATGTCACCCTCCCTGATTCACCGGGTTTTGTTAGGCCAGAATGGTGAATTAAATGGGAGGTATAATGAAACCCATCATCCCTACATTCTTTAAAGCCTTGAGGGTGGCACTAAACTCTTGCCATTCCATTCCTGGTATGTAATATTGTTTATGATTTACAGGCTTGGCTGAGAGGTAAGGGTGTAGTTTCAGGGACTTCTACTTGCCTTTCCTACTGCAATAACTCTTATCCTACAAGTCAAGAAACTAATAGGAATGTTCTGTAAAATCCTATGTCTGCTTTAATTCAGAAACTGGAGAAGCGATCTCTATGTGGATCTGTAGGTAAGCAAACACACGCACCTGCCTAGATGTTCATTAATTACTTGACCCTCACATGTTCCTACTCCATCAAGGGGGTCAAAAGATGCTCTGGGTCTCTGGATATTGACTCAGACTCTGTATTTAACTGTCTTCAGAAGAGCCATGTATTACCATCTCCAGTGGATGGAGTATATTGCTATAAGATCTTTTGGGAAGAACTGGGGGAATCACTGTTGTATACACTTGCCACAGTGTTGTAGTGTCCTACCTCATGTGGACCTGGCCTCTCTTTCAGTCAATGGAAATGTCCTGTGGTGGGTTTGAAAATGGGCAAGGGACCATGACTTTCACCTGGGGCAGCTGACCACAGTCTTCCGCTCATCTACTCTTGATCTATTTTGATTACATATATTAAGCAATATCCTTGGTGCATGTATAACTATCTTCCTCCTTAGAACACCTTAATCCATTAAACATCTCCACAGATTCCTGGAGATCAGCCCCTATCCACTACATTCTGAATTTGCTGACCATTACAGAAATTATACTCATGCTGATTTCAGTGATAAAACACTACCACATGGCTTCTTTCATTCTGGGATCCTATCATTCTCATGGCTACTAGGGATCCTAATTCTATAATAGTATTTCTTATCAACTCTGGCCTACAGAGGAAGCCACCATTGAGCTCCTCTATGGCACTAGTGCCCCACTACCAGCGATTTCCTTACTGCTTGATACATAGAGTCTTCTATGCTCTTTCAACAATCATAGTTAGCTGATAAGCTTTCCAGTCTCATATAGCAGACCCTACTTAGCATGCCCACTTCTCTGGGCCTTTCAATCCTTCCCACCACATTCTGTCTGACAGTTCTGGCATCTCCTCTTAATTTAATAATGGCCATTGATTTTCAAATCTTCCAAAGTCCATCCCAGCTATGTAATTAGAACCATCTCTTGGAGCCCAAACACAGACATTAAATCCTGTATCATGGGAGAGTCCCTCCATGTTGATGAACTCTCCTTAGTGAGCTTTACCGTCTACCTCCCACCCCCACTTTGATCCAGCACCCTCTGATTCACTTCCAGGCATACTCCACCTGCTCCCGCCAGTACATGTTAGTAAGATTCTGCAGTAACTTTGGTGTATAAGCCCTCTCCTTCCATACCAGGCCTTATACTTTCCCAGTGAGGTCATGCTGACATTTGGTCCCAGTCATCAGTATGGTGAACAGGAAGGCAGACAAGTCCTAAAAAGTACAAGCATTGTCTTATAAAGTACCTGTCTCATTTAAGGCATCTGCAGAATCTTCAACAGATGACTTGTAACTTCCAACAAAGAAGAGTTAACCTACTTTTACAGACCTATAGAGTTCAGGAGAGTTTAGGCGCTTGGTGTTCAAGTGAGTCCACCTGGAAATCTCCATTCTCAGTCTTAGAAGCCTACTCCTTTCCTATAAGGGCCCGAGTCTGCAGTAGGAGACTTGACTAGGCTGTGAATTCAGCCTTCTCTCAACTTTTGCCCCTCTTACACTTATACCCTATATTCTATCTCCTTCTGGCTGCAGGAAATGAAGATCTCTTTAATTGCTGCCAAGGAAGTCCTCTGACTCTCACACTTTGCTCTAACTGCTGATTACTATATTAGACTATATTAGGCACTTAGCCACAGACCCCAATTCTCTAGTTTAAAGGTACTATTTCCCCATGATTCTCATACTACAGAGACAGTGCATTAGTTGGTATATCTCTTTCTTTTTATAGCCTACCAAATCGACCACAGGGGAAAGTCTCAGCAACCTCACCTCCACAGCCAAGAGCTGCTCCATCTACCACTAGTGATGGGTTTCTCTTTGACATCTGACCAGCCAGTGAATCAACCCCTGAACCTCACTCTATAATCTTTATAAGATTACTTCCAGGACCAGTTGTCTTAGATTCAGATTCCTGGTAGTCAGCTTGAGAAATTGTGGAGGTGATTTATTGAAAGAGTGTTCTCAGAAGAGAGTGAGAGAAGAAAGATAGGGTGGTGGGGGAAAGGCTAAGCAAGAATGTGATCTCAGTGGGAGGTGTACTTTGCCCTGATCTTGCAGGAGCTCTGGAGTATCCATTGCACCACAGAGTTAGTCCCATCTTGAGACCAGGGGCTCAGCATTTAGTATCCCGTGTTGAGCACTGGCTGTGGTCTGCCCCAGGGGGATTGAAATTCTGGGGTGAGGCTGTCATACTTAACTGGCGGCAATTTCCTGGAGAAGAAAGTACTTCTCCAAGAGCTGACAGCAGCCAATGCCTAGAGTAGCTGAAGGATGGACACAGGCGTCTGATAAAAGTAATCTTGGTGGGGCAGGTCCTGAAACTTATGAGCATTAGTTTCCTTCATTTATAAAATAGGGATATCAAAAGCTAGTTCACAGACTTATTTGTGACGTATAATGAAATTAAACGATAAGTAGTTTGAATCAAAGTGGACTTTGGAAAAGCCAAGTTGCCTGGGAAGGGTTTGACTAAGCCTATGAGTAGCCTGTGTGCATGAAGTGAGGAGCTTCCTGTGAAGGTTCATTCATTCATTCACTCCCTGACAAATACTTGGTGCTCTTCATTCATGTGCTAGCACTCTGCTAGGCTGTGAGGATTCTGACTGGTTTAAATGTGTGGGCATTGGGGAGGTGACCCGTCAGAAGTCCTTTCCTTTATGTCTTGGAGCTAAGAAGCTTTGAGACATGAATCAGGCATGATGGCCAAGTCTGAGATGTGGGAAGACAGGGGGCAATAAGGAAAACCAAAAGAAGTATTTTACTAAAAACTCTAATATACTGGAAATGAGGAGCACAGCTTAGGAACTCATCCAACAAAGTCTTGCACATGAATGGGGGTGGAGAGCAGGATGGTTCCTTCCCACTCCACAGCAGGACATCAACAGTTTTGTCATCTTGAGGGCTTCACTGCCTCCTCTGTGATGGGAGACAGCTGTGCTGTGAAGACTTGTCAATAGACTCTGCAGGATGGTGACAGTAAGTGATAGATGCAGACATTCAGGAGTGCATGTGTGAACTCTCTGGAGATGCTCAGAAATTCCCCAGAACCCCCTCCTCAGTGTCAAGCTGATAAAGCCTGGGGCAGCTTGGTTACAGCCCTAGCCCACCCAGCACACTCAGCAGCATGCAAAGCACCTGGTAGGTCCTTAACTACTCACTCCACAAATCCTTCCCCAATTCAGTGCCTTGACCCTGCTGCCTTCTGTCACCAAGGAGGCCACCCTACATACAAATTTTAATTACTGTCAGTTTGTGGAACTGACATTCTGGCTCCCAGACACACCCTCCCATGCTTTTGCATTTAATGACAGAGTCTCTGTCAAAATCTGTTACTAAATTCCAAAATGGCAACTATTTTTCCAAAGTGGGTGGAGGAACCCATCATCTAGAAAATCTAGCGTTCAAAACTAACTTCGGCAAAGAGATCCTGGTTTCTATTGCTGCGATTGTGCTTTGTTTCTGAATGACCTGCCTTTCTTTTGTTTTCCCTTGCCCTAGGAAGTGAGCTGTTAAAAAAAAAAGGGCTCAAAATTGAATACATAGTTAACCTAAAAATATTAACCTTACAGTTTATTTTCATTCCATCTGTCTGCTTCCCTAAGTCCTCTTCTGGCTTATGATTTGGCTGCAGTGGGGTGTGATCTTGAGCTCTGAATTGGTGTCTCAATTCTTCCCATAAAACCAGGATTAAGACAAAGTGCATGAAATAGTTTTAATCAGGTCAGAAACAAAAACCATGGACACAAAAAGAGGTCAGAGAGGGCACAGAAGAGGGATAGACAGAGGTATAAATAACAAAATTACAAAAGGGTTAATATGGAATCCTACTTTCCAGGAAGAGGTGTCCTTATATAAGGCCAATGTGGGGTTGATTTTCAAATAATTTTTTCATCTTGACACTTAGTTTATCATTTATTTCAAATTCTATGACATATTTTTCTTGTCTGAACCTAATAGCTAATGAAATTGGCCCACATGGACAAAAGATTAATGAGATAGGTCTTGTGGCATATTTTAACACAGAGATAATTCAATATTGAAACTCTCTTCATTTCTATCTTTTGTCACAAGAAAACTAGCAGCAGGCAAAATTACAATTTTCTTTTTTTTTATTATTTCTGAATAAGCCTGTGAGTTAAAATAGAAAGTAAAGTAACATTAAGTGACACACTAAATGACCTAGCAATTGTTTTACTGAGATAAGTTGTAACACTTCTGCTAAAAATTGAAAAACTGTCACTTCCTTCTTGGAGCCGAAAATAGCTGACAAGTTGTTCTTCCCTGTGCAAATTCATATGAAGCTTTGTGTATGAATGCAAATCACTCAAAACAATTCCAAATGAGCACACACAGACTTAAATCAACAATTAGATTGTTGATAAAGCATTTAATCCAATTTAAATGAGGACTTTATTCAGTAAGAGCTGACTTGAGGTTTTTCTTTCCTTCTATAAATTCAGTGCTTACATACCAATTTCATTTAATAAATATGTGTTATGCAGCTGTGAGGTAAAAATTCAGAGAATAGGGGCTCCTTAGATTATAAAGGTGAATAATATGTAGTGAATACTATGTAAGTTACAATATAATCATGGTTATGAATATGCAAATTTAGAGAGCGGGTAGATTATTTTTAATAGAAAGAAATATCACTTGGAATATCCTTGAAAGTCTGTGCAGTGTCTCAAGAGTTTGTAACATGCTTTTAGGGAGCTCATTCTGGCAGATGGTCTATCGAGAGAAGTCAAGGAGAACTGAAAGCTCATGTATTCAGGGAGTGGCCGGTTGAGAGGAATAGAAAAGGGTAGGAAAGAACAGCGGGAATCAAGTTGAAATGGTATTTTGGAAGATATTTATATTATGTTAGAAAAAGGGTTTGGACCTAATCTGCAAGGAACAGAGACCCATTGAAGAACATGCGACGAGAGTAATTTAATTAAACCTGTGCTTTGGAGTTGATGACTAATGACAGTGACGTAGGAGAGCTTGAAAGTGAAGGCACTCAGACTAGTTAGGTGGCTGTGATAATAATCTAGGTGCAAATTAGTTCAACCATTGTGGAAAGCAGTATGGAGGTTCCTCAAAAAACTCAAAATAGAAATACCATTTGACCCAGGAATTCCACTCCTAGGAATTTACCCTAAGAATGCAGCAGCCCAATTTGAAAAGGACAGATGCACCCCTATGTTTATCGCAGCACTATTTACAATAGCCAAGAAATGGAAGCAACCTAAGTGTCCATCAGTAGATGAATGGATAAAGAAGATGTGGTACATATACACAATGGAATATTATTCAGCCATAAGAAGAAAACAAATCCTACCATTGGCAACAACATGGATGGAGCTAGAGGGTATTATGCTCAGTGAAATAAGCCAAGCCGAAAAAGACAAGTATCAAATGATTTCACTCATATGTGGAGTATAAGAACAAAGAAAAAATACTGAAGGAACAAAACAGCAGCAGACTCACAGAACCCAAGAACGGACTAATAGTTACCAAAGGGAAAGGGACTGGGGAAAATGGGCGGGAAGGGAGGGATAAGAGGGAAAAAGGGGCATTACGATTAGCAGATGTAATGTTGGGGGGGCACGGGGAAGGCAGTACAACTCAGAGAAGACAAGTAGTGATTCTATAGCATCTCACTACGCTGATGGACAGTGACTGTAATCGGGATGGTGGGGGGGACCTGATGAAGGGGTAGTTTAATAACCGTAATATTGCACATGTAATTGTAGATTAATGATAATAAAATAAATTATATTAAAAAATAATAATAATCTAGGTGCAAGATGAGGTGAAATTTTGAAGAGCCTGGAAATGTTAGTCGCCCATAACAAGGGCAGCTTGTTGTCTTCCAACATCTATTTTCTTTCCCCTTCTTCCTTTGAATAAAGGTTAATCCTTGCCTCCCTCACAGATAGATGGGGCCATGTGTCTAAGACCAACAGATATAAGTAGAAACTGCCTGTGCACCTTCTGTGGAGTGACACTGGAGGAAGAGGTTTCCTCTTCACGTGTCCTCCATTCTGATGGTTAGATATGGTGCTGCAGATGGAATGTTTGTGCTTCCCCCAATTTCTATTTTAAATCCTAATTTTCCTTCTTGGTGAAATATTTGTTCATGTCTTTTCCCTGTCTTAGAAGTGGATGTTTACTATTGAGTTTTGAGAGTTCTTTATATACTCTAGACATAAGGCCTGTGTCAGATATATGGCTTGCAAACCCTGCATTCTCTCTGCAAGGTCTTTCACAGCACAAAACTTTAAAATTATATCTCATGTATGTATGTATCTATCTATCCATGTGCAAACACACACATACCTACAGGAGCTGACCTCACACAGTTGGATTGCTGGTAAGCAGACCCTGGAAGGTTGGCACGGGAGTTTGAAGTCCGGAGGACAGGCAGACAGGAAAGGAGGATGGATGTAAAGTGGGGGAAAGCAAGACTGAGTTGGAGCTCACAAGGACAGATTGAAATGCCTGTCAGTTCCCACTGCCTCAGGTCATGATGGTATGAGTGTCCTGCAGGGTCTGAGGCCCCTCATGAAGGAACCAACCATATATGCGCAGCCCGGGAGGCAAAGGAGGATCCGGGGCAGGTGGAGCGGGTGGAAGCCTGGCTGCTGCCTCACACCCATAAAGTCGTCAGCCGATAAACAGCAACAGGCATGGGCTACGCAGATTTCCTCCCAACTTCACACAAGACTGTCTGCTGTGGCCCTCCCTAGCAGAAACATACAGGGAGGGGAATTCCAAGAAATGCAACCTAGCCTTGCTACCACATGTGATATTTCACTTTATTTTAGAAAATTTTTAATATAGTAGACATGGTGATAAGGTTATGGGAAAAACATCTGGAAAGAGTAGCATGCATTTTTGGTAGCCTGAGATCTAGTTTACTGTGTGGGCCATGACCTGGAAGAATTAAATTGTGCCTAATGGAGAATATATCTGGCTAAGCTCCAGCAGAAAACAAGTCCCTTTTAGGTGGGATTTAGATGAGAAGCTATTAAATTTACATAGGTAAGGGCCGGGTAGAAAGAACCAAGAAGGAATACCAAGGCATCCAGAGCAAACAGTGGCTGGAGGGCCTTGCTTCCCCACAGCTCCGGGCGCCACATCAGCTGTGGTGGCCAGAACCTCAGTGTCACCTGGAAGATGTGAAGAGGAAACCCCCTGTCCCAGCCTCATCCTGACTTCAGGGGCTCCGAGAAGCAGGCAGAATGGCTGAAAATGGATCTAGGGGGACACACAGAAAATAGCTAGCACAGAGCATGATATCTAATTCAGCCAAACTTCCTAACATTTTACCAAAGAGCCTGAAATAGTTATGATGATAAATAATCTGGTGTTGGGTTTATATTTTCTGTGAAACTTGCTCTTTTCCACTGGTGTTGAAACATATTCATCATCATCATGACAAATGCCATTAATTTTCATTTTCCCTCAAATGGAACATTGCCCTATAAATTATTTTCATAGCAAAGAGTGACTCAACTCTCCATAAAAGTGATTTATGGAAATCTGCCATGTTTTCACTCTGCTACTCATACATTTTCTGCATGTAGTCAACTTATAAGTGTTCTGAGTCACACTAACTTATGGTCAAGTACTGAAATGCAACTCATCTATTCTAAAGGTGAAAGCGTATAATAGGTTAATATGCTATTCAAGTAATAACATAAAAAGGCAAGCAGCTCAATAAAATCAAAGCGCTCAATGCACTTATGCACTTAGTTCAAAAAGTTGGTGGATTTAGATTTTAAAAGTCAATGCCATAATGAGATACTCCTCATGTGTACTCTTATCTTAAGTTTAAAAAGTCCAGCATAGATCTCTGGCTGTTTCTTTGGAATATGTTTAGGCCTCACCTTCCCTCCATCCCTACTTTTGTTTCTCTCTCCTTTTCCATCTTGTCTATTTTAAAGCACCTTCATGTGCAGTCTTATTTAATCCTAAATAGAGGTAGTAACCCCATAATGCAGATGATGAAACTGAGGCCCAGATTTTAATTTGCTCACTGTAGTCAGCTAGGGTGCCCACAAGATACAACCCACACATTAAAATAGGTAATAAACATGCTTCCAAACACTACATTCCCAACATTTATAAAATCATTTATAATAATATAAAAGGCCACTTATCTGCTTGCTGATTCTGTAACCAATACTTTCTGTGACCTGTCATCCTAAAAATCAGTCTTCTGACTTCACTCCTATGAATGCCCTGCCTTGTGAAGGGGATGTATTAATATAGCCTTCTAGAAAAGCCCTTTCAAAAACTGTTGAAACCTCTTTGCAAACTTATCACCTTCACAGTGATTAAAAAAAAACAAACTTCAAGTAGTAGTGACCTTTAAAAGTCACCCTTTAGGTCAAGGGATAATAAGGCAGCTATAGGGACAGAAATTCTCAAATGCACCTGAAACATATATAACCAGTTTCTAAATCAGTTCAATAGAGGAACCCTGCCAAAAGATTATGTTTGTCTATTTAATCTTCAACAAACATTGGAAAATACAGGTAGAGTGACAGGATTTGTAAGACACATATTTTCAGGAAAGTCTGCTCTCACTTGCCACTTTCTCTTCACTCATAATGACAATACTAATTGTATTTATTGAGTTCTTACTACTTGCCAAGCACTCTCCTCAGATCTTTACATAGTAAACTCACTTAATCTTCATATGGGTTCTATGAAATAGGGCCCTTATGATCTTGATTTTACAGACAGTGAAGGAGGCAGGGGGAGGGGCAATAACTCTGCCCAGGTCACCCAGCTAGAATTGTCAGAGCCTGGCTCTGAGTCCAGGACGTCTGACTTTTCTGCATCCTACTGCCCTCCGGCCCAGACCCACTTAGCTGTAAGCCTGTTTATCTGCAATCTTCTTCCAGAGGAGCCATCTGTAAAAGTAGAGTGCCCAGTACTATAAACACTCAGCAAAGTTTATTGATTGATCAATTGAATAAAGGATGAGTGAAAGAATGAACATACAAAAAGGTCTTCTGAGAGTCAGAAGCAGAAGAGATTGTTTTAGAATAGCTGGGGTAGGAAGACAAGGTCATATCAAGGACCCTTGAATAATGGTAGAATTTCAATAAGCAGAGATAAAGAAAAGGGAATTTCAGGTAGAAAAAGTATGTAAAGAAAGAGAAATTAGAAAGCCTGGAGATACAGTCAGAGAATGGCAAGTCTTGGGCTACGCGAAGAGAAGTTTTATCAGGAAAGATGAGGCTTGTCTGCAGAATGTTTTAACTGGCAGGCTGAAGGAATTACTGCATAAAGAAGCAGAAGCCTCTGGAGGATTTAAAGGAAGCTATGAGAGGATGACAATCTTAGGACTGTGCTTTTGGGAAACAAAAATAGCAGCAATGTACAGGAAATTTGGAGCAGAGGCTGCTGACTTACAGTGAATGAATACCTGGAGTCCATGGATGAATTTTAGGGAGTCTGTGAATCCCCAAAATGCATGCAAAATTTTGTCTGTATTTGTGTATGTGCACATTTCTACTAAGACCACCCAGAACCTCTCAATGATTCTCAAAAATTGTGACCTCCCTCCCAAACAGGACTGCTCTAAGCCAAGAATCCAAATAGAGGCCACCATTCTCTAGATCTAAATATTTTTAAATTATAAATGAAGTTAAACTGTTAAATAAAATATGTTCTTCATCCTGTCTTACCAAATATAACCTCACAATGACAAAACTGAAAAATATATCACTAAAAGTTGGCAAATATAAAAAAAGACTACATTTAATTCTTATAGAGCATGTTTTAAGTGTTGGTAGATCATTAATTCTTTGACAAGAAAATAAATATAATTCATACATTATGGCACCTTTATCACATATAACTTGTTTTTCTGGCCTTCATTCTGGCAAAATATTGTATGTTATAATAAGGTTTCCTATTGTTTTATTAACAGTAACAGTCTAAATGACTTTAAAATGAATAATAATAATATTCCATTTTTCCAGTTTATTTTTATCAAATATGTAAGTTACTGTAAATGTAAAAAAACTCAAAATATTAAGCAATATATTAAAAATTATCTATGAAAACTAAAAAACAACTAAAGTAACAGTGAGATACCACTACACATCTGTTAGAATGGCTAGCTCTCATTCATTGCTGGTGGGAATGCAAAAATGGTACAGCCACTTTGAAAGACAGTTTGAGTGTTTCTTACAAAACTAAACATACTCTTACGATATGATCTGGCAATCATACTCTTTAATAGGGGATGGATGAACAAACTGAGTATGTCCACACAATAGAATATTATTCAACAAGAAAAAGAACTGAGCTATCAAGCTATGAAAAGACATGGAGGAACTTCAAATGCATATTGCTAAGTGTAAGAAGCCAGTCTGAAAAGGCTACACATTCTCTGATTCTAACTATATGACATTTTGCAAAAGGCAGTCCTATAGAAACAGTAATATCAGTGGTTTCCCGGGCTTCAGGTAAGAAGGAAGGTGGGATGAATAGGTAGAACACATAATTTTTTTAAGCAGGAAGCTATTCAGTATGATATATGTGGATACATTTGTCAAAACCCAATTAGAGAAAAATCACACACACACACAAACCCTAGAGAACATGTAACACAAAGAATGAATCATTATATAAACTATGGACTTTAGTTAATAATGTATCAATAGTAGCACATTAATTGTAATACATATATGTCCCATTATTGCAAGATGTTAATAATAGAAGAAACTGGGGTACTGGGTGAGGGAACTTCCCTTCCATGGGAACTCTACTTTCATGTAAATATAAAATTGCCCCAGAGCATAAAGTTGATCGATTAAATTAAAAGGCAAAATGCGAATTATAATTAATGAATATAAAAACTTAAAGTTATTTAAATATACCAGAATGTTATTTAGTAATTAATGTATTATGAAGCTGTTATTAGGTGCATACACTTTTAAGATTGTTATGTCTGCCTGATCAATTTATCTGTTTATCATTATGAAATTACTTTTTTTATCCCTACTAATATTTCTGCTCTGAAATGTATTTGTCCTGCATTAATAGAGCCACTCTTGGCTTCTTTTGATTTGTGTAAGCATGCTGTATCCTTTCCCTCTTTTGCTTTTAATCTATTTGTACCTTTATATTTAACAAGGGTCATTCTTCTAGGTAGCATATAGTTGCGTTTTTTTAATCCAATCTGCCCATCTCTGCTTTTTTGATTGGGGTGATTAGACCACTTACATTTATTGTGAGTATTATGAGTTAGGTTGAAATCTATGTCTTGCTTTTGGTGTGACTAGAAGCAGATATTAAAAGCAGATTCTATCAACACATCTTTTCCACTCCACCTGATAAGCATCTTGATTCTCTATGGCAGTAGCAGCAATAACATAGGCAACATCAAGCAGAAATACCTTGAAACATTTATTTCCAACTCAAAATAGAGCTTTCCATTGTGTTTGTTGTAAATCTGTATATTCTTTTCTTCCAGATGATTATACATGCAAAGTACAGCTTGCTTTGAAGCTTTCAACAATGGATAGATTTAAATAGAAAATCAATAAAGAAACACAGGACTTATATTACATGTTAGAACAGATAGGCTTAACCGGCATTTACACAACATTCTATCCAATAGCAGCAGAATATAGATTTTCTCAAGAGCACATAGACAGATCATATGTTAGTCTCTAGGACAGATCATACGTTAGTCCAAAAAAAACCTCTTACTAACTTTATTAAGATTGAAATCATATTAAGCATCTTTTCTGACCACAGTGGAATGAAACTAGAAATCAGTTATAAGAAAAAAATTGGAAAATTCACAAATATGTGGAAATTAAACAATATGCTACTGAACAACCAATGGATCAAAGAAGAAACCAAGAGAAAAAATCATCTTGAAACAAATGAAAGTGGAAGCACAACATACCAAAGCTTATGGGATGCAGCAAAAGCAGTTCTAAGAGAGACATCTGTAACAGTAAATGACTACATTAAGAAAAAAAAAGCCTCAAGCAAACAATCTTATTGAATATCTCAAAAAATAGAAAATAAAAACAAACTAAGTCCAAAGTGAGTAGAAAGAAGGAAGTAACAAAGACCAGAGTGGAAATAGAGACTAAAAAGACAATACAAAAGATCAATGAAACCAAGAGACTGGCTTTTAAAAAGATAAACAAAGCTGACAAACCTTCAACTAGCTGACCAAGAAAAAAAGAGAAAGGGCCTAGATAAAAAAAATTAGAAATGAAAGAGAAGTTACAACCAATACCAAAAACACAAAGAATCATAAGAGACTACTATAAGAATTATGTACCAACAAATTGGACAACCTAGAAGAAATGGATAAATTCCTAAAAACATACAACCTAATAAGACTGAATCACAAAGGAAAAAATATGGACAGACCCGTTACTAACAAGATTAAATCAGTAATCAAAAATCTCCCAATAAATGATAGTCCAGGACGTGATGGCTTCACTGGTGAACTTTATCAAACATTTAAAGAAGAATTAATACCAGTCCTTTTCAAATTCTTCCAAAAAATAAATGAGGAGGGAACATTTCCAAACTCATTTTAAAGGCCAGCATTATCCTAATAACAAATACAAAAAAGGAAAAGTGAATTACAGACCAATATCTTTGATTAATACAGAAATTGTCAGGAAAATGTTAGCAAACTGAATTCAACAGTGCATTAAAAAAGATCATATACTCTGATCAAGTGGGACTGATTCAATGGATGTGAGGATAATTTAACATCCACAAATCAATCAAGGTGATATACAACATTAACAAAATGAAGGATAAAAATCTATTCATCATCTCAATTGACATGGAACATAATTTGACAAAATTCAACATCCATTCAGGATAAAACCTTTCAGCAAATTGGGTATAGAAGGAATATAATTCATATAATAAAGGCTACATAAGACAAGCCCATAGCTGACATTGTGTTTAATGGAGACTGAAAGGAAACTGAAAGCTTGTCCTCTAAGATCAGGAACAAAACAAGGACATCCACTCTTGTCACTTTGTTCAATATAGTACTGGAAGTCAAAGCCACAGTAATTAGGCAAGAAAAAGAAATAAGAGGCATCTAAATTGGAAAAGAAGTAAAACTCTTTATTTGCGTATGACACTATATACATAGAAACCCTTAAAGACTCCAAAAAAAAAACTGTCAGAATAAATGAATTCAGTAAAGTTGCAAGATACAAAATTAATATATAGAAATCTGTTACATATACTAAGAACAAACTAGCATAAGGATAAATTAAAAAAACAATCCCATTTACAATTACACTGAAAAGAGTAATATACCTAGGAATGAATTTAACCAAGGATGTTAAAGATCTGACACTTAAAACTATAGGACATTGATGAAAGAAGCTAAAGATGACACAAATAAATGGAAAGATATTCTGTGCTCAAAAATTAACATTGTTAAAATATCCATATTGACCAAAGCAGTTTGATAGGGATCCAATATAGTTCCTATTAAAGTTCCAGTGGCATTTTTCACAGGAACAGTATGGGACTGGCATAAATACAGATATGTACATCAATGGGGCAGAATATGGAGCCCAAAGATAAACCCACACATACATGGTTAGTTAATTTTCCACAAAGAAGCCAAGAACATACAATGGGGAAAAGATAGTCTCTTCAATAAATGATGCGGGGAATACTGGATAGCCAAATACAAAAGAATGAAACTAGATCTCTCTCTTACACCATACATAAAAATCAACTCAAAATGGTTTAAACACTTGGGCGTAAAACCTGAAAAAACAAAACTCTAGAAGAAAATACAGGTTATAGCTCCTTTACACTGGTTGTTTTAATGATTTTTTGTATTTGACACAAAAAGCAAAGGCAATGAAAGTAAAAATAATGGGGTGCATCAAATAAAAACCTTCTGCACAGCAAAGGAAACAACCAACAAAATATAAAGGCAACCTACTGAATGGGAGAACATATTAGCAAGTCATATATCTGATAAGGGGCTAATGTCCAAAATACATAAAGGACTCATACAACTCCATAGCAAGAAAATCAAACAATCTGACTTAAAAATGGGAAGAGGAACTGAATAGATATTTCTCCAAAGAAGATACAGAAATAGCCAAGAGGTACTGAAAAGCTCAACATCACTCATCATCAGGTAAATACAAATCAAAACTACGATGAGACATCACTTCACACCTGTTAGAACGGCTATCATCAAAAAGACAAGAGATAACAACTGCTGGTGAGAAAGTGGAGAAAAAGGATGCATTGTGCACTGTTGATGGGAACATAAATTGGTGCAGTCACTATGAAAAACAGTATGGTAGCTCCTAAAAAAATTAAAAATAGAATACCATGTGACCCAGCAATCCCATTTCTGGGTATAAATCCAAAGGAAATAAAAACAGGCTATCAAATCGATATCTGCACTCCCATGTTCATGTTCACTGCAGTATTACTCACAATAACCAATATATGTATATATGCTGTGCAAACTGGACACCCAAATATATAATATATATAATATAAAAAATGATATATCATTCAACCATGAGAAAGAAGGAAGTCTTGCCATTTGTGACAACATAGATGGACCTTGAGGGCCTTATGGCAAGTGAAATAAGCCAGAAAAAGACTAATACCACATGATATCACATATATGTGGATTTATTTTTTTTTTAAGTAGAAATCATAGAAATAGAGAATAGAAAAGTAGTTGCCAGGGGCTGGGGGTGGGGGATGTAAGGAGAGGTTGGTTAATGGGTATAAACTTTCAGCTGTAAGATGCATAAGGTCTGAAGATTTCATGTGAAACATGATGAATCTAGTTGATAACAGTGTATTAGATAATTGAAATTTGCTAATATTCCCTTAAAAGTCTCACCAAAAAAAAAAAGAAAGAAAAAAATAAATATGTGAGGTGGGTGGATGTGAATAATTGGCTCCATAATGGGACTCTTTTTACAATGTACATATATATCAAATCACCACCATGTACACTTTAAATATCTTAAAATTCTAATAATAATGTCTCAAAAAAGCTGAAGAAAATATTGTGGATTGATGATTAGAGATGAATGTGTAGTTTAAAAGGAAAAATCAGAGGGAGTTCCGGGAAGATGGCGGTGTGAGCAGGGAGGTGGAAATCTCCTCCCAAAACTATATAAATCTATGAAAATACAGCAAATACAACTACTCCTAAAAGACAGACCAGAATTTACAGCACAGCGCACAGCCTGCATTGGCACCAGAGAGGACTCGGCACCCCGCGAGGCAGGTAAGATATGGAGCCACGTCCCAGCGGGACGCGAGCACTCCCTCACCACAGTGCACTGGCAGGAGGAGAGGATTCAGAGCCGGGAGGAAGTGTAAGAAAAGGCTTGCAAAATAACCAGCCCTGGTGATCTGCGCCGGGAGCACTGACACACATCACGCGGTGCTTTGGATACTGGAGAGGCAGAAGGTGCAGGTTTTGAGCTGGGAACACGCCCGGGTCTGTGCAGCTGGTGCCCCAGTACAAGAGAAAAGCATGCACTATTTTTAGCGGTCTTGGAGAGGAGGGGGGCACAGTGAGGGAACACAATCGCCCGGGCATGCTCAGCCCAGCGGGCTGGGAGTCCTGAGGAATTTTGGACCCCTTGGCTAGCGACTGGGAAAAGGTAGCCACACTGAAACTTTACATAGAGAACAACAGTCTCCCATTCGTTCCTGCCCTGGCCAGAGCTAAAACAGCGGTGCGGCCGCGGCTGCGGAATAGTGGAGCAACAGCGCCACGTACAGCATCCTTACATATTCCACTCCGGTCTTAAAGAACCCAGCTGACACATGTGGCACCTACCAGTGACCACTTCTATCGCCATGAAAACACAGAGGAATTATGGTACAGACAAAGAGGACTCAGACTCAGACAACAGCTGAGAGGGAACCTGAAGGGATGGAAAAGCACAATCTTTCTGAAAAAGAATTCAGAATAAAAGTCATAACCATGTGATGGATCTACAGAGAAATATGCAAGAGCTGAGGGAGGAAGTGAGGGAAGTCAGGAAAGACAATGCAGAAATGAGACAAGCCATTGACGGGCTTAGCAGCAGACTGGATGAGATGCAAGAGACTGTTAATGGAATAGAAATCAGAGAACAGGAATACAGAGCAGCTGAGGCAGAGAGAGATAAAAGGATCTCTAGGAATGAAAGAATATTAAGAGAACTGTTTGACCAATCCAAACGGAACAATATTCGCATTATAGGAGTACCAGAGGAAGAAGAGAGAGAAAAAGGGATAGAAAGTGTCTTTGAAGAAATAATTGCTGAAAACTTCCCGAGGCTGGGGAAGGAAATAGTCTCTCAGACCATGGAAGCCCACAGAGCTCCTAACACAAGGGACCCAAGGAAGACAACACCAAGACACATAATAATTAAAATGGTGAAGATCAAAGATAAGGACAGAGTATTAAAGGCAGCTAGAGAGAGAAGAAATATCACTTACAAAGGAAACTTCATCAGACAATCATCAGACTTCTCAACAGAAACCTTACAGGCCAGAAGAGAATGGCAAGATATATTAACGTAATGAAACAGAAGGGCCTCAAACCAAGAATATTGTATCCAGCACGATTATCATTTAAATATGACAGAGGGATTAAACAATTTTCAGACCAGCGAAAGCTGAGAGAATTTGCCTCCCATTAACCACCTCTACAGGACATCTTAAAGGAACTGCTCTAGAGGGAAGCACTCCTAAGGCTAAAAAGATGTCACCAGAGAAAATAAAATCATAGCCAAGAAAGCAGACCATCCAAATACTAACTAAAGGAAAAGAATAAAACACCTAGTATAAAAAGAATGGAGGAGGAAGAATAAGAAGGGAGAGAAATAAAGAAACATCAGACTGTGTTCACAATAACTTAACAAGAAAGTTAAGTTAGATTGTTAGACAGTAAAGAAGCAACCCTTGAACCTTTGGTAACCATGAATCTAAAGCCAGCAATAGCAATAAGTACATACCTATTGATAATCACCCTAAATGTATATGGACTGAATGCACCAATCAAAAGACACAGAGTAACAGAATGGATAAAAAACCAAGACCCATCTATATGCTGCCTACAAGAAACTCACCTCAAACCCAAAGATATACACAGACTAAAAGTGAAGGGATGGAAAAAGATATTTCACGCAAACAACAAGGAGAAAAAAGCAGGTGTTGCAGTACATGTATCAGACAAAATAGACTTCAAAACGAAGAAAGTAGCAAGAGATAAAGAAGGACATTACATAATAATAAAGGGGTCATTCCAACAAGAGGATATAACCATTATAAATATATATGCACCAATACGGGAGGACCAGCATATGTGAAACAAGTACTAAGAGAACTAAAGGAGGAAATAGACAGCAATGCATTCATTTTAGGTGACGTCAACACACCATTCACTCCAAAGGACAGATCAACCAGACAGAAAATAAGTAAAGACACAGAGGCACTGAACAACACACTAGAACAGATGGACCTAACAGACATCTACAGAACTCTACACCCAAAGCAGCAGGATACACATTCTTCTCAAGTGCACATGGAACATTTTCCAGAATAGACCACATACTAGACCACAAAAAGAACCTCAATAATTTCAAAAATATTGAAATTCTACCAACCAACTTCTCAGATCACAAAGGTATAAAACTAGAAATAAATTTTAGAAAGAAAACAAAAAGGCTCACAAATACATGGAGACTTAACAACATTCTCCTAATTAATCAATGGGTTAATGACCAAATCAAAACAGAAATTAAAGAATATATGGAGACAAATGAGAACAACAATAGAAAGCTACAACTTCTGTGGGACGCAGCAAAGGCAGTTCTAAGAGGAAAGTATATTGCAATCCAGGCCTATCTAAAGAAAGAAGAACATTCCCAAATGAATAGTCTAAAGACACAATTACTGAAATTGGAAAAAGAAGAACAAATGAGGCCCAAAGTCACCAGAAGGAGGGACATAATGAAGATCAGAGAAGAAATAAATAAAATTGAGAAGAATAAAACAACAGAAAAAATCAAGGAAACCAAGAGCTGGTTCTTTGAAACAATTAACAAAATAGATAAACCCCTAGCCAGACTCATTAAGAGAAAAAGAGAATCTACACAGATAAACAGAATCAGAAATGAGAAAGGAAAAATCACGACAGACCCCACAGAAATACAAAGAATTATAAGAGAATATTATGAGAATCTATATGCTAACAAGCTGGAAAACATAGAAGAAATGGACAACTTCTTAGAAAAATACAACCTACCAAAACTAACCAAACAAGAAACAGAAAAACTAAACAGAGCAATCACCAGCAACAAAATTGAAGCGGTAATCAAAAAACTACCCAAGAACAAAACCCCCGGACCAGATGGATTCACCTCTGAATTCTACCAGACATATAGAGAAGAAATAACACCCATTCTCCTTAAAGTTTTCGAAAAAATAGAAGAAGAGGGAATACTTCCAAACTCATTCTATGAAGCCAGCATCACTCTAATACCCAAACCTGGCAAAGACCTCACCAAAAAAGAAAAGTACAGACCAATATCCCTGATGAACATAGATGCAAAAATACTCAACAAAATATTAGCAAACCAAGTTCAAAAATACATCAAGAGGATCATACACCATGATCAAGTGGGATTCATCCCAGGGATGCAAGGATGGTACAGCATTCGAAATTCCATCAACATCATCCACCACATCAACAAAAAGAAGAACAAAAACCACATGATCATCTCCATAGATGCTGAAAAAGCATTTGACAAAATACAGCATCCATTCATGATTAAAACTCTGAACAAAATGGGTATAGAGGGCAAGCAACTCAACATCATAAAGGCTATGTATGGCAAACCCACAGCTAACATCATACTTAACGGCGAGAAGCTGAAAGCTTTTCATCTAAGATCAAGAACAAGACAGGGATGCCCACTCTCTCCACTGTTATTCAATATAGTACTGGAGGTCCTAGTGACGGCAATCTGACAAAACAAAGACATACAAGGCATCCAGATTGGTAAAGAAGAAGTCAGATTGTCACTATTTGCAGATCACATGATATTGTACATAAAAAACCCTAAAGACTCCACTCCAAAACTACTCGAACTAATATCTGAATTCAGCAAAATTGCAGGATACAAAATTAACACACAGAAATCTGTTGCTTTCCTATACACTAAAGATGAAGAAAGAGAAATAGAAGAACAATTCCAATCACAATTGCATCAAAAAGAATAAAATACCTAGGAATAACCTAATGAAGGAAGTGAAAGACCTATATTCTGAAAACTAGAAGATACTCCTAAGAGAAATTAAAGAGGACACTAAGAAATGGAAATTCATCCCATGCTCTTGGCTAGGTAGAAAAATATTGTCAAAATGGCTATACTACCTAAAGCAATTTCCAGATTCAACGCAATCCCTATCAAAACACGAACAGCTTTCTTCAATGAACTGGAACAAATAATTCTAAAATTCATATGGAACCACAAAAGACCCCGAATAGCCAACGCAATCCTGAGAAGGAGGAATAAAACAGGGGGAATTACACTCCCTGACTTCAAGCTCTACTACAAAGCCACAGTAATCAAGACAATTTGGTATTGGCACAAAAACAGACCCACAGACCAGTGGAACAGAATAGAAAATCCAAACATTAACCCAAACATATACAGTCAACTAATATTTAATAAAGGAGCCTTGGAGATACAATGGGGAGATGACAGCCTCTTCAGCAGCTGGTGTTGGAAAAACTGGACAGCTACATGTAAGAGAATGAAACAGGACTACTGTCTAACCCCATACACAAAAGTAAACTCAAAATGGATCAAAGACCTGAATGTAAGTCATGAAACCATAAAACTCTTAGAAAAAAACACACGCAAAAATTTCTTAGACATAAACGTGAGTGACTTCTTTATGAACAACATATCTCCCCGAGCAAGGGAAACAAAAGCAAAAATGAACAAGTGGGACTATATCAAGCTGAAAAGCTTCTATACAGCAAAGGACACCATCAGTAGAACAAAAAGACATCCTACAGTATGGGAGAATATATTCATAAATGACGTACCTGATAAGGGGTTGACATCCAAATTATATAAAGAACTCACGCACCTAAACAAACATAAAGTAAATAATCCAATTAAGAAATGGGCAGAGGACATGAATAGACACTTCTCCAAAGAAGAAACTCAGATGGCCAACAGGCACATGAAAAGATGCTCCACATCACTAATCATCAGAGAAATGCCGATTAAAACCACAATCAGATATCACCTCACACCAGTGAGGATGGCCAACATCCAAAACACAAACAACAACAAATGTTGGCAAGGATGTGGAGAAAAGGGAGCCTTCCTACACTGCTGGTGGGAATGCAAATTAGTTCAACCATTGTGGAAAGCATTATGGAGGTTCCTCAGAAAACTCAAAATAGAAATACCATTTGACCCAGGAATTCCACTCCTAGGAATTTACCCTAAGAATGCAGCAGCCCAATTTGAAAAAGACAGATACACCCCTATGTTTATCACAGCACTATTTACAATAGCCAAGAAATGGAAGCAACCTAAGTGTCCATCAGTAGATGAATGGATAAAGAAGAAGTGGTAAATATACACAATGGAATATTATACAGCCATAAGAAGAAAACCAATCCTACCACTTACAATAACATGGATGGAGCTAGAGAGTCTTATGCTCAGTGAAATAAGCCAAGCTGAAAAAGACAAGTAGCAAATGATTTCACTCATATGTGGAGTATAAGAACAAAGAAAAAAACTGCAGGAACAAAGCAGCAGCAGACTCACAGAACCCAAGAATGGACTAATAGTTACCAACGGGTAAGGGACTGGGGAGTATGGGTGGGAAGGGAGGGACAAGGGGGCATAAGGGGCATTACGATTAGCAGATGTAATGTTGGGGGGCACGGGGAGGGCTGTACAAGTCAGAGAAGACAAGTAGTGACTCTATAGCATCTCACTACGCTGAAGAACAGTGACTGTAATGGGGTTGGTGGGGGGGATTTGATGAAGGGGGTAGTTTAATCACCATAATATTGCACATGTAATTGTAGATTAATGATACCAAAATAAACTATTAAAAAAAAAAAGGAAAAATCAGCAATGATAAAAAGGATCATTCAAATGAATGTCTATTGTCATTGAAACAAAAAGAATCATATAGATAACACAATACAAAATTCCCCAAAGCATTTTTCTACTTCAGGACCAACATTTGTGTTTTGCTCCATCAAAATAATATTAAATCAATGCTCTTTATTTTAGTATTGTTAATTGTATACTTTTAATATCTATATTGGCTTGGATTTTATAGTTTTTTAACAAGTCTGCAGACATAAGGAATTTAAACCATGCTTATGTAAATAATGTTGATTGTATTTATATTACAGTCAGGTAATATTTCAACAAATGGGTGCCATTATTCTTTTTCTACTCTTTACTTAAGTTGGAAAGATGCTGTACTAAAGCCCTTAAAGAAAGAAGGTGAGAATAGATTATGCCTAGCACCCACATTTACATTGTAATCAATTATGAATTCCAATTTGAATGGGAGCATTTGTTTTGTAAATGTTTCTTTGTTACTAGGGATGTAGAGTTGTGGCAAAAGTTCCTGTTTCATAATTCACCTTTGGCCACGAGCAACTTGTAGAAAATAGGGTTTAAAGAAATCAGCTGAAGTGGCCTGCTTTCAACACCCAGAACTAGTGATGCAAGGCCACATCAGCTCCTACCAAAGATCCCTCCTCACATTCAGGGCACATAAGTAAGGTAAGAAGCTGTGGATTGAGAGAAACATCTGTCAAGTTTCTCCACGGTCTCCTTCTTAACAAGATTCTCATCCCAAGAGCATGTATCCCAAGGAAAGACTGTCCATTGAATCTGTGAGTTCACTGCTCAGACTTCAATCTGTCTTCCCTGTTATCTTTGTAAGTTCATCTCAAAAACATTCATCCTTTAAACACGTTTGTTTTTTGTGCTGCCAATAACGTACTTTTTGTTGTTGTTTGTTTGATTATTTTTTTATGGTATTATTAATATACAGTCATATGAGCAACATTGTGGTTACTAGATTCCCCCCTATTATCAAGTCCCCGCCACATACCCCATTACAGTCACTGTCCATCAGCGCAGTAAGATGCTATAGAGTCACTACTTGTCTTCTCTGTGCTATACTGCCTTCCCCATATCCCCCCACCCCCACTACATTATGTGTGCTAATCGTAATGCCCCTTTTTCCCCCTGATCCCTCCCTTCCCACCACCCTCCCAGTCCCTTTCCCTTTGGTAACTGTTAGCCCATTTTTGGGTTCTGTGAGTCTGCTGCTGTTTTGTTCCTTCAGTTTTTGCTTTGTTCTTATACTCCACAGATGAGTGAAATCATTTGGTACTTGTCTTTCTCCACCTGGCTTATTTCACAGAGCAATATACCCTCTAGCTCCATCTGTATTGTTGCAAATGGTAGGATTTGTTTTCTTCTTATGCCTGAATAATATTCCATTCTGTATATGTACCACTTCTTCTTTATCCATTCATCTACTGATGGACACTTAGGTTGCTTCCATTTCTTGGCTATTGTAAATAGTGCTGTGATAAACATAGAGGTGCATATGTCTTTTTCAAACTGGGATCCTGCATTCTTAGGGTAAATTCCTAGGAGTGGAATTCCTGGGTCAAATGGTATTTCTATTTTGAGTTTTTGAGGAACCTCCATACTGCTTTCCACAATGGTTGAACTATTTTACATTCCCATCAGCAGTGTAGGAGGGTTCCCCTTTCTCCACATCCTTGCCAGCATTTGTTGTTGTTTGTGTTTTGGATGTTGGCCATCGTCACTGGTGTGAGGTGATATCTCATTGTGGTTTTAATTTGCATTTCTCTGATGATTAAGCATGTGGAGCATCTTTTTATATTATTTTTTTTTATTAAGGTATTACTAATATACACTCTTACGAAGGTTTCACGTCAAAAAACAATGTGGTTACTACATTTACCCATATTATCAAGTCCCCACCCATACCCCAATTCAGTCACTGTCCATCAGTGTAGTAAGATGACACAGATTGACTGCTTGCCTTCTCTGTGCTACACTGTTTTCTCCATGATTCTACCATGTGTACTAAATATAATACCCCACAATCCCCTTCTCCCACCACCCCACCCACCCTCCCACACCTCTCCCCTCCCCTTTGGTAACCACTAGTTCCTTCTTGGAGTCTCTGAGTCTGCTACTATTTTGTTCCTTCAGTTTTTCTTCATTGTTATACTCCACAAATGAGGGAAATCATTTGGCACTTGTCTTTTCCACCTGGCTTATTTCACTGAGCATAATACCCTCTAGCTCCATCCATGTTCTTGCAAATGGCAGGATTTGTTTTGTCGGGCATCTTTTCATGAGCCTGTTGGCCATCTGAATTTATTCTTTGGAGAAGTGTCTGTTCAAATCCTCTGCCCATTTTTTAATTGGATTATTTGCTTTTTGGTTGTTGAGGCATGTGAGCTCTTTATATATTTTGGATGTCAACCCCTTATTGCCAACACTATACTTCTAAATTTTCTTTAGGGTCACGGAAGTATGCTGGCTGTGGTCCATGAACTTACAGAAATTATAAACCACCTCTGAGGAAGGAATCAGTCCATTTGAAGAGTGTATTAAAGGGAAGACTAAGATAAATAAAGACACAGAGCTGCAGCAAGGGGATGAAATGGGTGAAGAGGAAAGAGAAAACCATGTCTTGGCTCCAAAGTAAGGTTTGGGGGCAGAAATACAGTTTCTAAATGGGTAGCACAACTGCATGTAAATGAACTAAATATAGATATAAAAGTGTTTAGCTTATTTGTGAAAATTATACTTGTTGAGAACTAATTTAATAATTCAAATTCAAAAGCAGTATTTAAAGGTATAACTAAATTATTACCTGTAAAAGGCCTAACTTATTTATAATTCTCTGTTTCACTTTTACCAGTTCCGTAGAACAAAGAGATGGTGCAAAAAGGGGTTTACCAGAAGTGAGTATTGAGTAAGAGTCTCATCTTAAAATACTTTGCAACTTGTTATACAAAATCACAGATGCAGGCAGATTATTAAGAGCTATTAGGCAGATCAATTATACTATCTCTAGACCAGATTTTTTTAGCCTGCTGTCTTTTACAGAGAATGTTCTGTTTGTACACACAGAGCAGGCAGTACATGCTAAACTTCAAGTCTCTTACAAGTGTGTCAATATATCGGAGGAAAGCTTTCACTTCCAATTTGGGTTAAAATAAAAATGTAACAGTGTCATTTGAAGAGTTGTAGGCAGGGATAAATTTTAATACCAAAATAATACAATTTCCACCACTCTTTTTTTATGCCTCTTTGCATACCATGCACAGAAAAAGTTTACTAAACAATAAGCAATCTGCTTTTCTATGAGTTATCTGTTGCATTCCTTCTTTTTTTCTTTCTTTTAGTAATTTTTCTAAGATTACTTAGATTTTGACATTGCTCTTTGAGTTCAGGTAACAGGATGTAAGAAATAATTTGCTTTAGGAAGTCCTGATTTGTTGGTTCTTCTATAGTTTTTTATGTTGTTTTGGGGTTCTTTATTGGTGGTTAGGAACACAAACTTTTCCTTCTGATACTAGGATTTGAATCTAGAGTCCGTTACTTGCTGGTGCTGGCACACTGGACAGGAGACTTTTAAGTTCTGTAGTCAAATGGGTTGAGTTGTGCACACCTCATAAATTTATGATGAGAATTAAACAAGATAACATGAAAATGTTAACACGGTGCTTAGCACATTGTAACTGAATATATATACTGGTTATGTTTAATATAGGTATTAGTATTCTGGAGTTTATAGTTTTTTAATGATCTGATGTTTGATAATAATTGTACATTTAAATCTTGAGCTTTGGGAGTGTCTTAGTCCATTTAGGGTACATGCTATAAGAAAAATATCCTAGACTTTTAAACAACAGAAACTTATTTCTCACACTACTGGAGGCTGGGAAGTCTAAGATCAAAGTACTGACAGATTTTTATGTCTGGTGGGAACCCACTTACTCATTCATAGATAGCTGTCTTCTCACTGTGTCCTCACATGAAGAAGGGATGAGAGAGTTTGTTGGGGCCTCTTATAAGGGCACTAATACCTCCTTGAGGGCTCCATCCTCATCATCTAATCACCTCCCAAGGCTGCCCTCCTAATACTATCACACTGTGGATTAGGTTTTAGCAGAGGAATTTTGGAGGGACGTAAGCATTTACTGTATAGGAAAGGGTTAGAAACTCTGTTCTCTGATAAGCTATGTATATTGAATAATACTGGCTTGTTTGCAGTACTGAGGTACAGATGTCTTCACATTTCTAAAAGTAATTTAAAGCCTATCAGATATTGAAATATTTCTAATAGACTTTTATGAGGTTATACAATTTGTTGAAGGAGAGCCAAGACTAGAAATAAGTTATCCTTCCAATATACCACACACTGGTTCTTGATTTGTTCATGATCCTCTACCATGATAAGCTGAAAACTTCATATTTCTGTCTTCTCCTTCATCCACTAAACTTAATCACAGATTCATGTCAAACCTACCTCCAAAAGCCTCTTGAATCCATCTCATTTTATTCTTCTATCTTTTCAATCTTTAGTTAAAGACTTTATTACCTCACTTGTGTAATTATAATGGTACCTGAAATGATCTGCTGTTCCCAGTCAGGGACAATTCTACACTTCTCTCCTGGATAGATTCTGGCTCACTCTGATGTATTTACTTGTATGTTTGTTTATTTATATGTAGAAGTTTTATTTTTAATTGAAGCATAGTTGACATACAGTATATTATTATATTATACATTATATATTATTATATAGTGATTCAACAATTATATACATTACAAAATTCTTACCATGATAAGTGTAGTTACCATCTGTCAGCATGCAAAATTTTTACATTATTGACTATATTCCCTATGCTGTACTTTTCTTCCCCATGACTAATTTATTTTATAATTACAAGTTTGTACCTCTTAATGCCCTTCATCTATTTCCCCTAACCTCTTAACTCCTCCTTCCTGGCAACTACCAGTTTGTTCTTTGTATTTTTGAGTCTGTTTCTGTTTTTTTTTTTTACATTCCAGAAACAAGTGAAAACATATGGTATTTTTCTTTCTTTGTCTGATTTATTTCACTTAGCAAAATACCCTCTAGGTCCACTCATGTTGTCACAAATGAAAGATTTCATTCTTTTTTTATGGCTGAGTTATATTCCATTGTGTATATATACCATCTCTTCTTTACCCATTCATCTATCAGTGGACACTTAAGATTGCTTCAATTATCTTGGCTATTGTAAATAACAAAGCAATAAACATAGGAGTGCATATATCTTTTCAAATGAGTTTTGTTTTCTTCAGGTAAATACCCAAATGGAATTACTTGATCATACGGTATTTCTATATTGTAATTTTTTGACGAATCCGTATATTGTTTTCCACAGTGGCTGCACCAATTTACATTCCCACCAAAAGTGCGTGAGGGCTCCCTATTCTTCACATCCTCACCAACACTTGTTACTTCTTGTCTTTATGATACTAGCCATTCTAACTGGTGTGAGGTGTTACTTCATTGTGATTTTGATTTGCATTTCCCTGATGATTACTAACATGAATATCTTTTTATGTATCTGCTGGCCATCTCCATGTCTTTGGAGAAATGTCTGTTCAGTTCCTCTGCCCATTTTTTAATAGGATGTTTTGTTTTGTTTTGTTGGTGTTGAGTTGTATGAGTTCTTTATATATTTTGGCTTTTAACCCCCTATCAGATATATCATTTGCAAATATCTTCTCCCATTCAGTAGGTTGTCCTTTCATTTCATTGGTGGTTTCCTTCACTGTGCAAAGCTATTTAGTTTGATGTAGTCTCAGTTAATTTTTTCTTTTGTTTCCCTTGCCTGGAGAGACAGATTCAGAAAAATATTGCTAAGGCTGATGTTCATGAGTTTACTGCCTATGTTTTCTTTTAAGAGTTTTATGGTTTTAGGCCTTACATTTAGGTCTTTAATATATTTTGAGTTTATTTTTGTGTGTGGTGTAAAATTATTTTGCATGTGGTCCAGTTTCATTCTTTTGCATGTAGCTTTTGCATAGTCAAGTTTCCCAACACCACTTA
The DNA here is from genome assembly GCA_032199065.1 of Smutsia gigantea. NCBI lineage: Eukaryota > Metazoa > Chordata > Mammalia > Pholidota > Manidae > Smutsia > Smutsia gigantea. The sequence continues at coordinate 112,852 of JAVSCE010004000.1, read as the reverse complement.
TTAAAGAACTTGTTTTTTCCCCATATTATATTCTTGCCCCCTTTATCATAGACTGATTGACCATATAAGCATGGGCTTATTTCTGGGCTTTCTATTTTGTTTCATTGATCTATGTGTCTATTTTTGTGCTGGTACTATACTGTTTGGATTATTATAGCTTTGTAGTAGTATAAAGTGAAATCTGGGAGTATAATACTTCCAGCTTCTTCTCCTTTTTCAAGATTGCATTGGCTATTTGGGGTCTTTTGTGGTTCCATACAAATTTTAGAATTATTTGTTCCAGTTCTGTGAAAAATGCTATCGATATTTTGATAGGGATTACATTGAATCTGTAGATTGCTTTGGGTAGTATAGATATTTTAACAATATTAGTTCTTCCAATCCATTAACATGATATATCTTTCCATTTGTTTGTGTCATCTTCAATTTCTTTCACAGTGTATTACAGTTAAATTTATTCCTGGGTATTTTATTCTTTTTGATACAATTATAAATGTGATTATCTTAATTTCTCTATCTGTTCATAGAAATACAACAGATTTCTCTATATTAATTATGTATCTTGCAACTTTACTGAATTCATTTATTAGGTCTAATAGTTGGTTGGTAGATTCTTAAGGGTTTTCTAACTGTATCATGTCATTTGTTTATGTTGAAGTAAGCTTCCTCTGCACCCAATCTGTTGAGAGCTTTTATCATGAATGGATGTTGAATTTGGTCAAATGCTTTTTCTGCATCTATTGAGAGGGTCATACAGTTTCATTTTTCATTTTGTTAGTGTGATGCATCATGTTGATGGATTTGCAGATGTTGAACCAGCCTTTCATCCCTGGAATAAATCCCACTTTATCATGGCAAATGATCCATTTAAATTATTGTTGAATTCAGTTTGCTAATATTTTGTTGATGATTTTTACATCTATGTTCATCAGGGATATTGGTCTGTATTTTCTTTTTTGTAGTGTTTTTTGTCTGGTTTTGGTATCAGGGTAATGCTGGCCTTGTACAATGAATTTGGAAGCATCCTTCCTCTTCTATTTTTTGGAATAGTTTTGGAAGGATAGGTATTAACTCTTTAAATATTTGGTGGAATTTACCTGTAAAGCCATCAGGTCTTGGACTTTTGTTTTTTTGGGAGTGTTTTGATTACCAATTCAATTTTGTTACTAGTAATCGGTCTGTTGAGATTTTCTATTTCTTCCTGATTTGGTCTTAGAAGATTGTATGTATCTAGGAATTACTCTTTTCTTTCTGGTTGTCCAATTGGCTGGTGTAAAATTTTTCATAGTAGTCTCTTATAATCCTTTTTGTTCCTATGGTGTCAGTTGTAACTTATTTTTCATTTCTGATTTTATTTGAGTCTTCTCTCTTTTTCTTTTTTGTTTATCTTTTCCAAGAACCAACTCTTAGTTTCATTGATCTTTTCTATCTTTTAAGTCTCTATTTCATTTATTTCCACTCTGATGGTTATTATTTCCATCTTTCTACCAGCTTTTGGCTTTGTTTGTTCGTTTGTTTTTTTTCTAGTTCCTTTAGGTATAAGGTTAGGTTGTTTGAGACTATTATTTTTTCTTGAGGTAGGCCTGTATTGCTATAAATTTCCTTGTTAGAACTGCTTTTGCTGCACCCTAAAGATTTGGAACCATTGTGTTCCATTTTCATTTATTTCCAGGTAGTCTTTAATTTCCTCTTGATTTCTTCATTGACCCATTGGTTGTTTAGTAGCATACTGTTTAGCTCCCACATATTTATGTATTTTCAGTTTTTTTCTTATAATTGATTTCTAGTTTCACACTCTTGTGATTGGAAAAGATGTCTGGCCACCCTTTAAAAATACTATCTCAGTGCTCTGAGCTCCCATAAGTTCAGCTCAGTGCTTACTGTGTTCATTCATTTACTTATCATTCATCAAATATTTATTGAGTCTCCAATGTCCTAGGTTTCTTCTAGGCTTTGAGTTAAAAGTAGTTTGTGGAATAGACATAATCTGCACATGAATCTGAGAATATTTTTCAAACCTTATGGTTTAATAGATAAGTGTTTCAACTGACGTAGAGAAAGATTTAAATAGTTTAATAAGTTTGTGTTCATAAAGGTAATTATTAAGAGCAACAGAACCACATGGTCACTGAAAATCTAAATACAGCATTTAAACATAAAGATCTGAGAATTTGCAAGGCAGCCATTTATGTGCTAAAGAGCCACATACTTTTTAGGCAGTATATTTTCTCCTCCCTAAAGGAAGGATGTTCATCTTAAATTTTAATCTGTCTAGTTCTAGAAAAGCTGATCGAAATATAATTTGTAAGACAAAGTAGAGGTGGCTACCATGATGTAGAAAGTGCTGTCCAATATATAATGAAAGAATTGTCTGCAAGAATGGAAATGTTCTCTTCTGCACTAATACACTAGACGCTAATAACCAATATTTATTGTTGCTATCATACACTTGAAATGTTACTAATGAGACCGAGGAACTAAATTTAAATTTTTGTCTAATTTTAATTTATTTAAATTTAAATAGCCACATGTGGCTACAATAATGGGCAGTGTAGATCTTGAACAAGACGTGAAAGGTAAGGCTGGCTGAATAGATATTGATTCATTTAACCTCATTTCTCTTTTTGACAGGATTAATAACAGTTCTTTATTTGCTTAAACAATACCATGTGCCCATCAGGATGCCAAATAGGGGGGAAATCAAAGACAGGTTATATGAAAATAGTAAGTGTTGGCAAGGAGGTAGAGAAATCAGAACCCTTGTGCATTCCTGGTATGAACGTAAAATGGTACAGTTGCTGTGGAAAACTGTATGACGTTACCACAAAAAATTACACATAGAATTATGACAAGATCCAGGATTTCCAGTTCTGGGTATATTCTCCAGAAAAATGAAATCAGAGACAGAAAGAGAAATATTACTCAGGCTTAAAAAGGAAGGTGATTCTGACACATGCTATCACATGGATAAATTTTGAAACCATTTTGCTGAGTGAAATAACCCATTTACAAGAGACAAAGATTGTATGATTCCACTTACATGAGGTGTCTAGAGTAGTCGAATTTATAGAGACAGAAAGTAGAATGGCAGTTGCCAGGAGCTGGAGAGACAGGGAATGGGGAATTTAGTGTTTAATGAGAACAGCTGTCAGTTGGAGAAGATGAAACAAGTTCTGGAAATGGTGATGGTCGCACAACAATGTAAACATACTTAATGCAACTGGATTTATACTTTAAAATGGTTAAATCAGTAAATTTCATCACATATATTTTATCACAATAAAAAAGATAGGTTAGACAGATGCCTCAAGGATTTTGCAAACTAGCATGGGAAAGAGAAATAGTGATTACTACATGACCTCTCCTACATTATCATTTTTTCCTTCCCTTTTAGTTGATGCCCATGAGCATACAAATACACATATCTTCATTATCAAAAACAAAACCTCTCCCCTGACGACACATCTCATTCCAGCTACTATCTCATTTCTCTGTCTCCATTTACTCTTTAATTCTCTCTGTGCCTACTTCAAACAGGCTTTGGTCACCACAGACCACCAAAACTCTTACCAACTTTTCCCCTTACCCCCATTTGACCAAGACCATCGCTCAGTCTTCCATCCTAATTCTACCCATGTCAACAGCACATACTAGTGCTGATCATTCTGAGGACATTTTTTTCACTTGGCTTCTGCAACACCATATTTTGTTAGTTTACATCCTATCTTACTGATATATCTTCTCATTCTCCTTTCTTAACTCTTCATCTTCCTGATCTCTGAGCTGTGGAGTGCCCCAGAACTCAGACTTCAGATGTCTAAATTCTGTCTGCACGCCATCTACAGGCTGAAGACTACCAAAGTGATATTATCATCCTGATTAATCTGTCCAACTGCCTTCTTGACAACTCTGAACTTAAGTGTCCAAAAAAGAACTCTTAATCCCCAGCAATCCTCCACTCCCTCACTCACCCCAAAACCTGCTTCTCAAGCAGGCTTCCCTAGCTCAGCGTAAGGAACCTCTTTTCTTCCAATTGCTCCAAGTAAAAACCTTGATTCATTCTTGACTCCTCTTTCCAGCCAATTCATCAGCCAGTCCTGTCAGCAACTCCTTGGGAACATATCCAGAACCTGCCTGCTCCTTACCAGCTCCGCTGCTATGCCTTTGTATCAGTCACGATTTTTCAGAGAAGCAAAACCAATATATATTGACCCTTGAACAACAGAGGTTTGAACTGTGAGAGTCCACTTATATGTGGATTATTGTCAATAATATATGGAAAAATTTTTGGAGATTTGACACGGTTTGAAAAAATATTTTCTTTTCTCTAGCTTTTTATTGCAAGAATACAGTATGTAATACATATAGAATATATGTGTGAATCAACTGTCTATGTTATTGGTAAGGCTTCTGGTCAATAGTAAACTATTAGTAGAGTGTTTTCCAGGGTTAAAAGTTATACATGACTTATTGACTGCACAGGAGTTGGTGCCCTTAACCCCCACATAGTTCAGTTATTCAAGGGTCAACTGTATATATCTGTGTGTGTGTGTGTGTGTGTATTATGCATACACATATACATAAACACAAATACACAAACACACACATACACAGAGAGAGACACTGATTTGTTTTAAGGAATTGGCTTACCTGATTATGGAGGCTGAGAAGTCCCAAGCTGCTCAGTTGGCAAGCTAGAGACCCAGGGAAGTTGGTGACATAATTCCAGTCTGAGTCTAAAAGCCTGAGAAGCAAGAGAACAAATGATGTGAGTTCTAGTTTAAGGCCGAGTCTGAAGGCAGGAGAAAATTGATGTCTCATCTTTAATACAGGCCTAGAGAGAACAAATGCTCCCCTACCCTGTCTTTTATTCTACTCAAGCTTTCAACAAATTGGATGAGGTCCACTCTCAATGCAGAGGGCAATCTGCTTTACTGATTTTACTGATTCAAAGATTAATTCACCCAGAAACAGCCTCGCAGATATACCCAGAATAAGGTCTAACCAAATACCAGGGCACCCCATGGCCAAGTTAAGTGGACACAAAAAAGTAACCATCACAGCTTCCTAACTGGTTGGCCTGCTTCCATCCTCATCCTCTAATTTCTCCTCAGCACAACAATGGACTAAAACAAAACCAAACAAAAGCCACATCAGGTTGTTCCTCTGCTAAAAAAAAGTCTTCAGTGTCTTCCTTTCTCAATCAAAATAAAATGTAAACACTATCATGACCACCAAGGCCCTACATACTCTGTTCCCCACCCCTAGCTCCACCACCTATTACTCTTTCCCCCTCATCCTGTTCTACCCACACTGATATTACTCTAAGAGGCCAAGCATGCTCCTGCCTCAGGGCCTTTACATCTGCAGAGCCCTCCACTTGAAGTGGTCTTACGCAAAATATTCACATCAGTTTCTCCCCAACTTTTTTTTCGTCTTAGAGGCCTTGCAATAAATCTTTTTTTTTTAGTTTATTATAGAATCCCTCATTTCTCTTATTTTTTGCTTTACTTTCAAAATAAACATTATTTTTTAGAATGGTTTTAGATTTACAGAAAAATTGCAAAGATAGTACAGAGAGTTCTCAAATACTTTGTTCCATTTTTGTCTCTTATTACCATCTTACAATTAATATGGTGGTACATCATGACAGCTAATGAGCCCATCTTGATATTTTACTACTAACAGAAGTCCATCCGTACCTAATTCAGATTTCCTTAATTTTTCACTAATGGCCTTTTTCTGTCCCAGGATCTCATCCACAATACTACATACATTTAGTTGTCATGTCACCTCAGACTCCTCTAGGCTGCGGCAATTTTTCAGACTTGCCTTGTTTTTGATGACATTGACAACTTTGAGGAATATCAGTCAGATATTTTGTTGGATGTCCCATTATTGGAATTTATCTGATGTTTTCCTCATGATAAGACTGGGGTTATTGGTTTTGGGGAGGAAGACCACAGAGGTAAAGTATCATTTTCATCATACCATATCAAGAGTACATACTAATAATATGATTTATGACTGTTAATGTTGACCTTGATCACTTGGCCTAGACAGTGTTTCCCAGGTATTTCCATTGTAAAGTTACTCTTTTCCCCCCTCTCCATACCGTACTTTCGGGAGAAAGTCACTGTGAGCAGCCCATACTTATGGAGTGGGGCCTTATGTTTCTCCTCCTTGATGGCCAAACATCTACATAAATTATTAGGAATTCTTCAGGGGTGATTTCTCTCTTCACAATCTTTTATTTATTTCTTCCACCACTTATTTCTAACATATGGACTCAGGAGTATTTTTTAACTTGGGGTTGTAACCTACTATTACTTTATTTGCTGTGCTGCTCAAATTGTTCCAGCTTTGGCCACTGGGGGCTCTTCCAAGGGGCGCCTGCATTTCTTTGCTAGGGCCCATTGATGCACGGCTTGCTTTCTTCTTTGAACACTTGCTAACTTTTGAACCTCTCCCTTATTTTTCAAGATACTTACCACCACCTCACACACTCTACACTTTATCTGTTTTTCTTTCCCCGCTGGAGTGCCAGGTCCTTGAGGGCCGGGTCTTGGCGGTGTTTGGGCCACGGTGGTGTCCTCCGCACTTCAGTGGGCGTTCACTCGGTAGTGAATGGATGGGCGACCCCGGCTGGTGTTAAGGGTCCCCGGAGAGGGGTGATTCCGGGCGGGTTCTGGGAAGCCAGTGCTCAGCCTCGGGGTCACCCGCATCCTCCCCGCTTGCCGCCTCGAGTCGCCGCAGGTGCAGGGCGGCCGCAGCCTCTCGCAGTCACACCCACGCGCAGAACAGGCTGCGAGCGTCCCCGCCGGGGAAACGCCGCGGCGGCCAAGGGCCCAGCGCGGCGGGGATTCCCGCGGAGAGTCCCGCGCCTCCGGGCTGCCCCTCCCTTCGCTGGAGGCGGCCGGCCGCGGTGGGGAGGGGCGTGAGGAGCCTCGGCCGCACACACCCGCGGGCCCAGGGCGTCCGCCGGCCGACGGGAGCGGCGAGGAGCGGGAGCAGGACCACGCCGGCTCCCCCCAGTTAGGTGCGCCGGGACTCCCGGCGGGGCGGGGAGCGCGGGCGGCAGCGGGCGGCCAGGGCGGGGCCCGGCCCCCAGCTGTGGGCGCTTCCGACGCCGGGGAGGGTAGGGGCAGGGCCGGCGTCGCCCAGATGCGGCGGCAGCGCGGAGCTCGGGCGGCCGTAGAGGAGCCCAGACTCGGCGGCGGGAGCCGCTGGAGGCGCCGAGAGCCCAGCCGCCGGGAGTCGCGCCACAGGTTTCCTTCCTCTTCACGGCGCCCGGCGCGGGACGGGGCTTCTCGGTGCGCACGTTCCGTCCCGTTCCTGGTTCGTTTGGCTCTCCTTGTACCTCCTTTTCTCTCCGTAACCGCGCAGGAGCGGGGCGCGCGCGGCCGAGCGGGGCGCGGAGAGCTGCGGGGACTGGGGGCTCGGGGGGCGCCTGCCGTGGGAGTCCGGGTCGGGCCCGGGGCTCGCGCCGCCTGTAGGCCCCTCGGGGAACACGCCATGGGGTTTCTCTTAGCGAAGTGGCTGTCTTCTCCCTGTGGACAAGGCACTGCGCCTTCAGGGCTTCATAGACCTTATCTCAGAGATGACCTGTTGATAGGCTTCTCTATAAAGTATTCATCGTACGCTATTGTTTTAAGACTGAAAGCTGCATTTTGTTTTGTTTTGCTTTGTTTTTGAGTAAGTTGGAGGCAGTACTTCGGTTTGGTAACTTCACTTCCTAATAGGTTGGTTGCAGTTTCTCAAAAGCACCGGAATGGGTACTTGTCTAGAACTTGACAGTATGACTCAGGAGCCAGGAAATACGGAGAAATTGATACTACCTTGAAACAGTTCCTTCCACGCTCAAGTAAGACTTTTATTTAAAGAATAATGAAGACAAGAAGTAGTGCAGTGCGCCTGTGAGAACCGCACCATCCCGGCAGGGATTCTAGACTCGGCTGCCGCGCACCGAGATCTGTATTACTTGCTGTGGGTTCTCGTGCACTTGTTTAAGCCATTTCTCAGCAAAGGGAGGAGCTGTTATTTCCACACGGGTTTCCCAAAATGAGTCACAGGGCTGCTCTCTTTAATTGTGAGACGTTGTTAATGAACTTTTGGCAAGTGAGGTTTGCTCTGGCTGTATTTAAAATAAGAGTAAGTAAGATGGGAAATGCATTCACTGTTAAACCCTTGCTGGTGGTATAGGAGGCAGCGGTTAAAGTTCTCCTAAAGCGCCTGATGGTACAGCATACCAGCTAGGGTCACTAGGCTGATGTAAGATAACCATTAAAATCATGTGCTTTGCCACAGAGGCTCAAGAGAAAATTAATTTCATTATTCAAAAACTGGTCTCTTACCGCTTTTGTTGGTATGAGAGAAATATGTCATTTTACGTAGTGGATTGTATGTCACTCTGAATCAAAGTAGTTCAGACAGTTTGTCTTTAGGGAATTAGTGCCAAATGAAAATTTTGTCTTTAGTAGATTAGTGCCACATGAAAATTTGTGATACCAGTAGGAGTTGAGAAATTAAAATGTTTAAGCTGATAGGTCCCTTTGCAACTGTGTAGCTCTTAGGAAGGGGCTGTACGCTAGCTTAACACAAAGTAGGAAGGGGGACAGCATCTCTGTTGGAGCTGACTTGAGTTCAGACCAGCAGTTATGGGGCACCTTTTCTGTGTCAAGCTCTTCACCAGACTCTGGTTGTACAAACTGTGAATAAAATGAGATCCTGCCAGTAAGGTCCCTAAAGACTCATGTGGAAGGCTGGAAAATCCAGTGGAAGGAGGGGAGTGCTAGGACAAATTTATGCCTGCTGTAGAGCTTCTGTCCAAATATGACTGATGTTTCTGCAGATATGGGATTTTGAGTGAACTGGAGATATGAGATTTTGAGTGAACTGGGTTGTCACCGCTGGAAGGACAAGGAACTTTTTGAGTTTAATCATCTACTATCTTTGTGGGCAGCCTGTTGTGCTTATTCAATAAGTGTTTCAGTCAACAAGTGATTTAAAAATAAATTAGAAAGGTATGATTTTAAAAGTTTTTGAATTAACCATATTTCATATTGTTTAATAACCATGTAAAAATCTGCTTGTTATTCACCCTATATAATCACAGGCCATTACAGTTAATCACCTTTTAAAAAATAGAGTGACTAAATTAATGGCTTATAACTTTATAAGTTATAAATACTTTTAATTAATATTGAAGCAACTTTCTGATCATTGTTTTTATAGTTCAAATCAATCTTTTCTAACACATGATAGCTGTATGAGTCAAAATGAGAAAAATGTATGGTGTCACAGTTTACTATTAGGACTGAAATCTGCTGAAGTGCCTTTGGACTTTATGCCAAAATATATTCAATTTTTCCAGTTCTGTAAGATAGCCAAGTAGTGAGGGAACCAATGCTAAATTTGAGACTTTACCTTAATTTCCACACTCCATTTCTCCCTCAGGAGTGTCAAAGTTATGTTTTCCATGAGAGAGAAAGGGTTGTGTTCTTTATCGTGTACTCTGTGAGCCGGGTCCAGGCTTTGCTTATGATAAGTGTTAGGAAGTATTTGTTGATTGAACAATGAACCTTAATGTAAGAGGAGGAGTTGTCAGGCAGATGGAGGGATAGGTGACTGGGGCAGAAGGATCAGCATTGTACAGTCAGGGAACTCCAGCCTGTTTGGTGAGGGCTGGGGAGAGGCATCCTAAAGAGGACCGCAGCAAGAGAACGATATTCTGAGATATGTGTTTTAAAAAGACAGTTTAGCATCAAGATGGAGAATAGATTAGATGACAGCAATAGGAGCCTTAGGGAGACACAGAGGAGATTATTGTATATGCGAGAAGAGAAATTAAAGAAGGCTTGAGTCAGGCAATGAGAGTGAGGAATGGAAAAGAGGGTGGGAACTGACCGATGATTCATAGGCAGAACCTGGCCACATCTTTAGAAATGGGTAGTGAGGGAGAGGGAGGAGTTTAGGATGCCTCTTATATTTCTAGTTAATTACTAGAATAGGCTCACAAGTGGAAGGTTTGTGCTAAAGGATGGTGAGGACCTCATATATTGTTTGACACATAATCAGTGATCATTAAAAATTTTTGAATGAATGAATGAAAGAAGAAGAATAGCTAAATTTTACTGGGTACTTATTAGTGCCGGGCATTTACTCTAGGCTCCTTACATGAGTTCAGTCTTTTTTCTTTTTTATGAACAAAATTTATTGTGATCATTTTGCATTATATATGTATATACAAATCATTAAGTTGTACACCTAAAACTAATACAATGTACATGTCAATTATATATTAGTAAAAAAAACAATACTAAACAAGTCTGTAATATTTACAGAGCAACTACAGCAATGTCTCCAAACACTGGGTCTCTATACAAGTAAAACACCTGTGTTGTTGAACGTCTTCTAGCATCCTGACCCTGTTTGAGGAGGACAGTTCATCATGCTGGGCTTGCTCATTTACACTCATGCATGAGATTTCACTGGCACTTTGCCCTCCTTTAACAGCTCATGACAGGGCCTGAAGAGCTCAATATTTATACTCACAGATAATGCTAGTACACATTCTCAGCTGAGCAAGAAACCTGTGCATGTTAGAATTTGTGACACAGGTAGAGAACAACTATGAAAACCGGGTTGAGAAATAAGGCATGAAACAGTCTGCGTGAGTGGAAACAAGTTATCTTAAAATCGAAATGGCTTTAATGGAATCGTGAAATTGAGAGTGGAAGTATGTATATATGCATGTGTGGTTATTTTTCTGCATCTCCAAATTCTGCTCTTTGTTTACTCAGACTCCATCGTAATTATTTACGAAGCCCTTTGTTCTAACAAAGTATATAAGATTGAGGGAAACCATCCAATAGGAGACCATTTTCACCACTGCTTCATGAGATTCAAAATAGCCGGTTTCTACCTCAAAGTACTGAAATGCATGAATCATCCATATTACAGTGTGTAAGCATGGCTGTTAAGAAGAAAGTCGAGATTCTTAAACGGGATGACTAGGATCCGTTCTCTGTCCTAACCTCAATTCTCCGTGCCCAACACCTGGACTGAGGCTCAGTGTGCTGTGAGCAGCTCTCATGAGTTCAGTCTTTTACAGCTCTCTACGATCCTATGATATAGGTGCTATAATTTACTGCTTTTGACAGGTGAAGGAAGTGTAATGTTAGTGCTTGATTAAACCAGGAATTGATCCCAAGCACCTGGCTCCAGAATTTGGAAGGAAGGAAGGGAAGAAGGGAGGAAGGGAGGAAGGGAAGAGGGAAGGAGGGAGGGAGGGAGGGAGGGCGGAAGTCATGGACACTGTGGTAAACTGTAATTGAAGTCACTGTCCCAGTCCCAACAAGTCTCCCTCATCTAAAAATAGCCCAAAATGTAAGATGGACCCCCACTGGCCCTATCGTGCTGCATGGCACCCCCCTACCCCCTGCTACTTCCTCCTCAAGATATACCTGTTTGGTTTAGGCATTAACCCAAAATAATCAGAAAATTTCTCCTGAAAGTTTTAAACATTTTAATGGAGACTCACAGTGACTGAAGATTTCCAGAGTTTCAAAAACCGTGTCCTTAGAGCTGCCTTGGTCACCACCCTTCCCTGTACTGAACGTTCCGGGCTTTGGGTTTCCTACACATACTCTGTTTTGTTCCCTAGACTGTAGCCTCCCTCCTGTGGAGAAGCAGAAAGGCTGGCAGGGGGCCGGGTGGTGGTGGTGGTGGTGGTAATTAATCCACAGAGCAGGGCCCATTGGTAAAAGAATTACTAACAAATGTAGGCCGGAACATAACTTCAGATCTTACACCCATGGTTTGTAATCTGCTTTCTTGGGCCTATTTTGCTTCAGTTTTACTGAAGCAGGTGCTTAACTGCACCTCTTGCCTCTAACTTCCAGGGCCTTTATTAAGTGGAGCTGGCCTGATGTGTCCTTTGTCCTCTTGATTTTAGCTGGGCAAAATGACACAGGTTTTCTCCTTATAGGCCCTGCTTTCCATTTGCTGCATCCAGGTAGATTCCTTTGGTTCTGATAAAGGTATTTTTGACTAACAACCCATTCCCTTATCTCCCCAAAAACCGGCCCCAACTCCTCACTATAATCATTATTTCATGATTCAACCAACCTGGACTTGAATTAATATCCTGATGTCCAGATGTCTAAAACTTGAAGTTTTAAAATGTTTTCTCCACGTATGAAGAAAATATTCCATTCCACATCTCTTTAGATTTACCAGGAAATTAAGATATTTATAGCTTCCCATTATTTGAGACTAACATAAAGCCTTTGGGGATGATCCAACCCACATATTTATTCCTTGGTCTGAATTCCTGTATGTCTGTCTACAATTCATTCAGTGCTCAGATAACACAAAAAGGAAGGGTTTGGTTAATATTTCATGTGGGTTTCTCTTGCCGCCTCAACTCAACTGTGCTTTCCCTGAGAGCAAAACATCACTAAGATTGGGGACCCTGGTAGGTCTTTAAGCCTCCGCCCAGGTCTTACCATTCTGTGACTTGTCGATAAGGCAATCATCTGTCAGAGTAAGTCATTCATTAGCCATTCCTTCTGAGTCTGTGGATACCAGAAATTATTGTGTATTGCATTCAATTCTTTTTAAGGCTGAATAATTTGGTCATTTTTAATATACACAGAGTTTTAGAATTGGCAATTCCCAGTCATCCTTCTTGAGCTAATTAAATGTTTTCAACTTAATTCTGAACTTTTCTTTTCAGTGGCTATATCATCAAGGTCATCTAGAAAATATTAAGTTGCCTAGAAAAGTATTCTCCATTTTATATGCTCAACTCTTTGACTTATTTCTGTTCAAAGATGTAAAATGATATTCCATTACTCATTGCATAACTTATTGGGTAATAATGTGAATTCTGACTTTACAGAGTAGTGGAAATTCTCTGTTGCTATCTTCACATGGAAACAGAGTGAACAAATACTGTTCTTTCTTCTGTTTCAGTTTCAGGATTGCAGCAATGCATGTACTACCTCCTGGTTTTATTCCTAATTTTCTAGTCTGTGCCTGGGTATATTGATTGGTGACAGAAATCTGTTGATTGAGATAAAGTAGGACACAGCATGTAAGCCAAATTGTATAATATTAGTAAATGTCCCACTTCTTCTGCCCCCTTCCCCGATTACTTCATGCTAAACCAACATATAGTAATGTTAGCTGACAATAAATATATAGCACTTCATAATTTATGAAGGATGTGCATATAAATCTTCTCTTTTAATTCTCATAAAAGCCTGGCAAAACAGGAAATATAAGTATTATTACTGTTGCAGTTATCTGTAGAGGAATTCTATAGATGAGGAAGAAGACACTGGAGAAATTAAGTAACCACCAAAGATTACCCAAGAAGTAAGGTGTGGAGGTCCACTCCACTGATGTCAGCAATCGACTGAAAGAGGCAAGTTCAGGACCTTAGGTCAAGTTCCCTGGAAATAGAATCTGAGGTTTGCATAAAGGGGTTTCTTGGGAGGAGCTTTGGGAAGAACACTTGACAGGGAGAGAGGAGAGCAGGATTACAGAGGGAGAAATTGAGCTGCGGGGCATGTTCAGTGGCGACCTCAATGGCTGGAATTTTGGAGCTGGGATAGCCCTTCAGCATTGTTCTACCACCCCGAAGCAAGGGAGCTGATCATTTCTATCCCCTGTATCAGCTAGTCATTGGATGTGGGCTGCACCAGGCGGCAGGTGTAATCTTGGGCTTAAGCAGCTTCCTTCCATCTGGGACAATTGCTGGGGCTGTGAGTCTTTGGCATCCAACACTTGGCAACGGGGGCAATGAGGACCTTAGTCCTAAAGGGGATCTGTGTATCACATTATCCACATTGGTATGGAAGAGAGCGTTCTTCTCTGCAATGGCCTTTCTTATGCCTTTCTGACCCACACCATTGCTGTGCTGAGTGGAGCCCAGAAAGTGGCATTTTGTCCAGGGCTCTTAATAATTTAGAACAGCTGGCCAGACAGCAAGGGGACAGAGTAGCCTTAATCCTAGGAAGATGAGATGCACCAGAGATCAGTGAGGGTAGGTTCAGATGAATGCAGTGGGAGTGCGCAATAGAAAAGGCTACACTTTGGTGCCCAACACTAACAAAAATCCCATGGCTGTCAGACCCAGATCAACAGTGTAATGTATGAGATCTTTGCTATAATTCTAGGCTTAAAAATTGTGAAATGGTCAAAAATTTTGTGACAGTAGGCTGCATTTTCTCTCTCTCCTCTTCCTCCTCCCCTGTGTCATCTTTGTAAACCTTTGAAAGGCCCCAAACCAGTCCAATGAATTTCACTGTGTAGCCTGTAAATTATAAGCATCGGAATGATATTTAAAAACAGTACTCCTCCCCCAAACCAAACAACAGCAGAAAGAAAACAAAGGGAAATCCAGATTCACATGTGAGATCTACTGAAACAGAATCTTTAGGGAGTAGAGCCCATGAACTGATATTTTTAGCAAACTTTCCCTAGATGACTTTGATACATGCTATAGTTTGAGGACCTTTGCACTAAGCCATTATACTCTTTGATGGTGATGAAGCCTGTTAGGATTTTTCAAATTAATAAGAAGCCATGGAATCATAGGACAACAGAGGAACACATGAGCCTTATTCCCAGCAGGCTAGAGGTAGTGGCTTTCACCCTTCTTCTTCATAGCAGATTCCTATTGTTGCCAAAGGAAAGCCCAGCCCAAATTCCTGGCTAGCTTCTAATGAAAATTCTGGAGAGAGAGGGAGATGTCTCTGATTGGCCCTCACTGTCTGTGTGGAAGAAGTCAAATTCCTTAAATAGTCATGGATAAAAGGGGAGAAATCACTGAGTTTAGAGGAATCAGTAAACTTTCTAGGAGTGTTAGAAGATTCCAGGAAATCTTATGCCAGATGAAGCTTTGAAGTGCTGTCTTAAAATTTTAAATGACTACCCCAATAGGATGAGAGAGATAACTATGACAGGAAAATATATTATCTGATTCATGGAAATAGGGAATAATTTTCTCTTCAAAGGGAAAAGCCCTTTTAAACCTCTTGATTTCGAGTCAGATCATTGCAGGAAATACTGGTCACCTAAAAATAATCTGATATAATCCTAGGACATTTTGATATGTTTTCTTCACTCTTGCAACACCAAGTGGCTGTAGTTCCTATACCTCCAATGAATGCGTTGTGCTTTTGCTAAGGCTGTCTCTACCTGCATTGTCTTCCTCTTCTCCTTGCTCAGCTAACTCCCTTCAACCATTTAGAGTCAGTTCAGACACTGTCTTTTCTGGGAAGCCTCCTCTTCCCCTCACCCAGATTGAGTTCGCCATCCTCCATGGAGCTCAGAAAGTACTCCCATACATCTCTGTTACTACATTTATTATCATCATCCTCTCTGTCATCCTGTAAGCACTGGGGGCCAGGACCATCTTTTTCATCTTTGTGTATAAGATACCTAGCCTCATCAAAAATGATTAAAAGAAGTAAGCATTCTGGTGAGCACAACCATTCAACAATGCTTTGTCTTTAAAAAATGAGGCTCTCCTATATGCTGGATGTTGTGGGGTGCATGGCAGACACAGCAGGTACAGCTCCTGACCCATGGAGCTAATGGGCATGCAGAGAACATCGGGGCATGCAGAGAACATAAGCAGGAAAAGAGTTAACAGTAAAATATGGTATCAGGAAAGAGGAAATACCAGAAAGTGTGAGCTCAGAGAGCCAGTAGCCCAGCCTTGTCTACAGTCAGCAAAAGTTTCCCATTCTCATGAAATGTAATTTATATTTAAAAAGCAGCTATGAGCCTGGCTTTGATTATAAGACAGGGAACCTCTTTTTTAACAAGGGAAGATCTTTTTGTCTACTTAGTTCAAATGTGACCAATCTTTCACGTGTGTGTGTGCATGTCCATGTGAACACACACATTGGCAAGGAGAGAACAAGAAAATAACCCCTTCATTTAATGAGTAAAATAGCAAGGTGCTGGAGTCCAACTCCAACGATTCTAGGAGTCCCTGAAGGATGCACGGCGTTGGCGACTGAGTGAATGAATGAGGACACAGACACTAGCAAAAGCTGAGCCTGGCCTGTTTTATTGAAGTTTAGCAAGGTTATATATGTTTTGAGTATGCAGTTTCACAAAGATTAGATCATTTGATTTTTTCAGAAATAATGATTACATAAAGGTCAATCTTTAAAGATTAGATTATTGGCACCTTAGCAATCACTAATTTTTTGCACTCATGCTTGCTTGGCTTCCCTGGAAGTTTCGGAACAAACATGGCTTAATTCTCAAAATGTTCTCTCACGCCTGGTTGGCCTGAGTGCTACTTGCAGTTTCTTTATTATTGATTCTAAAATAGCCATGGTTACTATTCATCTGATTAACAAATATAGCTAAGTCTATTTTTCTAGGTCTAGAGCATTACATGGAGATTTAAAGAAAAATATCAAAACAGTGTATCATGAAAGCAGTGTAGCAAGACTAAGCTAACTACAATTGCAGGAACTGAAAAATCTGTACTCTTGGGTAGGTGCCCAGTTTCACAGAGACGAAAGTGTTGCACCTGGGGGAGATGAGGTAAGAGGATAATGACCACTGAATCAGAAGGCATAGGGACCCAGTCGGACCACCCTTCTCCCCAGGGAGGGCAGGGGCATGAGTTTCTTTAAATTATATGCAATAATATCTGTAATAATAATCTTTTCCATTGGGAGAGTTTCTACAATCATGCCAGGCCCTTTCACACACAATCATTCATGCTGACTTTCCATTATAGTTCTATTATTCCCCAAGACCCAACAGGTCTAAGAGTCATTTAGAAATTCCTCACAGGGCTGAGTTGGGTGGGGAGAGGGACATGAACTTACTCAAACAATTCTTATTTATTATAACTTTGATATTTGTTTCCAATATCTTCTCCACATCCCCCTCCTATTATTCTTTAATAAAATGTTGAAATAGTAGGTAAAAGTAATAAAGATTACAGTTTCTAATAGAGAGCTGTTTAAATCTTGATGTAAAATAAAGGTGGAAAGTAGAGTTTAGTGCAGTAGGAAAGCAAGTGTAGACTGTCAGATTTATGCCTATAAACCGGGTATAAATCTGAGCGAGACAAGGGCAATGAAACAGCCATGGGCGCAGAAGATTTCTCTCAAAACTGGGGGGGTGAGGTTCTGAGCCTCACCTCTGTTGACCCCCTATTGTTCACCTGATGGCCCCCCTGCGACTGTGCCTGTCTTAGGTTGTTCCTCCGTTGAGGAATCTTACCCGTCTCTGGCTAACCAGCCATCTTCCGGGGCCATAGAGGGAGATGTGAAGTCGGTAAGTGAGAGAGAAGCAATGTTCTTTGAAAAGGTTAGCTCTTCTTACTCCTTTGCAGATTTATGCCCCGTGGCTTTTATGCCCAGCAGTTGTCTTGAGGTATCTTTGCCACCTGGAAGAATTAGGGGGATCTTGCCTCTGGCATTTCTCACAGGGTATATTAAATTTGGTTTTCCAATTTAGATGAAAGTGACCAATAACATTTCCAAACACCATAATAATGAGAGATAGTGGGGATATTCTTTTCAGAGGTCCGCATTGCGTTTCCTTCTTTTCCTGGCGTCTTGGCAGTGCCATCAGACAACGGATCAGACTGGCTCCTGACAGCAAGGAACAGAGAAGGAAGCTTCTGTATGTCTCATTCCATGTGCCATTGCTAGAAGTCAATTTGTGAATATTTTAATATGTAATATACAGTAAAAGAAAACAAACTTAAAGCTCCCCAAATCATGAGCTTGTATTGCAGTTTTTTAAAAGTTAATTTAAGAATCTGATGATAATGGCAGGAGGGTGCTTGACAGATTGCTTTTGGGTTCTGTTAAATCCGAACCGCATTTGCTCAGAAGTCAGTGTCTGCTCTTCTCATTCTTGTACTTCACTTTCCGGGCCCTGGTGGAAGAGGGTGCAGTTCTGGTATTGATTTGTAGCCTCTACTTTGCAGCTCATGCTGGGTCCTTTTTTTTCCTTTTCTGGACAGGTCTTACTCTTTTATTATTTCTGTACCTTCTTTCTCCCCATAAATCGTTAGCTTAGTTCAGGGCAAGGATTGTGACTTACTGATTTTTAATCTTTGAATCACCTGTAACTCTTCTATTGCAATTTATTTACATTTATTACAATAAATAAGTAACCTTAAATATAACATCTCCATTAAGAGGCAATCCTTGAATTGAGAAAGTGACCACATTGCTCTGTTGGGAACCTATTTTTTGTTTAACCTGGCATTGCAAAGGAAATA
The DNA here is from genome assembly GCA_032199065.1 of Smutsia gigantea. NCBI lineage: Eukaryota > Metazoa > Chordata > Mammalia > Pholidota > Manidae > Smutsia > Smutsia gigantea. The sequence continues at coordinate 94,572 of JAVSCE010004000.1, read as the reverse complement.
TGTCAAGTGCTAACATTGCATATTTAACCTGTGAATGTCTACTTCAGTTACTAGGAATACCATCCCAAATGACTCTCTGCAGGGAAGGGAGGGTTAAGCCATCATGGAGAAGCACTTACATGTAGATGGAGGTAGAGAATGTTGTGCTGCATCTTGTTTAAGTCAGCTTAAACACATGCATGCCATCTAGCATCTTAAAACAACATTGATACTAAAAAATGGAGTTAAAAACTATAGTGCAAATGAAAATATAACTCAGACTTGAAGTGTGACTTTACGTGAATGGACATGTGATCTCCTGCAATGACCATTTGCCATCTTTTCTCACGTCTTTCCTCTCATGCTCTGGCATATTCCTTGGTTTATTTCAAATCTAACTTATTTTCTATTTTTTTCTTGTTTTTATTGTAAATATTGAATATAAGGAGTATATGAATGATAAGGAAATAATTCTAGACATCTGTTCTTACTCTTTCTATTTTGTGTAGTTTGAACTTGGTTTATTGTTGAAGGGTAGGTAATGAGTTTAGCCACTGAATCCAGTTGAATACTTTGTTAATTGTAAATTAGTTAAACTTTTATATTTTCATTAAATATTGGAATTTTTAAATAAAAGTCTATGGTGGTGAAATGAAATATATTCTCCTTTTGAAAATGTGGAACTCTTTGAAAGATGAAACTGGTTCCTTAAAGAATCAAAATTATAGTACTGTTAACTCATCTGAAGCGATTAACCGTTGGTAGTGGATAATCCCCTCTAGTCAGCATATTGTTGTTGTTTGATTGGAAAATTGGTCAAGTTATTAGTTGCCCTTTGCAGAAACTTAGAGTGCCAAGGGCATTTTCTCCTTTCTGTTGACATCTAGATACCTCTACCTACCACTGATAGCATAAACATACAATAACTATTTTCACCTTTATTCTTTCCATCTAGTCCTAGTAACTAAAGCATAGATAGATCTTATATTCTGATTTTTCCCCTCACTTTTGGGTAAGTTAGTAAGTCTTAACTAGTTATCTTATTTTTAATTTATATTTATTTGCTAAATAGAATATCATTTCATATTTTTATTGAGAATATTTTATCTGAATTGTCTTTCTATATATTTTACTCAATAATTTATTGTCATGTTATTTTCTTACCATTTGGAGTTGTCTCTTCACATAATATCGAGTACCTATATATTTTCTATTATATTTTGTGCAAATATTTTCTTCCAACTGCTCACTTTAATTTTTAATATTTGTTATTTTCTGTTGCACATTTAGTCAAATCTGTTTATCTTTTTTTGAGATTTCTTCCATAGCCTCATATCTCATAGAAAGTAATCGTTGTCCCAGAACCATTGTCCCAGATAAATATTCAACTTTACTTTCTATTAGTTTCTGTTATTAATTTTGCTTTTTAAATTCTTTGATGTCCCTGATGCATGTTATGGGGTCTGTGGTAAGGATTAGAAAGAAATAAATTCTTGCTAGTCAATTATACCAGACTAGTTACTTAAATTTGCTATTATTTTTTGATGGCTGCTTTTTCATATACTGACTTTTTATATATAATCAGTCTATTTCTCACTGTTTCATTTATGGTCATTTATCTAATTTTTATGCTTACAAGATTACCAGGCTTTTAATTATTGTGTTATGAGAGGTAGTAATGTCTGCTCCTACCTCTTCTCTTCTTCCTTTCTGCTTTATGGAAAAGCATCTTCCATTCTCCTGCCTGTTAGATATAGGTCAGTGTGCTGGACATGAAGGAAGAGGGCTTGAAGGTCCAACATTCTCTTAATCCCCCTCTTTCAAGATGGGTGTCTCTCAGCCAGTCTCAATTCAGAGTTCTAGCCTGTGTACTCTCCTGCTAGTGTGGGAAGCGGGAGGCAGATACTCCCACTTGTTATAAAGGCTTCTAATTAACCAACCTATTTGTTATCCCATCATCACTTCCTTTCCATAGGGACTCAGCCTTTAATTCTGATTCCTGCCCTTGGGTATTTCTCTTACCTGGCCTCCTCCACTGTTAGCTTAGTATTCAGCTTTCTTATATCTGCTGGGCTAGTTATCACTTGTCTCTTGGCTTTATAACTTCCACAATTTTGTTGTTGCTCTCTTCATTCTGCTGTTTATCCTAATTGGTGTATGTCTGTGTCTATCCTTTTTTAGTGGGATTTTAGAAGGAAGCAAAAGTAACATTCAATTTGCCAAAAATTTGCCCAGAATATAGAAGTCATCTTTAAAAAATACAAATGTGTTTTCTGGATTGAGCTTTTCAAGTGAATTAAAATCACAGAACAGACAATAATAGCGTATACACAGTCCTTCCTCTGCCAGACACTGTTCTAAGAGCTTTCCATGGGTCCCCTCATTTACTTCTCATCACCATCCCATGCAGTAGGTATGTGTACTTGGGGAAAGTTAGGTATAGAGAAGGTGATACAAGCAAATGTGACATAAGCAGGGGTTTGAAAAGCACTAATCCATTAGGAGTTGCCCCCTCACCACTGGGAACCCAGAAACCTGTAATACAGCCCAGTCCAGGCCCAGTGGTGGCAGAGGTGAGATCTGAGTATCTCCCAGGCTCAACAGTTCGCCACAGTCTTTCATTTCCCTGAGAAGATGTGGAATTCTAAGTAGATTCTACCACTCTGAAAAGAAGTATCGTACTGGCATTAGCACACTAAAAGACTAACAGGACCATAATCAACTTTTGATGGTACTTAGAAAGGTAGGTCACATTCTGCTAATTTTATTCTTCGTAGTATGATAGTAAGAAACGTGCCTGGCCCAGACTTGGATGACACAGGGAGGTTTGGAATACGGCAGTGGAGTCACTCCGGGAAGTTGCGTTTTGCCTGCCCAGCACTCTTCCTTTGGGCTATCTGAACCGCAGACTTGTGATACACTTAAAACTCCCCACCTCCATTTCAAAACCAGCTCTTCAGGTTCTCAGAACCTCTTATCAGGCTGAAACTCAGCCCAGGTGAAGCTGCCTCTGTCTCTGTGCTGTCCTGCCCCGACTGCCCAGGAACTCTTCTAGCATACTTCAGCATCAGTCCTATGTGCACGGCCTTTCCTGTGGAGGCTGCTTGTGTATGAGATAATCTTTTTTTTAGCCTTGTTTTTTGTTTTTCTCCTTACTATGATTATGACCACAATCCTCAAAAGGAAAGGAGGGCTGTCCTTCAACATGTTAAACAGATGCTCCTTTTATGTGTATGCTTTATATTGACGTTTGTGGACAATAGGAATAGAATATTGTACGCTGCATTAAAATCAAAGTATGTAATTAGGTGACATCCATCACCAGGACAGTGATTTGGTATGTGCTGCTGCTATTTCTGTTTTTAAATTACAGCAAAACTTTTGTTCTAAGTGATGAATATTTACATTCCAGAAGTTATGATTTGCCCATGGTTCATGTCATTCTCCTAGGTCCTTTTTAAAAAAGAATACACATTATGGGGTATACAGAAACCTAAAGGGGGGCTGTATCAGTTAGCTTTGCCAGTATAACAAACTACTTCTGAATCATCTTGTTATTTCTCATGGTTGTGAGGATTAAATGAGGTAATCCATGTGAAGCTTCTACAATAGTAAGTGTCCAAGTAAGTTCTGGGTGGTTCTCCCACTCAGCTCACTGGGCTTAGGCATTCGGCTGCAGTGGTGGGTCATCTGGGGGTGGTCTCTCTCTTCATGTGGGCCTCATCCTCCAAGAGGATAGCCTGAGCTTCCTCACACTGTGGTTTCAGTGTCCCCAGTCATAACAGAGAGCAAGCCCCAATGTGCCGATGCTATTCAAGCCTCTACTTGAGTCGTGTTTTTGAGTGTCCTCTTTGTCAAAGCAGTCTCTTGGCTAAGTCCAGATTCAAGGGGTGGAGAAATTGATACAACTTCTTGATCAGAGGTACTGCTAAGAATTTGCGGCCATTTTTTTGGCAGTCAAGTGCAGTGTGCTTCTGGCAAAATGTATTCACATTTCTCCAAGAAAAATTTGCTCGCCCTCATCCTAGGATTCCCAGAAGTCTCATCTCATTATGACATCAGCCTCTAAGTCCCAAGGCTTATCCATGATCTGCATCATTTTTGGGTATAGACGAGGATCCTCAGATACAGCTTTTGAGATGTGAATCCGCTTGATCCTGAGACAATAGGTTAAGAAGACAAGTTATCTCCACATATACACTCAGTATGTAATTGTGAAATAGAGAGAGCAAAACCAAAATCCATTAGAAACCAAAAACAAAAACAAAAACACAAGACCAGGATGCAAATAACAATCACCGATCTGCTGCAGTTCTGTCCAGGTTTATATTGTTGGTCTCCCAGCTCCTGGGTCAGGGGATGGTCCTTGATTAGGACCCCATTCTGCTTCTCAAGAGTGGTTTACTGGTATATATTTTCTCCATTGCTCTTGGCTTCCCTGTAGGAAACACTCTTCTTTTCCCCTAAGAAATGGTTTATTTTTGCTTCTTAATGGCTTCCTTAGCCTAGTTCCTGCTCATAGAAATTGGACACCCAGAAGCCTCTTCCTTTAAATGGTCTCTGTCTCTTTTAGGTCATGCTTTTGTGCTTATCAGTAAAACTCTCTTAAAAGCATTGTGGATTTCCTAAGAATCTCCTGTGGTCCATGTCCCTAAGACCAAAAACCACAAAGTTTTTTTAAGTCAGGGAGATCTCTCTATTACGTTGGGCTAAGCGTCAGGCTGCTCTGAGTTAACACCTTTAGGTGTTATAGAGCCCTTTTTGTCCAGATGAGGTCTACTAGACACCACATTAAACTTTATAAAGGCCTTTACTTCAAGGCAAGTTCTTATTCTAACAACCTTTTCTTCTAGCTGAAGATACTGGAGAGGCAAAAGGTTTTATTTTCCAATCTGGTTCCTCTCTGTTTTCTCTGAACAGTGTTCATTAACTAGGTAATTCATTCTTTAGCTCATCTCTGTCCTGCAGAACCTTATATGCAGCTGGAAACACTCAGTGAGCAGCCCCCACATTCTGGCTGCAGATCCTTCCAGCCAGACCCAAGTACACTGTGTGCATTCTCAGCCTTTCATGCTACCACACGAAACAGTTTTGCCTGTTGTTTTGTTACCTTTTTCCCTAACTGCTGTCCAGCTTCCTCATCACATGTCTAGTTTCCACTACCATTTTGCACACCATTTGCCCTGTTTGGGCTAATAGTTACTTCATGGCTTTTCACCTGCTGTCTGGTCCCAAAGCTGATGCTGAATGTTTTAGGTCTTTGTTACAGCAGTGTGCTACTTCTAGGTGCCAATTTCTAGATGCCAGTTATTATTTTTTTTGCTGCATAAGAAACTGCAACAAATCTTAGTGGCTTAAACAATGCTTTGTTATTTTTCACTATTCTGTTGATTGTTTGAGCAGACTTCTGTTGGTGTCTCCTGGGCCCATTCATGTAGCTGGGCCTCCTCCTCCTGTAGGCTTGCTCAGGCTCTTCGTGCGGTTGTATCAGGGTTCCCAAATGCAAGCCCTTCTGCACAAGTGCTTTTCAAGCCTCTGTTTGCATCATATTTACTAATGTCCCACTCGCCAAAGCAAGTTCCAGTCTTATGATCCCCCTCAAATTTGAGGAGTTGAGAAGTAGTCTATACCTCTTGATGGGAGGAGCTGCAGAGAATGTGTAGTAATGTTTTCTCAACCTTCCACAAAGAGTATGTACAGATCTGGGGGGAAAGAACATGGCACTTAGGTCAGATCCAGTAAGTAGGATATGAATTGGTGGTCATCACATCATGGAAATAGTCTAACAGTTGGATGCTTTCGTACTTTGGATACTATTTGGTACTAAAATAGCAAAACTAGTATCAGTCATTTCTCAAGGTTCCAATATTTTCCAGCGTCCTGAAAATGTATAGAAATGTTATTGTTACAAATGTTATAAATGGAAATGTCTATTCCGTAAGAGTTTTCCCCCTTTCTAATAATCCTCTTTCCATCATTATTTATAGGTTACTTAAATACAATTAGCTTCTCTTTCCTCACCTTTAAAATGAAGACATTGTGCTAGATAATCATTAAAGTCTTTTTCTGCTTCTTTGATTTTATGTAAGGTGGTAATTGGGTTTATTGAGGAGGGAACACAAGGTAAGTAGCTGGACTTTGCATCTCTCGTTTCCATACCAATTGAAATGTAAGAAGGAAAAATCAGTCAGAGGCCAAAGTGTGACCTTTGTTACCAATGAAGACAAGGTTGGAGGACATGGCTTCATTGGTGGGGAACTGTGCCTTATGTTCCTGAATCCAGAATTAGATGGACTCCTCCTTCACCGTAGCTGACCTCCCCCACTTCCCCCAGGAGTGGAGCAAAGGAGAACAGAGGCTCTTTGTGGTAAGCCCACTCCTAAGAGAAAGGGAAGACGAGATTAAGCTACCATGGACAATTTCTCCTTTTACATTCACCAGTAAGATACCATCCCCAAGCCCCATGGTAGGAGAAGGTGGAGAGAGACACCTACAGGGAAGGAAATGTCAGAGTGGGCATGAGTATTTTTCAACAATACTAGCACCACTTACCCTCAGCTCTCTGCAACTTCAGTACAGGACTGAGTGGACAGAACATAAACAGGATCAGGACATATGTGGCTGAAATTCCAGCCTTCTCACTTACTAAGTGGATGAACTGGAAAAGGAACTTAACTTTTGCAGGATCCTGTTATTAGTCAGTGGAAAATTATGAACTATCCTCACAAAGCTGCTGTGAAGGTTGCTGATGGATTATATACCAGTTGCTGAGTACAAAGACTGGTTCCTACTGGACACTCGGTGTGTCACTATGTTAGTTTTCCCTTCCTTGCTTTACGTAGTAGGTTTGATTCTAGAGGGCCGCTGATCCACAATAGCTTACCATTATTAGATGCTTCATTTTTACCTGATTTCTTAGTCTGCTGCAACCTGTAATGGGAATAGCAGCAGTATATGGAGATAACAGAGCTAGGGCTGGACATACTAACCCTGAGGAAAGATAAACATTTAAAACAGTACCTCACCACACAGTTCAAAGATTTCAGTAGTGACATCTGAGTCATTAATAAATTGTGTCCAGTGTCTCTTCGTTAAGGAAGCAATGCTGTATATCAATGCATTTTAGAAGAGGATTTCCAACAAACATGAGTGAATATCCTTCATGTTTGAAGTGGGAAACTTCAGTTAGGTGAAAGTCATATAGGTGGAAAAACCTCATACATTGATAATGTTGAATAACAGATTTTTCTGCACTCCAGTAAAAAAAATGTCATCCCAAAATAATAATTTATTTCCTTGGAGAACTGAAAAGGAGTAACTGGCCAACATGATTAGAATCAGTGGCACAAAGGTCTTTGTCTAACAGAAAGAGGAACAGAATAAGTGACGTAAAAGTTCTGTGGGATTGTCCTTAAGGGGTATTGTGAGTTGGAAAAAAGAAAGTTACTAATGATGCTGGAAACTCTGTTGATTTCTGTTTTCAGTAATAGCCCATGGAATAGTTGTAAAACATGAAAGTTTAGTTAATGACATACACACTTCCAAACTAGTCTCAAAAGATATTCCCCATCATTTTTTTCTTTCTATATAGATTTCTTCTGTATTTTCCAGCCACAAGTTTGCTTTGCATTCCAGAGCCAAAGCCAAGTCAACAACTCTTTTCATTTGTAAACCCAAGTTCTGGTAAGAGTGGAAACGCTTGTGTAGGTCATGTGAACTTCATCCTGCTCTTCTCTTTGCTTTCTCCATTAGCAGGTTCATCTGGGAGCATTTCTTCAGTTATCACTTCCATGCCCCTGACTGTCAAACTTCTATCTCCAAGTATCAGTGCTTTGTTATTTCAACAGTCTTGGGTCAATCATAGCCACAGAATTATCTGTGAGTGTTAATTTTGTGGGCTTTTGGTAAGTTGTGATGAGTTACTGCCTGATTGACTACTCTAATAACTGAAACTTTGCAGTGTTGGGAAACTCTGATATGAGGAAATATTGTGGGAAAGGGGGTAATAGGGCTAGTGGTGAAAAGATTTTCATGTATCCATCCAGATCTAGGTTATTAAGTGCTTATAATTATTCCAATATAAAACCTCAGTTAGGAAATGGTATGGTCTGAACACCAAAATTCATGTTGAAATCCTAACCCCCAAGGGGTCTTCAGAAGGTGATTAGGTCATGAACCCTCATGAATGGGATTAGAACCCTTGTAAAGGAGGCCCCAGAGAACTTGCTTCTCCCTTCTGCCAGGTGAGGTTCTGGTGAGAAGACCCTTTGTGAACCAGGAGGTGGCCACCCCCCAGACACAGAACCTGACCTTGCTGGCACTCTGATCTCAGACTTCCCACCTCTAGAGCCATGAGCAATAACTGTGTTGTTTATAAGCCATCCAATCTGTGGTTTGTTGTGATAGCAGCTGGAATGAACTAAGCAGAGATTCAGTTCCCAATAAGATTAAAGATTTTGAAACCTTTGTCGGGGAGGCTCAGGAAGAAGCAGATAGTATAGCTTTGTGGTTTATGCATAGGCTCTCAAGTCCGACTTTCTGGATTCAGATCTCAGCTCCACATTTATTAACTGTGTGACTTTGTTCAAGTTGTTTAAACTCATTAGAACTCATGTTTCCTCACCCATAAATCAGGATTGACACTGGCACCTCACAGGCATGCACAGTGCTGAGCGCTGTGTTTGGCATATTGCAAATACCTAATGAGTGTTAGTGGAGAGCAGAATGTATGGTCTTGAATACAGGGGCAGCTGCTTTGATTTCCAGTGCATTTCTTCAGGACACACCTGAAAGCATATGTGAATAAGTAAACTCCTGACTGCTCACTGGCTATTTATTGACTGTGCAGCTTGGACTGCCTTCTTCTGTTCAGACTTTGGCAGAAAAGTCTGGTGGAGGGAACTGAGAAGTGAAAGTGTCAGGGACCATCAGATGAGTAGAGTGAAAGAGAAGTGGACACTGTTCTTTAAGATTAGACTTTCCCAAAAATGCTTTGGAAAAATTCCTTCCTGCTTTTTGCTTTAGAGAAGAGAGGAAACAATGAGAAATTTTAATATTTCTTCTAGCCGTGGACTTTTATGATTATAATCCATCTCAACTAACATTCTTCAAACTGTCAAATTGTGCTTTGAGAAAACCCCAAGGACTCAAAGAATTGGCTATGTTCTTGCCAATGCACTTTAGATCCAATTCAAGTTTTTGTTTAATTAACTTTCGAGCAACAAGAAGATACGACCTCTTAGGAACTCTTTTTCTTTTAGCCTGTAAGTTTTACAAGTTTAAAGAATGATGTTTACCTTTTAGATGTATCATTTTTAAAATCAAGAAATGGAGCAGAATGCCAGGTTTTATGCAGTTGAGTGAAGTTATAATTTATGGATCCGAATTAGCCTGTTTGGGAAAGTACACTTATTGCCCTTTAAGGGTTGTGTTACTGTGGTGTGTTCTAGAAAGTAACTGCAAAATTACTATGACCTATGGGATATCGATGGTGATGGTTGGACAGGAATGGTCGAGAAAGGAGTATTCAAGACCCCACACATACACTGGGTTGTGAGATTGTGCCCAGCTCAAGGGTGACTTGCCGTAAGAATGAGAGGGGAAATTCATCCCGTGGCCACTGCAGTGGACTCTGTGCCCTGGTGCAAGACTGCATCACCCAGAGAAAGGGATGCTCTATGAAAATGTCATGTGGTCCCTATGCAAAGGCTCACTGAGGCTCCATAGAAACCAGTGGTGGACCTAGGCATAAAGACATATTCTGATATGTAATAGTCATTTTCTTTTAACAAGAACTTAAAAGTTGTTATAAAATCAGGAGGAAAGAGAAATCTGAAAACCAGAACATGGGTACTTAATTTTGGAGGTAAGGAAGTACTCAAAAGTCCTCATTTGGAGCATATATCTTGGGCAAGATCTTTTTAGTTTCATAATAGCTAATAATCTTATGCGAAGCCCCTGTGTGTGTGTGTGTGTGTGTGTGTGTGTGTGTGTGTGTGTGTGTAAATGTATATTTCAGGTCCTGTTGAAACAAGAATCTTAAGTATCTAAAATAATTAGTAAAAGTTTATTGTGCATGCTTGGAGAAGACTGTATAAAAACCAGGAGGATTCAACTCAAAACATGAAATGATGCTCAGGGGTACACTTTTATAAAGCAGAGTGGTTACCTTGTATCAATTTTGGAAAACAGTTTAATATGACTTCCAGAGGCATGATCAAGAATTGATCGAGATCTAGTTAGCTTTGCAAACTAAGCTAAATTAAGCTTTGTTTGTATGACTAAACTGGTTTTGTCTGCTCAGGGAATTTTCAAGGCTGGTCTCTGGTTGTTTTTTATTTTAACCCGAGTTATCTCAAGACCTTTTGTTGGATAATCCATTTTTCCAGTTATTTGAAATGCTAACTTTATTGTACACTGACTGGATCTATTTCTAAATTTTCTGTTCTATTCCATTGATATTTCTGTCTGTGCTGTTAATATTGCACTGTTTTGATTAATGTAGCTTTGTAATACATTAAGAATCCTGAACTTTCTGAACTAACATTAAAAGGGAATAAGGTTCCTAAAACATTTCTTTGTCATAAATACAGAAAGGAAGGGCCTTCCATGCTTTTGCATTTGTTCCCTTCCTGTAATCTACAATTTACTGATCTCATAATAAACCTCACATGGTTTGTACATTGCCCTCTTCTGCATTGTGCATCCCCATGTCTGACCTTTCTCACTACTTGTAAAAGTACTTTCACAAATTGCTGTGAAACTGGGAAAGGGTAGTAGGCAAAATTTGATTAATGTATCTATTGCTTAGTGTATAATAATGTATAGATTATGTAAAGACCTCCTTTTAACTTTACTTCTTTAAAGATCTGATCTTCCAAGCACAACTAATTACATTCTGAGGTTTTGAGGTTAGGGATTCAACGTGTAAATTTTGGGATAGGGTGATACAATTCAGCCCATAACAGTGTATGGACATTTATTTTCTTGTTCTCCTTAGAGTAAATAGGCACAAAGCCTCTCTTTTATGATTAGAGATAGAACTTTATGTTGTGTTTATAACTGGTTTCCTTAAAGACAAGCAGGGAACAATGACATTCATGGTCATTCTTTGTAGCACACAGTGTCTGAGTTATTTATATATTATAACCCCTCTACTCATTGACCTTCTGAGGTAGGTACAAACCTGCTTTCTCAATCTTTCTCTCCCTGTCTCACTGAATCTTTCCTTACCAATCGTTTACTCATCAAGACTGCCCACAAGAGGAGGACTGTTTTAAGTTGTCTGGAACTGTATGATGTTTATGAATAAAAAGCTGCTGTGATAATTATCTATGGAATGGGTCACAAACTTAGGTGTGAACGAGAATCACCTGGAGATCATTCTAAACTTACTGAATCAAAAACTGTAGAGGCCCAGGCATCTGCAGTGTTTGCAGTTCTCCAGAAGATTCTGTTGACTCCTCAAGTCTGAGAGCCACTGAGTTACCATCATCTCTGTTTCTGTATTTTCTCATACATAAAATCTTATTGCCCAATGGCAGAAGGCTTATGCAATTTCCCCTTCCTTCCCTGTGGGATCTAGTTCTCAGGACATATGATATGCGTGCTTGAAAAGAAAATTAGAAAGCAGAAGCAGATTTCGGGCAGTTGGTTGTAAATTTTCTTTTGAATTCTTCATCTCCATGTGAACCAAAGCAGGATTTATTTTAGCAACTTTATAAATACAATTTACCAGAGTTTATTACATTATTCTTTATCATAGACAGGAAGGTCTCAATTGTTTGATTTTTCTTTCTCATTTTCCATAGTTCCCTTTATAGGATCTCAACAGTATAGAATCAAGCTACTAGATGTGTAGGTTGGTTTGATGCTCTTTCTGTGCCTACTTCTATATTTTGGTATAACTACTCCCAAGGAATACATTTTAACCTTTTGGGGGACATTCTTAGAAATAGCAGCCTCTGGGTGGACTTCTTGTTGTAGTTTTACTAATGCTTGCTCCTTGGCAACCAGGACACCTTCTAAGTCAGTGGGACCAATTCATCTGGGGTTGGGCTGGGCCAGGCAAGGTGAAAGCCGCCTTCTTGTCTGTACCTCCAAAGAGAATCTGGAATTCCCCACACTGTTCCTTTCTCTCTCCTTACCTGATTGTGGAGCCTTCAAATGAACTTAGGCCTTCATCTGATTTAGGACCCACGCCTTGAAGAGGAATCACTATCTTAGAACATCTTCTTACATGGCCATTTTCTATATGATTAAAGTGTGTTTTGCTCTTCGTATTATAAATGAGGTGATTCCCCTAAATAGATTTTTTATACTTTAGGAGAGCAGTATGGAGCATGGAACTTGTCTAGGACTAGTGGAAGGCCAATATACAGACCCTGATGTTCTGGTGTGTGGCAATGTCCCTCAGCCACCCACTACCTTGTTTCAAAAAGCCATTCAAAGTGGGAAAATATTGCTGATGTATCAGTGATACTGGGCAGAGGAGGAAGAAAATTTCAACTTCCAGATTTTATACTTCCTTATTAGACTATTCCCTGTGTTTATTTTGTTGCTTGATTTTAAGTATGTTTACTTTTATGATATTTTTAAGGGAAAACATTTTTTTAATAATTTATTTTGGTATCATTAGTCTACAATTACATGTGCAATATTATGGTTATTAAACGACCCCCTTCATAAGGTCCCCCCCACCAACCCCATTACAGTCACTGTCCATTCAGCGTAGTGAGATGATATAGAATCACTACTTGTCTTCTCTGAGCTGTACAGCCCTCCCCATGCTCCCCCTACATTACATCTGCTAATCGTACGTAATGCCCCTTTTTCCCCCTTATCACTCCCTTCCCACCCATCCTCCTCAATTCCTTTCCCTTTGGTAACTGTTAGTCCATTCCTGGGTTCTGTGAGTCTGCTGATATTTTGTTCCTTCAGTTTTTTTCTTTGTTCTTATACTCCACATATGAGTGAGATCATTTGATACTTGTCTTTTTCTGCTTGGCTTGTGTCACTGAGCATAATACCCTCTAGCTCCATCCATGTTGTTGCAAATGGTAGGATTTGTTTTCTTCTTATGGCTGAATAATATTCCATTGTGTATGTGTACCACATCTTCTTTATCCATTCATCTACTGATGGACACTTAGGTTGCTTCCATTTCTTGGCTATTGTAAATAGTGCTGTAATAAACATAAGGGTGCATCTGTCTTTTTCAAACTGGGCTGCTGCATTCTTAGGGTAAATTCCTAGGAGTGGGATTCCTGGGTCAAATGGTATTCCTATTTTGAGGTTTTTGAGGAACCTCCATACTGCTTTCCACAATGGTTGAACTAGTTTGCATTCCCACCAGCAGTGCAGGAGGGTACCCGTTTCTCCACACCCTCGCCAACCTTTGTTGTTGTTTGTGTTTTGGATGTTGGCCATCCTCACTGGTGTGAGGTGATATCTCATTGTGGTTTTAATTTGCATTTCTCTGGTGATTCGCGCTGTGGGGCATCTTTTCATGTTCCTGTTGGCCATCTGAATTTCTTCTTTGGAGAAGTTTCTGTTCAGCTCCTCTGCCCATTTCTTAATTGCATTATTTGCTTTTTGTTTGTTGAGGTGTGTGAGTTCTTTATATATTTTAGATATCAACCCCTTATCAGATATGTCATTTACAAATATATTCTCCCATACTGTAGGATGTGTTTTTGTTCTACTGATGGTGTCCTTTGCTGTACAGAAGCTTTTCAACTTGATATAGTCCCACTTGTTCATTTTTGCTTTTGTTTCCCTTGTCTGGGGAGATATGTTCATGAAGAAGTCGCTCATCTTTATGTCCAAGAGATTTTTGCCTATGTTTTTTTCTAAGAGTTTTATGGTTTCATGACTTACATTCAGGTCTTTGATCCATTTTGAGTTTACTTTTGTTTATGGGGTTAGACAGTAAGTCCAGTTTCATTCTCTTACATGTAGCTGTCCAGTTTTGCCAACACCAGCTGCTGAAGAGGCTGTCATCACCCCATTGTATATCCAAGGCTCCTTTATCATATATTAATTGACTGTATATGTTTGGGTTAATGTTTGGATTTTCTATTCTGTTCCACTGGTCTGTGGGTCTGTTTTTGTGCCAATACCAAATTGTCTTGATTACTGTGGCTTTGTAGTAGAGCTTGAAGTCAGGGAGCATAATTCCCCCTGTTTTATTCCTCCTTCTCAGGATTGCTTTGGCTATTTGGGGTCTTTTGTGGTTCCATATGAATTTTAGAATTATTTGTTCCAGTTCACTGAAGAAAGCTGTTGGTAGTTTGATAGGGATTGCATTGAATCTGTAGATTGCTTTAGGTAGTATAGCCATTTTGACAATATTTATTCTTCCTAGCCAAGAGCATGGGATGAATTTCCATTTGTGAGTGTCCTCTTTAATTTCTCTTAGGAGTGTCTTGTAGTTTTCAGGGTATAGGTCTTTCACTTCCTTCTTTGATTTATTCCTAGGTATTTTATTTTTTTGATGCAATTGTGAATGGAATTCTTTTCCTGATTTCTCTTTCTGTCAGCTCGTTAGTGTATAGGAAAGCAACAGATTTCTGTGTGTTAATTTTGTATCCTGCAACTTTGCTGAATTCAGATATTAGTTCTAGTAGTTTTGGAGTGGAGTCTTTAGGGTTTTTTATGTACAATATCATATCATCTGCAAATAGTGACAATTTGACTTCTTTACCAATCGGGATGCCTTATATTTCTTTGTTTTGTCTGATTGCCATGGCTAGGACCTCCAGTACTATGTTGAATAACAGTGGAAAGAGTGGGCATCCCTGTCTTGTTCCTGATCTTAGATGAAAAGCTTTCAGTTTCTCACTGTTAAGTATGATGTTAGCTGTGGATTTGTCATATATGGCATTTATGATGTTGAGGTATTTGCCCTCTATACCCATTTTGTTGAGAGTTTTTATCATGAATGGGTGTTGAATTTTGTCAAATGCTTTGTCAGCATCTATGGAGATGATCATGTGGTTTTTGTTCTTCTTTTTGTTGATGTGGTGGATGATGTTGATGGATTTTCGAATGTTGTACCATCCTTGCATCCCTGGGATGAATCCCACTTGATCATGGTGTATGATCCTCTTGATGTATTTTTGAATTCGGTTTGCTAATATTTTGTTGAGTATTTTTGCATCTACGTTCATCAGGGATATTGGTCTGTAATTTTCTTTTTTGGTGAGGTCTTTGCCCGGTTTTGGTATTAGAGTGATGCTGGCTTCATAGAATGAGTTTGGAAGTATTCCCTCCTCTTCTATTTTTTGGAAAACTTTAAGGAGAATGGGTGTTATTTCTTCTCTATATGTCTGGTAGAATTCAGAGGTGAATCCATCTGGTCCGCGGGTTTTGTTCTTGGGTATTTTTTTGATTTCCGCTTCAATTTCGTTGTTGGTGATTGGTCTGTTTAGTTTTTCTGTTTCTTGCTTGGTCAGTCTTGGGAGGTTGTATTTTTCTAAGAAGTTGTCCATTTCTTCTATGTTTTCCAGCTTGTTAGCATATAGATTCTCATAATATTCTCTTATGATTCTTTGTATTTCTGTGGGGTCCGTCGTGATTTTTCCTTTCTCATTTCTGATTGTGTTTATGTGTGTAGATTCTCTTTTTCTCTTAATGAGTCTGGCTAGGGGTTTATCTATTTTGTTTATTTTTTCAAAGAACCAGCTCTTGGTTTCATTGATTTTTTTCTATTGTTTTATTCTTCTCAATTTTATTTATTTCTTCTCTGATCTTTATTATGTCCCTCCTCTGGTGACTTTGGGCCTCATTTGTTCTTTTTCCAATTCAGTAATTGTGTCTTTAGACTATTCATTTGAGAATGTTCTTCTTTTTTTAGATAGGCCTAGATTGCAATATACTTTCCTCTTAGAACTGCCTTTGCTGTGTCCCACAGAAGTTGTGGCTTTGTGTTGTTGTTTTCATTTGTCTCCATATATTCTTTTTTTTTTTAATTTTTTTTTCTTAAATTTTTTTGCTTTATCTTCTTTAATTTTTCTTACTAAAATTTTTTCTTTTTTTGTCATCTGCAAATAGTGACAATTTGACTTCTTCTTTACCAATCTGGATGTCCATATATTCTTTGATTTCTGTTTTGATTTGGTTGTTAACCCATTGATTAATTAGGAGAATGTTGTTAAGTCTCCATGCATTTGTGAGCCTTTTTTTTTTTTGTACAATTTATTTCTAATTTTATACTTTTGTGATCTGAGAAGTTGGTTGGTTGGTAGAATTTCATTATTTCTGACTTTACTGAGGTTCTTTTTGTGGTCTTGTATGTGGTCTATTCTGGAAAGGTTCCATGTGCACTTGAGAAGAATGTGTATCCTGCCGCTTTTGGGTGCAGAGTTCTGTAGATTAGGCCCATCTGTTCTAGTGTGTTGTTCAGTGCCTCTGTGTCTTTACTTATTTTCTGTCTGGTTGATCTGTCCTTTCGAGTGAGTTGTGTGTTGAAGTCTCCTAAAATAAATACATTGTTTTCTATTTCCTCCATTAATTCTGTTAGAATTTGTTTCACATATGCCAGCGCGCCTGTGTTGGGTGCATATATATTTAAAATGGTTATATCCTCTTGTTGGACTGACCCCTTTATCATTTTGTAATGTCCTTCTTTATATCTTGCTACTTTCTTCATTTTGAAGTCTATTTTTGTCTGATACTAGTACTGCAACACCTGCTTTTTTCTCCTTGTTGTTTGCATGAAATATCTTTTTCCATCCCTTTACTTTTAGTCTGTGTATATCTTTGGGTTTGAGGTGAGTCTCTTGTAAGCAGCATATAGATGGGTCTTGCTTTTTTATCCATTCTGTTACTCTGTGTCTTTTGATTGGTGCATTCAGTCCATTTACATTTAGGGTGATTATCGATAGATGTGTACTTATTGCCATTGCTGGCTTTAGATTCGTGGTTACCAAAGGTTCAAGGGTAGCTTCTTTACTATCTAACAGTTTAACTTAACGTTCTTTTTAAGTTATTGTGAACACAGTCTGATGATTCTGTATTTCTCTCCCTTCTTATTCTTCCTCCTCCATTCTTTATATACTAGGTGTTTTATTCTTTGCCTTTAGTTAGTATTTGGATGGTCTGCTTTCTTTGGTATGATTTTATTTTCTCTGGTGACATCTTTTTAGCCTTAGGGGTGCTTCCATCTAGAGAAGTCCCTTTAAGATATCCTGTAGAGGTGGTTTATGGGAGGTAAATTCCCTCAGCTTTCACTTTTCTGGAAATTGTTTAATCTCTCCCTCAAAATTAAATGATAATCGTGCTGGATACAATATTCTTGGTTCAAGGCCCTTCTGTTTCATTATGTTAAATATATCATGCCATTCTCTTCTGGTCTGTAAGGTTTCTGTTGAGAAGTCTGGTGACAGTCTGATGGGTTTTCCTTTGTAGGTGATCTTTTTTCTCTCTCTAGCTGCCTTTAATACTCTGTCCTTATCTTTGATCTTTGGCATTTTAATTATTATGTGTCTAGGTGTTGTCTTCCTTGGGTCCCTTGTGTTGGGAGCTCTGTGGGCTTCCATGGTCTGAGAGAATATTTCCTTCCCCAGCTTGGGGAAGTTTTTAGCAATTATTTCTTCAAAGACACTTTCTATCCCTTTTTCTCTCTCTTCTTCCTCTGGTACTTCTATAATGCAAATATTGTTCCATTTGTATTGGTCACACAGTTCTCTTAATATTCTTTCATTCGTAGAGATCCTTTTATCTCTCTCTGCCTCAGCTGCTCTGTATTCCTGTTCTCTGATTTCTATTCCATTAACAGTCTCTTGCATCTCATCCAGTCTGCTGCTAAGCCCGTCGATCGCTTGTCTCATTTCTGCATTGTCTTTCCTGACTTCCCTCACTTCCTCCCTTAGCTCTTGCATATTTCTCTGTAGATCCGTTGGTATAGTTATGACTTTTATTCTGAATTCTTTTTCAGGAAGATTGTGCATTTCCATCCCATCAGGCTCCCTCTCTGGGGTTGTCTGAGTAAGTTTTGTTTGTACCATATTCCTCTGTCTTTTCATGGTGATAGAAGTGGTCAGAAAAAGAAAAAAAAGAAAGAAAAGAAAAAAGAAAAAAAACCCACCCGCCGTGTGTATATTCTGTGAGGATGCTGTAGGTGTCCCTACTGCTCCACTATTCCACAGCCATGGCCGCTCCACCGGGCCCTTTGAGACTCTCTCCAGGGAGGGAATGAATGGGAGGCAGCTGCTTTTTTCCAGCTGCTGGCCAAGGGGTCAGAAATTCCCCAGGACTCCCAGCCTGCTTGGCTGAGTGCACTGGGATGATCCTGGTCCTCCGTTGGGCCCCTGTCTTTTAAGACCCTTATAGAAAAGCGTACGCTTTTCTTTTGTCCCGGGGAGCCGGGTAAGAGGGCCCGCTCACATTCTCCGTCTCAGATCTTGCACCTCTGTCTCTCTAATCTCCAATAACACCATGCGATGTGTGGCGCAGATCACCAGGGCTGGTTATTTGGGGGGCCTGTGCTTCCAGTCCCTCCTGGTCTGATTCCTCTCTTCCCGCCAGTGCGCTGGGGTGGGAGAGTGTTTGGGTCGCAGCTCCGTATCTTACCCGCTTTGCGAGGTGCCGAGTCCTCTCAGGTGTAGCTGCAGGCTGAGTGTTGTCCTGTATCTTCTGGTCTCTCTTTAAGGAATAGTTGTATTTGTTGTGTTTTCATAAATATATATGGTTTGGGGAGGAGATTTCCGCCGCTCTGCTCATGCTGCCATCTTCCCAGAAGTCGGGAAAACATTTTAAAGAATGATTATATGGTAACTATTTTAAGAATTGTTGGGATGTATAGGACTGGCAAGTGTTCACCATTGCTGAAATAGGCACAAAATAGGTGGCACTTAGAGTTGGCCCCAAAGCCTTGCAGGTTGACTGTCCTTACTTAAAAATCTTTATCCTTTTAAGTCTTTTCTTATTTTTCCTTTTCCTGTGTCTGTTTTGATTTGCGATTATTAGGAAATGTAAAGCAAGAGAAAGGGCTTAGTTCCTGATGCATTCCAAAATTTTAAATTGCTGATTTGAGTTCTAGGTGTCTGTAATACTAAACCACAGATGCCTGTAATCTGTAATATAGAACCATGTTCATGCCTCTCAGTCACATTGGTCCTTTACTTGTAAGCAAAATGTCATAGAACATTATGGCTCCTTCAGTGTTTTTATTACCTACACCCAGGAATGAAGAATTGGGAGTGCTGGGCAGAACGTTTCTCTATTTTAAGCTTCAATTCCCTCAATGCAGATATTTAACTGGCCAGAGGAATTTAACCTCAGTATCTCTGCTTGCAGGCAAAATGAAGGACCGGCTCTCAGAATTTACAGAGTTAACCAAGCATTGTGACGAGCAGTTTGCAGATGGGGATGATGAATTTGACTTGCCCCACGAGGACATCATGTTTGAGACAGACTACATCCTGCAGTCCTTGTTTAAAGACATCCAGGCCATTCGGAATGAAATCCAGCAGCTGATGGCCGACGTGAAGCGGCTGGGAAAGCAGAACGCCCGCTTCCTCACGTCCATGCGGAGGCTCAGCAGCATCAAGCGCGACACCAACTCCATTGCCAAGGACATCAAGACCCAGGGCAATAACATCTACCGCAAGCTGCACACCATGAAGGCGGCGATCGAGGCGGCCGAGGCCCAGCACGGTGCCAACTCCGCCGTGGTGCGCATCTCGCGCGCACACTACAACGTGCTCACCAACGCCCTCCAGTGCACCATGAATGAGTACAACCAGGCCGAGATGAAGCAGCGCGACAACTGCAAGGTCCGCATCCAGCGCCAGCTGGAGATCATGGGCAAGGACATCTCAGGCGACCAGATCGAGGACATGTTGGAGGAGGGCAGGTGGGATGTGTTCTCTGAGAACCTGATGGTTGACATGAAGGGCCCGCGTGCGGCCTTGAATGAGATAGAGAGCCGGCACCGCGAGCTGCTGCAGCTGGAGAAACGCGTCCATGACATGCGCGACATCATCCTGCAAGTGGCGCTGCTGGTGGAGGAGCAGGCAGACACCCTGAACGCCATCCAGCCCACCTTGGAGAAAGCCAGAGACTACACCGGCCAGGCCATAGTGCACATTCGCCAGGCCGAGCAGTACAAGAAGAAGAACCCCTGCCGAACCCTGTGCTGCTTTTGCTGTCCCTGCCTCAACTAGCAGCCAGGCCCCCGCCATTCCGGAAGCCCTGGGAAGACCTGCTGCGCCCCACCCCGTCGCGCGTTGCTTCGGTCCCTGTGGACCTCAGACTTTAGAGAAAGAAGTGGCTTGAAGCCCAGAGATTCCTACCCAGCCCATGCTCAGGAAGATGCACATGCAGTCCAATGTTTCTGCAGGAGGGACATACGCCTGCTAAAGTTGTGGGATGTCATTACCTGGCACCTTGCCCTTTTCTTTCTTTGTGACGCCAAATAAGGAACTGATGCTGTAGCTAACTGTAGGGTCAGTGTCCAAGACTTCCTAATAAACTCTAGGAGGAAGTCAGTTCTGTGTTGAATGATAGTATGAACTTGTTTTGAAAGCTTAAATTCATTTACCCTATCCTGAACTTTCAGGATTCTGTTCAATTTCAAATGAAATTGACCTTGGGAAAAACGATGTCTTTCAACTTCGGATTCTTTATTTGGCTTATGCTAAGAGATATTCCTACCTAGATGCATATCTTCTTCTGTTCACCTCCCCTACTTATTAAAATGATATTTAACATTCACTTATTTCCTTAACACTTTCACTTTTAATATCTTCCATCAGAATATATTTTGGGATTTTTTCCAAATACTTTTAAGCACTGAGCATTGAATAAGCACCCAAACTCAAGTATGTATCAGTCACATTTTTATGTATTTTTCATCAATAAAAATAATTTAAGTTGCATCTTTGTACTTGATATTAACAATGCACATATGTTTGTAAATGTAAAGTACTAATACTTACTAACACATGTACATAACGACCAACTGGTTTAACTTTTGTAAATATATAAATATCAAGATAAATATTTTTACTGGTGATTGGTGTTGGTTTGCTTGTTTTGAGTTTATCTTACTCCTGTCTGAATCTCCATACACCAGTTTGGATCAAAACTTTATTTTGAACAACACTGTGTTGGTTATGTTGGTAAAGACAGATGTCAAGGCTGAAAATGCATACGAAACTAGAGATAATAACATTCTCAGAAATGTTACTTTTGTTTTACTGTAAACCATTCCTTTCATGCATTGAAATAGAGTAATTTAAAAACAAAATAATCTTATTCTTTAAATTAGTTTAATAAACATTGTTATAAATATCCCCTTTATGTATCTGGGTCTTAACCGTTAACATTGTAGTTTAATTTTTTAACTATTGTTTAAAAATATTCTTCTACTACCTGCCTGAGCCAGCATCATTGGGTGGAACTCTGAATAGAGGGAAAAAATGAGAGAATTCACATGGGGGTGTCTTGCTTTCACTGACTTAAAATAGTTTAGCAAAATCTTCAAGTTGTAGAGATTTGGTTTCATTTGCAAACTTTGTAATGTCCTTGCTCACATTGCCATGTTTCCTGTCTCTTCTGAGTCAACTCATAACTCTTCTGCTTATTATTTAATAAACAAGCAAGTTTATTCAGCTGTCCTAATTCTCAGGTCCTTCAATGAAATTTTAAAAGGAGTAGTAAGAAGAGTATGTGAACTCTTTAGAACTCATTGACTAACCTGTTTATGACCATGAAAATCTAGACCTGCATCTAATTTTAATTTCATGGTTAAATATGAGAACTGTGTAAACCAAGTCCCACTGAGCTTATCTCAGATTTCTCTCAATTTCTTTCTCAGCTAACTCCAGGAATGTTTCACCTTTGACTTAATTCCCTTTCTTTGAAAATAAGAGTCTTCACCCAGCTCCATTGCTATGTCTTTTATGGTAGAGAAGAGATACTGTAAATACAAGAATAATAGTTCATGAATTTGACTCATTTAAACCCATAGTGCATTCTTTTTGCTTAAAACCATTCATAAAAGTAAAGGAGTTTGCAGGCTGTCTGTATTTTTTAATTCCCCTCATTTCACATTAGAGAACTAGGTAAAAACCGCACTTTGATATACTGAGAGATTAGTGAACTGTCACCTGTGAAAAGGCAAGCATTTCTCCTCCTGCCTTTTAGTAACCATTTGGTTACTACAGGGTTAAGAACACAAATTCAGGCCCCACTTTCTTGGTCTAAATCCTGACTCTGCCACATCTCAGCCATTTGATGGGCACGTTACTTCTCTGTGCCTCAATTTCCTCATCTGCAAAATGGGTATAATTAGATCTACTGTACAGTTTCTGTAATAAGAAAATAATTCAATATGCAAAGGCACTTAGAATAGTGCCTGGCACACACTAAGTGCTATATTTATTCTTGCTATTCCATAACTTTCTATTAGACTGAGAGAGCTTTTATTGACTTAAGGAAATTAATAGTTATTAACTTCTGAGGGAAAATAAGCAATTATTTTTCTGTCAATAGTTTTTATTAAGATGGGAAAAAGAAACCAAGACCGTATCTTCTTTGAACATCAGGGCTTTTTCTACATTGATAAAATTGTTTTCACAATGGCCTTTTTATTCCTTCTTATAGCCAAACATGTTCCAAAAAAGAAATGGGATATGCCACCCAAAAAACAATTGAGCAGGAAGCAGCTGTTTTGTTTGATTTGGCAACTACGCTTTCCCTGATTATTTCCCACCCTGTGAGTCAAAAAGTCCCAGAAGTTCAGCTGTGGAGGTCACAATAGGTAAAGGGAAGGGACCAGACTTGGCTTTTTCCTCATCCTGCTCTGCTTTGTTTCCCCAAAGCCCTAACTGGCTTGGACTCCCTTGCCAAGCAGTGGGTGGAATGCAGGCTTTTACCTTCAGAAAGGAAGCTTCTGTGCCACCAAGAGATGCTGTCGAGTTGGCCTGTTCCACTCTTGGGATGCTCACTTGACCAACTCTGAAAGTTGACTTTGGGCAAGAAGACTAAGGCATATCTGCAAAGTTCATACAGTAATGTCATTTAATGTACCAATGAAAGAACCAATCACAAAGAACAATATATCCTTCAGGGGCTGAAGGTGGAAATCTTAAAATTATTTTAACATATGCAGGGACTCCTTCTAACTAGCCAAATGCCAAGCCTTACAGTTACAGCCTCAGGTTATAGGAGGTGACAACTCTAAGATGCTCACCTCTGATGCAGTGCTGTCCTGGATAATATGACTTAGAATTTTTTAAAAGTCGATCCATAATTCAATATATGATGGGAGTAAGTTTATGGCCTTTAAAGATAACAACTTGGAAAGAACAGTGTTCTACCAATGCTTTATATTTATTTTAAAACAGTCCCAATGCACTGTAGTTAAATCTCATGCAAATATTTTTCAGGCTTTACAATATAAAGTTCCATTCTTGACAGGAAACTACTGAAGAATGTGTATAGCTTAAAAATAATAAAACAGGGTAACTGTAATCTTGGATTTTATGTAGAAGCCTGCCATTCTATTTTTGACCATCAGACTTATTGCTACTCCTCCTTTGCAATATACCAGGTATCTCTAATTGCAACATACAGTTTACTCATTTGTAATCAGGATGATAGTTTGAAACAGCTCATTGCAATCAGAGTAACAATTGGCTTGCTTTTGATAGCAGAATTAAAAATCATTGGAGTTGATAAAATGGGGCTATTAGAAATGGAAAGTCAGTACGTTGTGGAATGTAACTTCACCATCATCTAAATATTGAGCATCCTTATTGCCAACGTGTTATACAGAATGAACAAGATGTCCTTATGCATGGGAAGTTCTCTTGTAAAGGTTATACATTTACTGCTAAGAGAAGGCTTTCTGAACTGATGATCTGGGTAAGACTACACAGGATGCTTTAAAACCAATGATATCCTGAAGAACAAGGAGTGAGAGACAATTCCCCAACACTAGCATTTTTAAATGCTTGCTGTTCATTTTTTAAGTATTTCTGTATCCCATCTTAATTGCAAGCATCCTTAGCTATTCCTTAGACCTCTTCCATTTTCCTTATGTATATCTCCAGATTTTTATGAACTATAGCCAACTCTTTAAACTTATTCCTCTGTATCCCAGCATTCTGTAATATTCTATAGTAGGTACATAAAACAGAGCATGCAAATTACATAAATATATGTATATACACACACACACACACACACACACGTATATATACCCTTTTCTCTCTATGTTCAGATGGGTCCAGCTAATCTTGTTCTTCAAGTTAGTTTGATAAACATTGTTTATTTATGTGTGTCCTAGCTATCTCAAACAGAAAAGCCCGTAAAACCATTTAACAAGAACATACATCTCATGTGTGTTTCGATGTTTCTATGTCAGGATCTACTTCCCCACTGATGTGCCATTTACATTCCCCTTTTACCTGGTTTATCTTCTTCCTCAGATTCTAGGATCCCACACCAGGGATTCATTCCAAACCACCATAAGTCCATTATGGAACAAGGTAGAGAAAGAAGAAATGAATAAAGGCTCTCGTGTCAAATCTCACTGGCTGAGGCTGCGCAGCGCCTCTGTTTCTAAGATCTCCTGGAGATGGATGTGCCTCATATCTGTTCTACACTCCCCATAGGTTTCCTTGTTTTGTTTCCTGTGTACGTTGACTTTTACAGCTTGCCTTACCTAACTCTTCACTACTCATGTGTTCCTGTCCGATTGTCTACTTTCTGTTGAACTTCTTGCTCTGACCCTGCAACTTGATTACTGTTCATCTTCAAGTTTTCCTGGATGTCTTTTCACCCTGACCTTCAACTTATGTGTACTTCTGAGCACTAATCTGGATCTAACCACCCTTTGCTTAAAAGTCATCCTGTCCCACATCAGATAAACATGTCCAATCAGCACAATAGTACCCATTGCTATGTCACATTTCAGTTTACGGGTGGTTTGATCTCACTGTTCCTCATGATAATCCTGTGATGTAATGTTACCATCTCATTTTTTCTAAGAGGTGGAAACTAAGGAGGCAGTCCTGTAACATTTGACAAACTTATGTTCTTGTGTGTGACTATTTCTTATATGTTAGAATATTCTACACATAGTCCTAAGTTCTCTCTATGAATGTTCATGTTGACATCCATCTAGAAGCATCGACTACATGCAGACAGAACGTTTATTTTCTTTGACTAATCTCTGTAACACTCGTGACACAGGCTCCTCCCTCGGCCATCTGACTGCATATTTTCTCCTTGCTAGGCTCCTCCTGCCAGTCTCTTTGCAGGTTTCACTCCCTCTTTCAGGCTTCATTGCTGAATTTGCATCTAAGGCCTTTCCTCTTCTCCATCTACCCAATCTCCCTGAGCTATTTCTTTTACTCCTAGGGTTTCAAATACCACCCTCCTAAATGCTGATGGTTTCCAGATCTGTATCTCCAGCCCTGACTTCTTAGCTCAGATGTGGGCCTGTGCATACCTATCAAAGACCTGCAATTACATGGCCCACCAGTATTTCTCGTGCTGTAGACCCACCATCTTCCCCAGCCCAGCTCCTCTCGTTTACCCTGTCTTTGCAAGTGGCATATTCAACCACTTTCTACCCCTGCAACCAAACCAGCCCCTGGCTGCTGCCTTCTGTCTCCCCCACTTTGCCTCGCCTGCACTTCATACACTTGTCTCACACCCACCGCCACTTGCTCAGGTCAGTGAGTCTCTCTCACCTCAGTTACTTGAGCAGCTGCTAACTGGTCTCTGGCCTCGACTCTTGCCCCCCTAATCCAATCTCTACACCAGTCGTAGTGCTTTGTCTTTTTTTTTTCTGTCATTACTCTGCTGGTTTTTTAAAATTTATGGTAAAATACCCATAACATGAAATTTACCATTTTAACCATTTTAAAGTATATAGCTCAATAATGTTACAAAAATCCACACTGTGGTTCAACCAATCTTCAGAACTCTATTCATCCTGTAAAACTGAGCCTCTGTCCCCATTAAACATCTCCCCATTCCCTCTCCCTCAGCCTCTGGCAACCACCATTCTACTTTCTGTCTCTATAATTTTGACTACCCTAGGCCCCTCCTGTAAGTGGAATCATACAGTATTTGTCTTTTTGTCACTGGCTTATTTCACTTAACTTAACGTCCTCAAGGTTCATCCATGTTGTAACATGTGTCACAGTTTCCTCCCTTTTTATTGCTGAATAATATTCCATGGTAGGTATAGACCACATTTGTTTATCCATGCATCCATTGATGTGACTAATCTGCTTAAAACTCTTTGACGATGGTCCATTATGTTGGGATAAAATCCTACCCATAAGTGAGAGTGTCCAAGGCCCTGTAGGATCGAGACCCCACCTGCTTCTTTTGCCTCACCCTCCCCTCTTCATTGCAACT
Organism: Smutsia gigantea; assembly: GCA_032199065.1. Taxonomy (NCBI): domain Eukaryota; kingdom Metazoa; phylum Chordata; class Mammalia; order Pholidota; family Manidae; genus Smutsia; species Smutsia gigantea. The sequence goes on along the minus strand of JAVSCE010004000.1, from coordinate 68,208 downwards.
CTCTTCTCCACCAGCGCTGGCCCCTCCTGTAGACTGTTTCTCTGCCTGGACCACTTTCCAGGACCTGTCACTTGTATTAGTCTGGGTTCTCTGAGAAGCTAACTTTAGGAAGAAATTAAACCTGCGAAGATTTTATAAGGAGAAATGCAGCTAAGAGAAAATAGGGAGGGAGCCGGGTTAGCTGAGAGCTGTCAGACTCTGTGCAAGGTGGACCCCAGGAAAGGCGAAAGGAACAAGGTGGCATGGAAGTGTCCCAGACTGCTGTGCAAACTGAGAGGACTTTGCAAGACCATCAGTAAGTCCATAAGCCACAGTCACCATCAGAGGTGCCAGTGTCTTTCAGGCCCAGGCCTGTCTTAGTGTCCCTGCTGCACTCAGTCATCACTGTGGGGTTGGGACTGGGCTAGAGGTTCATGGCCTTGGTGGAAATGAATGGATTTCAGCACCTTTCCCTCAGTTATGCTGGCACAGTAGGTGCATTGTGAGGCGCATTTCCTCTCTTCACCAGGCAAGCTGTGCCTTCCTCTGCTAGATTGCTTTTTGACTTTTAAGAGCAGACGGTAGCATCTTGTTTCTTGATCTTAGCATTTTGCTTAGTATCTTATTTCATAGATATTCATTCAGGTGTTTGTGCTCTAAATGCAGAAATCGAGATAACTCAGAATTTGTTTTGTGTTGTGAGTGGCTTTTTGTATATGCTCATGGTGTTTATTTTATGGCAGAAGGCCCAGTATCTAGTCTCCCTTCCCAGGGAAGGGTCTGTGCTGGGTGCCGGGCCCAGAGTGGCAGCAGTATTCTGGGAGCAGGGGCAGGACTTGGTGAGGGGAAGGGAGATGGGATTAGAGAAGAAGCTACTTGGAGAGAAGTAGACTGTCCAAGAGAATGGTCAATCCGTAAAGGCTGAGCAGAGAGAGAGAAGTCTGACCGAGTTACAGGGGCTGAAGCCAGCAGACCTGGCGGCAAAGTGAGGTGGGGCTAGATGCCATGAGGCAGAGCCTGAAAGACTCTGTACCTTTAAATAAGATGGGATGCAAAGAAAATTGTAAAACTAAGTTTTATCTGGAGGAGATTTTTTTTCCTTTTTATTCTTCCAGTCATATAAAACAGAGTTACTTAAAAATTTTTTGGACAAAATGTTTTGGCTTCAGTTTCAGTTGTACATCTTCCTCTTTAAGGCGGCGTCTAGTAGGGGAATTTGTGCAAAATACTTAGTTGTCTGCTCCTACTCATAAAAGGCTGTTTCAGGGTGGGGCCTTTGGGCATCTGTCCTGAACTGTCCCTACTCACTGAAGTCTCTGTATATGAGGATGCCCTGAGGTGCCCCAGTCCATTCTCCCAAGTACACTGGGGTACCACCTGCCTCCCCTTTTCCCTCACCACACAGACCCCTTAGCAATCTGTAACGCTTATCCAATACAGGAATGTTCAACTGCACACATATTGTGCAGAGAAATAACTTCAAGGCCTTTCTTTGCCTGGCAGGAGTTAAAGACCAAGGGGAGATTGGAGGACCCTAAACTGCCCTTTCTTTGAGCTGTGAGCTCAGCTAAGCTGCAAGCCCCCAGCTCTCTCCCTGTGAAGCCAGCCTGGTAGATGTACTGTTATGTGGCCCGAGGTGCCCCCCAGCTGCCAGCAGCTGGAGCTTCAACTCTTTTCCAACACGGTTTTGGACTACAGCAAGAAGAGACTCCAGGGGGTAGAGAGCATATACAAGGAATGTCACTCTTAGATAAAAAGAAATTATTTAGCTGCCACGTGACAAAGGCAGGAATTCCTCTTGTGCTGGGAATGTTTAACTAGTTCATTCCTTGGCCCTGCCCTGTGGTTTACCCTGATCGAATGCGCCCATAAAAGGGCATGGACGAGGCAACACGCTTTTTCTTCACAGTCTTCATCCCATTTTGTAATCTGGTTCATGGAAGAAACCTGTCAAACAAGAAACGTAACAAAGTGCCAAGATGTTAAAACATGTCCTTACCCAGGAGAATACAAAGCTGCCCAAGAAATTAAAGAAAATTACTATTCTTTTAATGCTGCTCCTTAGAAGGGTAGCTTCTCATGTTTGGCACCCTGCGTCGGTGTTGGTTATTATAGATATTTGAAGGAACCTTGCAACAATTTCTCATTTCCAACAGGAAACTAGAGTTTTATTAGCAAAAGTTGCATCTCTTGTTACCGATAAGAGTTTCAGTGTTAAATTAGAAATAGCCTGGCAGAACACACTGTGGGACATGAAATGGTCAAGAGAAATGCCCTTCCTTCTCGATAAGAGACAAGAGGCTTTCAAGAAATATGTCTGGAAGGAATAATCCAGTGTGAATTTGAGACTTAAAATAAAAAGAAAGAAAGGAAGCAAAAAGGATGACTCATTCCTAGATGGAAGGTGGGTCAGAAACCAAGGTAGCCCTGGACACTTAGAGGGCAGAGGAGGATTAGGGGACATGACAGAAGTGGACCAAAAAACTAGACAGGGAAGCTGGAAATATGAAAAATCAACTTTTCTGTGAACAAACCCAATTAATGTTCATCTGTGTCCTAAAAAAAATAGAAATTGTGAGCATAGGACTTACTTGGCTGGCTGACATGTCAGCCAGGACAACGGGACAACTAAAAGTTGGTAGGTTTCTTTTTTTTTTCCCACTGTGTATGCCCTGTGAGTATAATTTGGTAAAATTAGGTAATATAGTATTCTATGAAAGAATTTTGTTTCGGTTGAAATTCAATGTGGTAAGTGGGGTGAAAATTTTGGCAATTTTTCCCAACAACACCGAAAGGCTTTTATAGATATCTGCTGACTCAGAGCCTTTACATTCATTTGTATATTAATGTATTTTCCTTTTGCTTTTTTTATTTAAAAATGGAAAAGGTCTATCCTATTCTCATAATCTGATAAAATATGATTGTCACTCCTCTCTTCATCCTACTATTGCATTATTCTTTTTTTTAATTAAGGTATTATTGATATACACTCTTATGATGGTTTCACATAAAAAAACAATGTGGTTACTACATTTACCCATATTATCAAGTCCCCACCCATACCCCAATGCAGTCACTGTCCTTCAGTATAGTAAGATACCACAGATTCACTATTTGCCTTCTCTGTGCTACACTGTTTTCCCTGTGACCCCCCCACACCATGTGTACTAAACCTAATACCCCACAATCCCCTTCTCCATCCCTCACCACCCGCCCTCCCCCACCCTTCCCCTTTGGTAACCACTAGTTCCTTCTTGGAGTCTGTGAGTCTGCTGCTGTTTTGTTCCTTCAGTTTTGCTTCATAATGATACTCCGCAAATGAGGGAAATCATTTGGCACTTGTCTTTCTCCCCCTGGCTTATTTCACTGAGCATAATATCCTCCAGCTCCAACCATGTTGTTGCAAATGGTAGGATTTGTTTCTTTCTTACGGCTGAATAGTATTCCATTGGGTATATGTACCACATCTTCTTTATCCATTCATCTACTAATGGACACTTAGGTTGCGTCCATATCTTGGCTATTATAAAAAGTGCTGTGATAAACATAGGGGTGCATATGTGTTTTTGAATCTGAGAAGTTGTATTCTTCGGGTAAATTCCAAGGAGTGGGATTCCCGGGTTAAATGGTATTTGTATTTTTAGTTTTTTGAGGAACCTCCATATTGCTTTCCACAATGGTTGAACTAGCTTACATTCCCACCAGCAGTGTAGAAAGGTTCCGCTTTCTCCACATCCTTGCCAGGATTTGTTGTTCTTAGTCTCTTCCATGCTGTCAATCCTTACTGGTGTGAGGTGATATCTCATTGTGGTTTTAATTTGCATTTCCCTGATGATTAGTGATGTGGAGCATCTTTTCATGTGTCTGTTGGCCATCTGAATTTCTTCTTTGGAGAACTGTCTCTTCATATCCTCTGCCCATGTTCTAATCGGGTTATTTGCTTTTTGGGTGTTGAGGCGTGTAAGTTCTTTATATATTTTGGATGTTAACCCCTTGTCAGATATGTCATTTACAAATATATTCTCCCATACTATAGGATGCCTTTTTGTTCTGTTGATGGTGTCCTTTGCCGTACAGAAACATTTTAGTTTGATGTAGTCCCATGAGTTCATTTTTGCTTTTGTTTCCCTTGCTCAAGGAGATGCACTCAGGAAGAAGTTGCTCATGCTTATATTCAGGAGGTTTTTGCCTATGTTGTCTTTTAATAGTTTTCTGGTTTCATGACTTACATTCAGGTCTTTGATCTATTTCGAGTTTACTTTTTTGTGTGGGGTTAAACAATAATCCAGTTTCATTCTCTTGCATGTAGCTGTCCAGTTTTGCCAACACCAGCTGTTGAAGGCTGCCATTTCCCCATTGTATGTCCAATGCTCCTTTATCATATATTAATTGACCATATATGGTTGGGATTATATCAGGGATCTCTAGTCTGTTCCATTTGGCTATGGGTCTGTTCTTGTGCCAGTACCAAATTGTCTTGATTACTGTCACTTTGTAGTAGAGCTTGAAGTTGGGGAGCATAATCCCCCCAGCTTATTCTTCCTTCTCAGGATTGTTTTGGCTATTCGGGGTCTTTTGTGGTTCCACATGAATTTTAGAACGATTTTCTCTAGTTCATTGAATAATGCTTTTGGTATTTTGATAGGAATTGCACTGAATCTGCAGATTGCTTTAGGCAGGATGGCCATTTTGACAATATTAATTCTTCCTGTTCATGAGCACGGGATGTGTTTCCATTTGTTGGTATCTTCTTGGATTTCTCTCATGAGTGTCTTGTAGTTTTCAGAGTATAAGTCTTTCACTTCCTTGGTTAGGTTTATTCCTAGGTATTTTATTCTTCTTGATGCAATTGTGAATAGAATTGTTTTCCTGATTTCTCTCTCTGCTAGTTCATTGTTAGTGTATAGGAATGCCACAGATTTCTGCGTATTAATTTTGTTTCACGCAACTTTGCTGAATTCAGATATTAGATCTAGTAGTTTTGGAGTGGATTCTTTAGAGTTTTAATGTTCAGTATCATGTCATCTGCAAACAGGGACAGTTTAGCTTCTTCTTTGCCAGTCTGGATGCCTTTTATTTCTTTGTGTTGTCTGATTGCCGTGGCTAGGACCTCCCGTACTATGCTGAATGGAAGTGGGGAGATTGGGCATCCTTGTCTTGTTCCTGATCTTAAAGGAAAAGCTTTCAGCTTCTCACTGGTAAGTATAATGTTGGCTGTGGGTCTGTCATATATGGCCTTTATTATGTTGAAGTATTTATTCTCTATACCCATTTTATTGACAGTTTTTATCATGAATGGATGTTGAATTTTGTCAAATGCTTTTTCAGCATCTATGTAGATGATCATGTGGTTTTTGTCCTTCTTTTTGTTGATGTGCTGGATGATGTTGATGGATTTTCGAATGTTGTACCATCCTTGCATCCCTGGGATGAATCCCACTTGATCATGGTGTATGATCCTCTTGATGTATTTTTTAATTCGGTTTGCTAAGTTCTGTTGAGTATTTTTGCATCTATGTTCATCAGGGATATTGGTCTGTAATTTTCTTTTTTTGTGGGGTCTTTGCCTGGTTTTGGTATTAGAGTGATGCTGGCTTCATAGAATGAGTTTGGAAGTATTCCCTCTTCTTCTATTCTTTGGAAAACTTTAAGGAGGATGGGTATTAGGTCTTCACTAAATGTTTGATAAAATTCAGCAGGGAAGCCATCTGATACAGGGGTTTTGTTCTTAGGTAGGTTTTTGATTACCAGTTCAATTTCTTTGCTGGTAATTGGTCTATTCAGATTTGCTCTTTCTTTCTGGGTCAGGCTTGAAAGGTTGTATTTTTTCTAGAAAGCTGTCCATTTTTTCTAGGTTATCCAGTTTGTTAGCATATAATTTTTCATAGTATTCTCTCATAATGCTTTGTATTTCTGTTGTATCCATAGTGATTTTTCCTTTCTCATTTCTGATTCAGATTATGTGAGTAGAATCTCTTTTTTTCTTGATAAGTCTGGCTAAGGGTTTATCTATATTTTTTATTTTCTCAAAGATCCAGCTCTTGCTTTCATTGATTCTTTCTATTGTTTTATTCTTCTCGATTTTATTTATTTCTACTCTAATCTTTATTATGTCCCTCCTTCTACTGACATTGGGTCTCATTTGTTCTTCTTTTCCTGGTTTAATTAATTGTGAGTTTAGACAGCTCAAATGGGATTGTTCTTCTTTCCTGAGGTAGGCCTGTATTGCAATATACTTTCCTCTTAGCACGGCCTTCACTGCATCCCACAGATTTTGCGGTGTTGAATTATTTTTGTCATTTGTCTCCATATATTGATTGATTGCTGTTTTAATTTTGTCATTGATCCATTCATTATTTAGGAACATGTTGTGGAGCCTCCATGTGTTTGTGGAATTTTTCATTTTCTTTGTGTAATTAATTTCTAGTTTCATACCTTTGTGTTCTGAGAAACTGGTTGGTACACTTTCAATCTTTTTGAATTTACCGAGGCTCTTTTTGTAGCCTAGTATATGATCTATTCTTGAAAATGTTCCATTTGCACTTGAGAAGAATGTGTATTCTGCTGCTTTTGGGTGTAGAGTTCTGTAGATGTCTGTTCGGTCCATCTGTTCTAATGTGTTGTTCAGTGCCTCTGTCCCCTTATTTATTTTCTGCCTGGTTGATTTGTCCTTTAGACTGAGTGGAGTGTTGAAGTCTCCTAGAATGAACGCATTGCATTCTATTTTCCCTTTTAATTCTGTTAGTGTTTGTTTCACTTATGTAGGTGATCCTGTGTTGGGTGTATAGATATTTCTAATGGTTATATCTTCTTGTTGGATTGACCCTTTTATCATTATGTAATGTCCTTCTTTGTCTCTTGTGACTTTCTTTGTTTTGAAGTCTATTTTGTCTGATACTAGTCCTGCTGTCTGCAACTCGTGCTTTTTTCTCCCTATTGGTTGCATGAAGTATCTTTTTCCATCCCTTCACTTTTAGTCTGTGTATGTCTTTGGGTTTAAAATGAGTCTCTTGTAGGCAGCATATAGATGGATCTTGCTTTTTTATCCATTCAGTGACTCTATGTCTTTTGATTGGTGCATTCAGTCCATTTACATTTAGGGTGATTATCGAAAGGTATGTATTCCAGGCTTCAGATTTGTGGTTACCAAAGGTTCAAGGTTAACTTCCTTACTATCTAAGAGTCTAACTTAACTCACTTAATATGCCATTACAAACACAATCTAAAGGTTCTTTTTTTTTTCTCCTTCTTATTCTTCCTCCTCCATTCTTTATATATTACGTATCATATTCTGTACGCTTTGTCTATCCCTTGACTGACTTTGGGGATAGTTAATTTAATTTTGCAATTGCTTAGTAATTAGTTGTTCTACTTTCTTTACTGTGGTTTTATTTCCTCTGGTGACAGCTATTAAACCTTAGGAACACTTCCATCTATAGCAGTCCCCCCAAAATACACTGTAGAGATGGTTTGTGGGAGGTAAATTCTCTCAGCTTTTGCTTCTCTGGGAATTGTTTAGTCCCTCCTTCAAATTTAAATGATAATCTTGCTGGCAAAGTAATCTTAGGTCAAGGCCCTTCTGCTTCATTGCATTAAATACATCATGCTACTCCCTTTTGGCCTGTAAGGTTTCTGTTGAGAAGTCTGATGATAGCCTGATGGGATTTCCTTTATATGTGATCTTATTTCTCTCTGGCTGCTTTTAATAGTCTGTCCTTATCCTTGATCTTTGGCATTTTAATTACTATGTGTCTTGGTGTTGTCTTCCTTTGGTCCCTTGTTTTGGGAGATCTGTGCATCTCCATGGCCTGAGAGACTATCTCCTTCCCCAGATTGGGGAAGTTTTCAGCAATTACCTCCTCAAAGACACTTTCTATCCTTTTTTCTCTCTTCTTCTTCTTCTGGTACCCCTAGTTCCATTTGGATTGGTCACACTGTTCTCTCAATATTCTTTCATTCTTAGAGATCCTTTCTTCTCTCTGTGCCTCAGCTTCTTTGTATTCCTCTTCTCTAGTTTCTATTTCATTTATTGAATCCTCCACTGTATCCAATCTGCTTTTCATACCCACCTTTGTGCTCTTCAACAATTGTATCTCCAACCGGAATTCATTCCTGAGTTCTTGAATATCTTTCGATAACTCCATGAGCATGTTAATGATTTTTATTTTGAACTCCCTTTCAGGAAGATTCATGAGGTCAATGTCAGTTAAATCTTTCTCAGGAGTTGTATTAATAATTTTACTTTGAACCAGGTTCCTTTGGAGTTTCATATTTGTATATGGCACCCTCTAGTGCTCATAAGCTCCACTCTGTGGAGCTGTTCAGCCCTTGAAGCAATATCAGGGGTCGCAGCGGAGTAGTATTGGTGCCTGGGGGGAGGAAAGAGCTGTTTCCTGCCTCCCAGCTGCTATGCCTTACTCCATTGCCTGAACCAGAGGGCCGAGCACATAGGTATAAGCCTCTATGCTTTGCGTTTGTAGTTGCTGTAGACAGATCTTCCCTCTGGCTGGCCTAACACCAGGGTAGGGTTTTCTTGTTTGCCAGGCAGGTGAGGCTGGCCAGGAGATAGGTGCAATAGGCTCCATATCACAGAGGGGGGTCCTTGAAGCTGTGTAGCCAGCCAGGGAGCTGGAGCACCTGAAGAACATGAAAGCTCTCAACCTGCTGGACAGAGTGCACCCAGCCCATTTTGTGTACCTGTCCTCTCTACTGAGCAGTAAGCTCTGTGCAGTCCTTGCCCCTTTAGCTGCCCTCTTGCTAAGGGCTTATTTGTTAGGAAGTCTCTCAGTCAGCCCCCCTTTCTTTTGTCCCAGAGCAGCCAGATACAGATCCCTGCTTTCCACAAGCAGCTGGAATCTCAGTCTCTCCAGAACTTCTGCCTGTCTTAGCTTTCCAACCCCATAATCACGAGAGTATCATGCAAGCACCATGAAATGCAGGTTTGTGTTCCCAGAGCAGATCTCTGGAGTTAGGTATTCAGCAGTCCCAGGCATCCACTCCCTCCCTTCTCTGTTTCTCTTCCTCCCACTGGTGAGCTGGGGTGGAGGAAGGGCTTGGGTCCTGCCGGGCCACAGCTTTGGTACCCTGTTCTGTGAGGTCTGCTCTTTTCCCCAGGTGAATGCAGTCTGGCGCAGTCCTCTTTCCTGTTGCTCTTTCAAGAGTAGTTGTATAAATTATATTTTCATATTATATGCGGTTTTAGGAGGAAGCCTCTGTCTCACCTCTCACGCCGCCCTCTTTCATCCTCTCTCCCCCTTGATTTGCATTATTCTTTATCAATAAATAAAACTGGGAGAGAATGATATTATTGATTCCACTTAGTCTGGTGTTTCTTTGCTTGGTCTGCTTTTTGACTCAGAAGAATATTTAAAATACATGTTTGCATTTTCAAAATTTTCATGAAGTTTCAAAAACAAAATAGATACTGAAGTTTCAATCTCAAGTCAAAACTCATGGAATTAAAGGTATGTCATGTGACCTTGAACAAATAGTTATCTCCTTAAACTATATTGCAAAAATAAAACAAAACAAAAGGAAACATTCATGCATTTGGATTTATATTACCAACTCCTCTGATTTATTTGACAGGAGAAAGAAGCTATTATTGCCAAAGGCTACCTACAGCGTGTGGGCTTGGTTGACAGTGTGCCTTCTCCCTGGCTAACTCTGCATCCTACATAGCTAGAATAAATTACTAGATGTGGTTAAGGCGCCTAAGAAATAGGGGGAAGGAAATTTCTGTTTCCCACAGCTGGGTAGCATGACAACACAGAGTAACCTCAGTGTATTTCTGGGTCTTGGGTCAAATGAGTCAGCCCACATACTGACATGTGAAATGCCCAAGGGTTCTGCCCTTGACCCTTCCTTCTCTTTAGATGATTTCATCCATCCCAAGGCTCTGCTACATTATAGTGGTAATTTCCAAACTTTTGTGCAGAGAAAATTGACCACTGATTAGCCCAATAGCTCTCGTTAGTTTGCCTAATAAGGAGCAAACACATAGTCTCAACTTCACCCACAATACCCAGGTGCTGTTGGTGTAAGTGGCAACCTCTCCAAGCAGTGGGCACCCAAGCCAGACTCCTTCTTCGGCTTGCTAGACTGCTTTTATTTTCACCTTTGAAAAATACTGTTTTTGAGTAGTAGGGGTCAGCTCCTAATGCATCCAGCTGAGTCCTGCCCAAGCATACCATGGGATGAGGTGAGATTATATGGGCGTTATCCTGGGACTGCCCGTCTGCCTGTGGCCCAGACTGCACTGTGTAACACTATGGCATTTACCTGAGCCATTTTCTCAAAAATCTGTATTTTCATTCTAGATATGTCACCTGAGCTCCAGATTTTAATATCCTACTACCTACCTGACCTCTGGAATGTTCACAGGGTCCTCACATTCAGCACTCTGTTCCTCCCACAGGCCTTTCAGTTAATGGAATCCTCATCCACCCTGATCTAGAGGAAAAATATCAGGATCACCTTCAGTTCCATTCTCTCTCTCCACAACCAAATGAAATTAAAGAATTGTTGCCAATACCGAAAAAAAAACCAAAAGATGAATGTTTGAGATTATAATATAATTACTATTATATTATAGTGTAATCCATCATGCAACCAGATACTTCACATGTGGAGGCAGCTACAATTTCCTGCCTGGATTTTCCTAAATGACCCAACAAGGAAGTGTTTCACACATCAGGAATTATGTTTTGATTTACATTTAAATTGATATAATCCTTCATGTTAATGTGGTTGTTCACTCAATAAATGTCTATTAGGTACAGAGCTGATATTAATTAATTTTGGTCCAAACTTTCACATGTATTTCTTTCATGTATATAAGTTACATGGGGCTGGCTTCTTGCAGGCCTGTTGTCCCAGCATAATTTTTAATAGCTCCTTTATTCATTTTCACAAGTGTCTGGGTTTGGATGATAAATTACATGTTCCTACAACATATACATATATGATATGTAATCTGGGTGTCCCCCTGTTTGACATTTTCTAAGATCACCCTGCCCTTTCATGTCTGACCAGTTTAGTCTGTGCCCCCATCCTGAGTGGCTGCAAGAAGACCTTGCCTTTTGTTAGGCTGTCCCTCTCCTTGTTGGGGAGCCCATGGAGACAGAGGATGTGGCTTTTTTTTTTTTTCACTGCCTCTTCCTAAGGCCGTATCTCTTACTAGCCAAAAACACAAAGTAATATAAATATTCCTAAGGAAAGAAGAAATATTTAAAGCAAAATAACACATGGAAGAGAGAAAATTAAGAAAAACAAAAGTGTTGAAATTAAAACAAGGGTTAAGATACAAATGTTATGAGAAGTAAGCTGTTACAAGAAAATAAAATTGTTAGATTTAATTATAAAATGAAAACAAAAAAGCTACCATCTGTGAAATGAAATAAAAATATGAACATAGACTTAAAAAATTCTCAACTAGAGATGTGTAACTTCAAAAGAATGAGAAAATAATATTTTAAAGAAAATACAAATGAAGATGAAGGAGAAAAAGAGGCAGAACACTTAAAGAATGAAGAACTAAGACAGAAATGGGGAAAATCAGATAAATTAAATGAGATAATACATGCGCAGAGCTTCTCACAACAGTGCTAGACACTGCTTTTGTTTTTAATAAAGTTGGAAAACAATAGATGAGGTGGAGAAGAAGATAGGATGGGAGTAAAAAGGCCCGCTGAGAGCAGCTAAGAGTCTTTGGCAAGATTTCCACTTAGACTTCTCTGTAGTTGAGTCCTGGGTTGCTGGCAGATGGGAAGCACATAGCAATATACAAGCTTCCCTCTGCCCTGCTCCTTGTCCCATGTCCCCAGTAACTTTGTGTGTCTTTGTGGTATCTCTGACCCAGGGCTGTCTGGAAGAGCCTCACCATAGTTTCAGCGTTGGTCGACCTCACACATGCTCAGCCACCAGCTCTGTTCTTTGGAATCCAGAAGCACAGCCCACTCAGGTATCCAAAAAAGTGCCTCAAAATTATTTAGTAAGCCCCAGTGTAAGCAATCAGATGGCTTCCCAGTCTCACCTTCAGATGAGAAAATATATCCTAGTTGATGGTGTTTATAGTGATACTGTTCTGAAAATCTATGATATGGCCATATTTCTTCATAATATAATTGAGATAAAGGATGGATTTAAAAGTAACCTGGAGGTTTAAGCATTTAACTGCTGTTGAAATGAAAGGATGTTAGGATTATGTTAGGAAATGAGAGATTTCTGGTAAAGTGAAAGTGAAGTTTCTAGCAAGAGCAAGTCACATCTTAAGAGAAGTCAGCTTGAGGGTTCCACCCAATAATTTATATGTCTATTTATGTACAGAAAGACAGCAAGTGCATCCTCCCCAGATAGGCTTTCGGTGTTAGGAGAAAGGTAAATGATAAGAAATCCAGCCAATGACGGGGTTTCAATTAAGGAAGCAACTTTAGGGGATACTGGAGAATACTTTCTGCAATGCCGTCTGAGCACCCAAGGTACACATGCTCTGGCAGAAGCCCCACTGTGCTGACAGGGACTCTAAAACCTGAGCATGCCTCAGGCTCACCCAACTCAGATGCTGATTCCTGAAGGTAGGGTGGGTTTAAGAATTTACATTTCTAACAAGTTCCCAGGTGGTCCCGATGCTTTGAGAACCTCCCGCTTATATTTAAAGACAAGTTGGTTATCTCACGTAAAAAGAAGATTGGAGGTAGGTGGTTTCTGGTTCACTCACTAAGGTCTTTAAGGGCAAAGTCTCTGTATTATTTCACCTTCCGGTATCTTTGGGTTTTAGCTGCTTGTCCATTGTCTGGTCCCCTTGTGGCCATGGTAGGGCTAACAAGGCTCCAAGAATTTCATTTTTACACCATCTAATTGAAGGCAGGGGGTAAAGAAGGAAAGAATAGCACAAGGTTTCACTTCCTGAGTCTCTGTTTTCTTAATTAGAAAGAATCGCTTTCTCAGGACGCCCCCCCCCCCCACAACTTTCCCTTATCTCTCATTGGCCAGAACTGCATCACATGCCCATTCTCCCCACATCTGAACCCCAGACTGATTATTGGCAAAACAGGACAGTTACTGGTTTAGACCAATAATGATTCATCCCCTGGAGCGGGGGGAGGATTCCACCTTCCTGAAACCAAATCGGGAATGGCTGTTGGAAAAGCAACGACACTCACTCCCAGAGAAGTCTGCCTTCAGCCAAGCACTCCGCTAGATATTTTACACACATTATTTCACTTAATTCTCACATTTCTTCTCAGGTAGGTATTATTATTCCACCTTACAGATGAGGAAACTGAGACTTGAGAAGATGTTAAGTATATTGCCTACACAGCTAGGAAAAAAAAAGAATTTGAACTAGGCCTATGGACTTCACAGTCTAAACAATACCTTCACATTATGATGTCTTGTGGCCTCTTGTTCGATCTATATTTCAGAAAAATCATTGCTGTCATGACAAACCTTAATGATGGATGAAAAGGGTAACTGAGATTCTGGTTACTCTACAGGATATGCATACACTACATTTCATGAGATTTGAGACAAAAATTAAATTCTGTAAGTAAACAGAAAATTTTGTCCCCCAAAGTGATGTATCCCTAAAGATGTCACATACCTTAATTTTTATTATAATATGTAATGTCAGGCAGAGTGAGAAGGACACATCTAAAGTGACTTTGGAACCTCCAGTTTCGTATGATCATATTTGCAATTAAGTGTAATGTATACTTACTCATTTCACTTTATAATTTTATGTGTGGTGGGAAGGTGAGATTCATCCTGGGCCTTAGAGGAGAGTTAGGCAGATAAAAACAGCATGGGAAAAGACAGGAGAGAGATGGAAAATGGCTTAGCATCTTCAAGGGACAAGGGGTCCCAACTGAGTATGACAGGGATTTTGGAAAGGTGTTATACATGCTACTGAATTCACTTCTATATCAGTTGAACTTTATACAACTTTTATAGCTTGAATTTATTTTAGTAAAGACATTTTCCATCTGAAAAGAGAAAAGTAAAGATAAAAGTCACATGTCAGAAGGTTTTGGGAAAACTGAAAGTAAATGAGTGGACTTGGAATCTATGGGCAATTCATTCAAGAGTTTGAAAACAAATGGAAGAAGGAAGGTTGGCTGTTCATAAAGAATATGTCAGTAGGATATTCTTTTAACATACATAAATGTGGAAACAAAATATATGCCCATGAATGCATCATCGAAGCTAGAGAAACTAACTTTGGCCAGTATGTGTACTAGTTATCCAAACTGCATAAAAATAACACAACTTAGCAGCTTAAAGCAATAAATATGTATTATTTTAGAGTTTCTGAGGGTCAGGGACTCAGGGGTTGGCTGGGTGGCTCTGGTTCGGGGCCTCTCATGAGGTTGTAGTCCAAGATGTTGGGCAGGGATACGGTCATCGGAAGGCTGGACTGGGAGAGTCTGTTCCCAAGCTCATTCTTGTGAGACCTCAGTTCCCTGCTGGCTGCTCTTCAGCACGTGAGCCTCTCAAAGGGCTGCTCATGACAGCTAATTCCTTCCAAGAGATCTGAGAGAGAAACCAAGGTTTCTCTGTCTCCAAGGTTGCATAGCATCTCTTTTGCTTTATTCTATTCATCAGAACCTAGTCACTAGATCCAACCCCCCACTGAAGGCAAAAGCAATTAGGCTCCATCTCTTGAAGGGAAGAGTATCAGAGCATTTATGGATATATTTTTTAAACCACCTCAGAATGCATAAAGAATATCATCATGGCTTAAATAAACACACACAGAGTGAAAAATAATTTAAATAGAATGAAACATTTCCCCATAAGAAGGATATCAAATGCAATTTCCTGAACATGAAGCCATTTCAACATTACAAAATGTCTTAATATTGTCATTTGCTCTCTAATAGTGTCAATTATAACAAATAATAACACAGTGATTTTCACATTTTGTTCCAATACTCAAGTGGATATTTGTCATGCCTCACAGTTGCCAGCATCTTTTGAACACCCTTCTTAAGTTCAGGGAATTTCCTCCATTTTGAGACCTTCTTCTTAAGGTAGAATCCACAAGTTTGCTTCCTAGCTTCTCTTGCAGCTAGGACCTAGGAATGGAACTTGTGTTCTTCCACACAGACAATCTCATGTAAGAAGCTAATTTGGAAAAGAGTGGCATGGCCTAGAATCCAGTTTCCAGTAAGGAGGGAGAGAAGGAACTCCACTGATGGAATCAGACCTTGAACTCTTTATCTTGGGACTCTGTTTCCCCTATGTTTGTTTTATTCTCAGATAGCCTATGTAGCTTCTAGTGTTCTATTACAGGATCCCAGTTTATCAGTCTCAAATTTTTCATTATCTATTGCTTCATTAAAAAATAAACAACTTACTGATACAAAACAGTAGCATTTTTATTTTTCCCATAGATTCTTGAGTCACGAATTGGAAAAGGATTAGGTGGGGACAGTTTGTCCCTGCTCCGTGATTCCTGGATACTTAACTGGAAAGATTCAATGGCTGGAGGTCACTTGATGGCTAAGGGCTGGAATCAATAGAACACCCATTCACATATATTTGTAGCAGTTAATACTGACTGTTGGTTTGGGTTGTTGGCTAGAGCAACTGCATGTTTCTACTTGGGCTTCCTCACAGTATGGCAGTTGAATTCCCAGAGCATGTATCCCAAGAGAAAAAGGCAAAATATAGCACCTTTTATGATCTTGGAAGCCACATAGCATCATGCTGCCATAGATACAAACCTTCCCAGATTCAGTAAGGAAAAATATAGACCTCCACCTATTGATGGTACAGGTGTCAAAATCACAGTAGAGGAAGACAAGGTCACATGTGGGATGGGAGATATTGGTGTGGTCCTCTTTGGAAAAATGTAATCTGCCACACAGCAGATTGACATCTTCTCTTCATCAATAGCTCCGCATTACCTGTAACTCTAATTACACTAACTTGTGTTCCAGGCCCATCCTTAAAAAGTGGCCAGAGACATTTAATACAGTCTTACGGCTTCAGAAGAGGCACTCCTATGGGATGCCCTGTGATGTGGCTCTGCTTTCACAACTATCTTATACTAGGAGCTTGTTGGAGGCTAACTCTGGGGTTAAATGAAAATATTCTTCAAATAGTATGCTGCCATATATATCATTCCAGAAGATCATGGAGTATTTGATGGCTGATTGGTGGTAAACCTCTGCAATGCCCTCGAGGTGCAGTAGCACATTTAAGAGTCCCCTCCTTGTATTTGAGTGAGTTTGTAATTTGGCTTCTAAAATTCAAAATGGAGATAGAAACACTTGCTTTACAGTGTTGTTAAAAAAATTAAATTAGATAATATATGTAAAGAGCTTAGAACAATGATTTAGTACTCAATCCATCATTTTATTATTACCATTTTAAGTACCTTGAAAGCCCAATTTTATGAAATCTGAGGCCCCTGATAATTTGGTGGAATACATTGGAAATGGTGAGGGGTGGGTGGTTCTGAGTCATCACCACATGGATGCCCTGGCAGAATCCAAGTTCCCTTTTTTCTCTCAGGACAGGGTAAGGCCTAAGGAACCTGCTCTGTTTTTGTTTGCATGTTCCAGAGGCCAGGCCTCGCCCTCAGCAGGAGGAATATTGTTCAGGCTGGGAAGCAGATGCAGGCCACTGATACCACAGTGTTCGGTGGCAAGGTGGGTAGGCGGCAACTCCACTAGTTATTATCCTAGGGAGCTCTCTGAAAGGCAGGCAGTGTTCTTGACCCGGGCTCAGAGAACCAGGGCAGCAGGCTGGGTGACAGCATCCCCAGGTCATGGCAGTGTTCCCAGGGATCCCGAGTTCCGGGCCAATGGGCTTCTTACAGTGTGACCCAGTAGGTGAGGGGCCAGTGGGTGCGGGCCCACGCAGTGAAGGGAACATAGGTCGGGTGGGTGCAGTCTCGGGATGATAGAAGTTTCTGGTCAAATCCGTTGGCACTGTAAGAACAAGGGCGTGGACGCCGATGGCCGCCGCGTCCCCAGGCTCCCTGACGCTCCGGAACACGTGAGCCTTGGCTCTGTGGTAGTTGGAGGTCCTGGATGTGGAGAATAGAGTGAAAAGTCCAGCAAAAGTGGGTGACAGGACACACCGAATCTCCTGTGTACAGAGAGGAAGGTGGGCATGGTAGAACAAGTTATAAGAGAACGTAAACATCAAAGCGCACGGGTAAGTCCTGGGAACAGGGAGGCCACCGCACTGCGTCGGGGGCGGTGCCCCCCTGTGTGGTGTCTGCAGCCAGCAGGGAGGGCCGGTCGGGCCACACTCCCAGCATGTGGCATGGCCCAGTATCGACGCAAACTTCCTTCCCGTGTGACCTGTTAGCAAGGAAAGCAGCACACAGCTTCAGGAGTCCAAGAACTCTGGTGCCCGTGCAACTCATTCCTTGAAGTTTATTCTGTTTAGAATTAAACAAACCAAACATCGCCCTCTAGGCTCTGTCCGGGTACCACCAGTGCGGGAGCCTCCAGACTGCGCTCCTAGGAATCCAGATGTTTTCTAGGGTTTGTTGCCCGCGCCCGCGCACCTCGAAACCGAAAGCCCGACTGACCTGGCCCGACGCCGGGCGTCGCTGCGGCCGCAGCCGGGAGCGCGCGGAGCTGGGCTGCAGTTGCCCTCGACACCGCGGTGGGCTGGGGGCAACAGTGAGCCGTGGCGGCGGGAACCCGAGGCCCTGTGGGGAGGCCGCTCCAGGTTGGGCTGACAGAACGGAGAGAAGGCGGCGGAAGCTCCTCAGCGTTCCTGAGGGAAAGCGCCAAGACGGTGGAATACAACTTGTAGGAAGAGGGAGAAGCACACCGTTCGCCTGTACCAGGATGGCCGAGTGGTTAAGGCGTTGGACTTAAGATCCAATGGACAATGTCCGCGTGGGTTCGAACCCCACTCCTGGTAGATTGTTTTCTCTCTCTCTTTTTTCCCCTCCCCCCTTAAATTATTTATTTATTAAATTTTAAATATATATTTCACCAAACACACCTTGGACTCAGAATTCCGCCTTCTGGCTGGGAGACGCTCAAGCCCTCAACTCGTGGTTCCGCTTCCCACGGCCAGAGACGCAGTCAGCGGGCTCGGGGGGGCGCGGGCGCGGTCCCTGGGCGGGAGCCGGCGGGCGTCTCCGCCGCGCGGGCTGCTCAGCATCCGCTTTTGCGGGGACCAGGCGGGGCCGCACTCGGGCGGGGCCTGCGCCGCCGGCTGGGCTTCCCCGCAGCAGAGCGGGAACCGGCCTGGGGGCGTGCGCTCGTGATACGGCAGCGTACTAAGAAAATTGCCTGCAGAAAAGTCAAAAGACACATGTCTACCTTTTTCTTTTTTAATTTTTTTCCACCAAATTAATTGTGCGCGTACAATTCTTCCCTCAGCTCCTCGAAGGCGCAGACTGTGCATCACAGCTCTAAAATCGACTTGTAACTTGCGTTTGGCTTAGAATACTAATGTCATGGTCTAGTGTTTTTGTTTTTGTTTTTCTAACACTTTTAAAAAACTAAAGTAATCTAAAACCTAAACAAAAATATGTTGCAAGTACAGTACAAAGAACCTTATTAGAAAAAGTTAATTTGAGAGTAAGATGCCGACTAGACGCTCCAATACAACCATTAAAATCAGGAAATTCACATTGATAAATACTACCATCTAACCCCCAAACCCTATATAACCACAAGATGTCCTTTATAGGTAAAAGTCTCCTATTCAGAATAATGCACTACATTTACTTGTTAACATCTCTTGAGGCTTCTTCAGTCTGGAACGATTCCTCAGCCATCTTAGTGTTCATGATCTTGACACTCCTGAAGACGACAAGCCACACATTTTGTAGAATGTCCTTCTGTCAGTTTGGGTTTGTCTCATATTTCTTTGTGATTAGATTCAGTTTATGCTTCTTTAGCAGAAAAGATGCTATGTTCACACTGCATCCTATCAAGTGGCATGATTTTGATGTGTCCTATTACGATGATCTTAATGCACTTGGTTAAGCTTCTCTGCCAAGCTTCTCTACTATAAAACTACTCTTGTTCCCTTTGTGATTAAATGCATATTTTGAGGGGAAGAAACTATGTAAATACCTTATTACTCATCAAACTTACCATTTTAGTCAATTATTTATGGAATTGTAAATAATGTATGATTCATGATAGTTTAATGGTTACAATCTATTCTGTAATTGATGCTCAAAGGGTCCCAGTGGAGGTCCATTCAAGTTGACTTTTGACATGACTCCATCGTTCTGTAGCACTTCCTTACTTCCTCCTCTAAGATATTCCATGCTTACCTTGTTTTTTTCCCTGACCCGGCCCTAGAATCAGCTGTTTTCTAAAGATCCCTGATTCCCTTTATAGAGAATGGTAGTTAGCAACCAAGATCTCAGTGCTAGGTGTGCTCATTGCTTCTGATATGTTACTATTCCCAGGTCCTATCAGTGGACAGAATTAGGGAATGTGGTGTGTAGGTTTTTATACATATCTATATTTATCTATATATCCATTTATATTTATATCCAGGAATTCATACCACTACCTGCAATTCTGATCCAAAACTACAAATTTTGTTCTGGTTTTCTATCCACATTTATAATTCTCTGAACTCCCCACCTACCGATGTAACATTTACCTCAGTGGGACCCATTCAATGGCTTTAGACTTGAATTATTCAAGAAAGGGAGGGAAGGAAAGAAGAAGATTGTCTAAGTAGTTTGGAAATGAGCATCCTGTCAACATCTGAGAACTGAATATGAGCCAGTCACTTAGACACTTGGGATGTGCAGATAAATAACCCAGCCTCTGCCTCAGTGAGTTTAGGTACTATGAGAGACAGAGTTTTTAATGAATCACATATATAATGAGAAAATATGAATTATATCCAATGTGCTAAAGGAGCAGTGTGAGAAGCCCCAACTCCTCCCCAAAGCTAGCTTGAGGGCTTTGGGAAGGGCAGAAGGGAGAAAGAGAGGTACAGATAGGGGAAGCAAGCTTACAACCATGCTAAGTTTGGTGCCTGAAAGATTCAAAACAAGGCGCAACTTGATTTGTGTTGCATTTGGGTGTCTCTCTATTTACCGAGATAGAGACTCTTGGTCCATCTATGTAGGTTTCGGGGGGAAGGGGGATGCATATTAAATTGGCAGGAAATATTTTTGGGGGAAAAATTGTTTCATTTACTTAAAAGCCAGTTAGACTGAGCTCAGGCTACCTCTCTGTTCCTCCTTAAAAGCTGAGCAAGAGGAAAATGATTTGAAGCCTTTCCAGCCTGAACAAAGGGGCTCATGCTAATTTAAGTGTTTGTGTTAGTATGTTCATGTGCAAATATAGCATAATACTACTACAAATAGACAAAATGTAGTATGGAATTGTACCTTGTTCCTTTAACACTGTATTGTAAATCAAACCTCTAGGCAGTAGTAACTGGTTACTGTGCTTTTAGCAGGGATGGTAAAGACCAGCCAGTATTTTTCTTGAGATTCCTGGAAATCTGACAAACAGATCACTCTGAGGTGCCACAAACAGGGACAAAATGAAGCCTAAAAACTGCTGGTCTAGAAACAAGAGTCTCTCAGGTAGATCCTATGGCACTGAATCAATCCATTTCTATTGATCTGTATGCATGGCCTACCTAACCACAATCTTAGCAGGCCAATTTAGATGGAATTTTTTGCTTTACTATTTCCTCCCCTGCAAAATGTTTTATTATGCGTTTCCTCTGATTCACAGGATTCTCTAAGTGACTTTTAACTTAATGCAGCAAACCTTAAGAATACAGTTCCATTTCTAAAAGTTCAAGTCACAGGATGACTCAGTAGAAAGAACCCAGGCTTTGGGGTCAGACAGATTTACCAATTTTCCCAGGTTTCTAGTCTTTCTTTCCTCATTTGCAAATAGCAAAACAATATTTACCTACAATGAATGGTTGTGAAGCTGACTGGGCTGTAACATTCTTCTCACAAAAGTAGATGTTTTATAACTCTTAGTTTTCTTCCCTTTTCTGGAGCTGTCTTTTGTGAGAAGTACAGAACTTGTGAGAAGTGTAAGTAGGAAGAAATCTTACCCTGCATGTAAAGACCACCTTGCAATTTTTCAAAACACATTTACATTCACAATCTCCCTTAACAAACAAGATCATACACCTAGCTAGGCCCATTGTACCTAGGTGCTAGGTACAGTTAGGCATGGTTTTCCTTACTGAGTTTAAAAAGTACTGTTTTCTTTCACTCAAAATTACATATATAGAGCTAGAGAATATCAATTAAAATTAATATTAACATTAAAAATTAATATTTTTAATTCTTAAAAATTGAAATCCTGTCCTGAAATTTAGCAGCATCTTTACTTTTCCTTGAAAAAGTAGACCTGCTATATTAGCCTCTTTGTTTTTTAAAATTCTTAAAATATTTTGAATTTAAATTTGGATCATTTGTAGATATACCACCACTAAGCTTAGACTGATTTTTCAATAATTAACAATTAAAAATCAAATCACCAATTTGAATTATAAATTGAGAGTGTGGATTTGTAAGCATTCTTTGTGAGTCTGAACTAGTTATTTTATGCAAAACTGGTTTTCTATTGGTGTTTACACAGAGGTCTGTAGGAAGTATTGCCAATACAATACTTAAACAGTGACACCTGCTGGTGTATTTGAAGCAAATTTATGTGTTGAATTCTGTCTGCCTTATTCTGACTACAAAATTCTGATTGTTGTTCCACAGTTACTGTGTTTAGGAGCATATTAGGGTCTGTCTAATCCAGCTGTAAATTGACTTTATTTTTTCTCTTTCAATCATTAATAATAAATCTGCCATGGAAACAATTCCCAAATCACTGGCAAAAAATGTGCATGAGTCATTATTTTAATGATATAAATAGGTCCTTTATCTCATCATTATCCATCAACTTTATTTCAAAATAATGTCTTTTTTATCAAACTCCAAAACTATGAAATTGAAAAAGAATAAAGGTTTGGATTAGTCTTTAGCTTTAAAACACAGAAGTAACGCTCAACTTGAGAAATCCTGAACAAGAAGCTTTCTTTGTCCTTAGTAGCAAGTTGGAATTTGAAGATCTTACACATTTCCTTTATTTTATGTTTTTCTGTTAGATATGATTGCAGCCAATTAATGAACTTGAATGCATGTCACACATTTGCTAATTGTTCAAATGAGATAAATGATAATGCCTCAAGTTTTAATGAGTCTGTTCAATTACAAAGATGCCACATTAAGAGTCACGGAACGTAATTCAGGTTCCTTGCATCTCTGCTGGATAAAAGGCCATTGTGAACCACCTGGTTTCATTTTCATGTAAATAGATTTTGCTGTCTCTGAATCACTTACCAGAGTGACTGGCAGAGAACCAGTGATTGCTCTGGGTCCTTACTGAAGTGAAATGGAAACTGTGCCTAGCAGAGTGTCTCTAGCACGTTAGGCACTGTATAAATGCCCATTGAACAAATGAACAACCTCAAAATCCACTGAGTATATTTCATAGTTCATTCTATTTATTGGACACATATAAATCCACATTTAGGGTATGTATTTTTTAAAATATCCAGGATTTGTTTTAACCAGGTATGGTAAAATATACAGACACAGAAATGACTTTCATGAAGCAAGAATTTTGTATACTCACAGGTCCCTAGACACGAGTCATGGCACATGTAAGAACGTATGGGAAGTCACCAGGGTCAGTCAGAGGCAGAGGCAGTGAGAGAAATCATGGGCAAAAACCTTTATTGTGGTTTCCATGGGAAGGAATGGGCCAGGCCAGGTAAGTAGGCTTGTTATTGGCTAGTTTGAATAATTTCAGCAGGCTCTGGGGTGTTGGGGCTGTCCTGAGCTGTCTGGTATCTCTAAGGATTAGGTAACCCTGGAGGAGCGGCCCCACCCTCATCAGCAAGGCCTCAGATGCCAAAGCATCAGGAATACAGACTCTGAGAAAATACATAGTTTGGGTTCAGACATTCTTATGCTTCTTCTTCTCTTCTTATTTCCCTTTTTTCAGTGAGAGTAGACCTTATCTGATTAGGCAAATCAAAATTCAGAAGCCCTAAGAGGCAAATACTTAGGTAGTTTTGGGGTCATTTCTATCTAGGTAGGCTATACAATATACTTGTGCAATTCAAGACTCAAATTTATCTTTGGGTTTAGGCTGTCTTTTCAGTCATTTTAATTCATTGCTGCAGTGTAATGAAACTAGCAGTTACTGAATAAGGCAGCTTTTTAAATTGCACTGATAAGGTTGATTATTAAGAAGAGTGGTGGATATTTGTCTCAATTCCACAATCTTTCTTATACACATATGATTTCTGTGTTTTTGTGAAATATACAGCATAGGTCCTTCGAGGCAACACAGAACTGTAATTAGGAGTCCACCAGCCCAGGTTTTAATCCCAGCTCCAACTCTTGTTTGCTGTGTGACGTTGGACTGGTTACTTAGCTTCTCCAGGTCTCTGTTTTCTCACCTGTAAAATGGGGGTGATAATAAAAATGCCTGTCAAGTAATTTCTTGTGAGAGTTAAGTGTGATGTTGATAATGTGCTTAGAAAGTGTCTGGCATATAGAATGATCAATAAACTATTGTTATGCTTCAGTGAACCTCACAAAGTATGCCTATGGATTGAATATGAGACCAGTTTTGCTGCAAAGGTAAAAGTTGTTTATGGAACTGATCCTGTCGTTGAGTATACATTGTATTTGCTGTAGCAATTGCCGTAAAGTGAGATTGTTAGCAAAAGATACAATTTTTAAAAGACATGAAATTTGGGAGAGGGGCATAAATTGCAATCTTCTGATTTGTTCATTTTTTTTCCATTGAAAAGTCCTTAAATGCCTAATTTTCCATCATCAACAATCTCTTCTTAAACAAAACTCGGGTAATTCCTTGAATAATTTTTATGTTAAAAAAACGGCACAGAGTTCTAAATGCTAACTTTTCAAATTCATGATAAGTGAGCTTATTGTTTTCTTCTGAGTGTCACACCCACTGGGTTAGTCACAAATAGCTATATTAAGGATGTTGTTCACATTTTTAAACACTAGCAATTCTGACCCACCCAGTTCAGCTTCAATTTTAAATGCAACTTTACTTAAAACTTTTTTTACTCTGCAAGAAATAAGAAACCCCTATCATTTGGAAAATGTGCAAAATAATGTATAATGTCATGTTTTTAAGTGTGGCAAAGTGCATCATATAGTATAGACTGGCATCTAAGTCTATTATTATGCAGAAGAGCTGTTTTACTGTGATTCAAGATAATGCCTAATTCTATTAATGCACTACAAAGAACATGTGGAAATGTACATGGAATCAAAATGAAATTTTAAAGTGTCTGGATGAGTAAAAATGACCTCAATAATATGCTAATTGAATTAATTAGTCAATTTCTTTAATGCTGATTGTGGTCTCCTATGAGTAATCTTCAGAACAAAGTAGGATAGGGATGCAGCTGGACAGTTCTGGGTGGAGAAGCTCCCTGGGTGGATTGGGAGTGAAGGGGATCCCTCCCACTGGCCTTCTCTGTTCTGCTTCTACATCTCAGCACCACAAGCCAGCCCAATGCCTGTTTATGAAGCACACAGCTCCTGTGTCTTTTGCCCTGCTTTCAAAATGTCTAGGAAAGTGTTGTAAAGAAATACGGACACTGAAAGCTGGGTAACCTCCAGCTCCAACTAAGTGTTTTTTTCAGTGACTAGAATGGCAATGCTGGACTGGTTGCTGGGATACAGCAATGAATAAGAAAGACGGAGTCCTGTCTTCATAGACCTTACACGTTATTAGGGAATATAGGAATTAAACAACTAATTGTCATGTTAATTCTATCAGTCATAGTTTTCTCCTGGAACTGTGGGGCATTGCTCAGAGCTGGAGAGGAGAAGCAGAGGCCTTTCACAGAGTAGACTGAATGTGAGTGGAGAATGGCCAGTAGCCATCTGCCCATCACCAGGAGAGAGAGCCTGAATTCAGCCTGAAGAGAGAAAGAGAGAAGGAGGGAAAAGAAGAGGAGAGAAAGAAAGAGTGAGAAAAAGAAAGGAAGGAAGGGAAAGGGAAAGGAGGGAGGGCCCCAAAGCCTCACTTGAACTTCTGGACCCAGTTGTTTCAGAATCAGCTTCACACTTGTTATTTCCACGTTAAGACAGTAAATTCTTCTTTTGTTTGACTTCTTATTTGAAGCTAAAAGAGCCCTGGTGAACATTGCTTTTAAGTACTGGTACAAAGTTGAGTATCTTCTTGAAATTAAAGGAGTAAAAAAAAGAATTGTAAATGTTTCAGAAGGAGAACGAGTAATGGCTTCATGAAATTTAATCATGGGTTTGTCAAATGTTAGAGTTGGAAGGATTTACAAGACAAAGCTTGCAATAGGGCAGAAGTATCCCACTGACCCTCCTGCAGAGGTAAACTAGTCTGCAACCCCGTGGTCCTTAACCATGATGGCCCTGGCTCTGGAGGACATTCTGAAAGAATGTGGGACACTTTGGGCTTATCATAATAATTTGGGGGGTCTTTAGGGAGGGAGCCAGGGATGCTGGGCATGCTGTAAAGTATGCAAGTCCCATGCAATAAAGAACAATCTTCACCCTGCGTGATCTTGGAATGGCCAGCAGGAGTTTCCTCAAGTTAAAAGCCTGTTGATGTGAACCCACAACCTAAACTCCATTTTTCATGCTAAACACAAAATGTTTTTGCAAGCTTTCAATATGCAGTGAATTTTCCAAGTACACAGCTATGATGTAAATCAAGGGAAAATTGTACTTTGGTTTACTCAGAATTTCATCAAGAGTGAGTGTCCATGCTGGAGAGCTCACACCACTCACAGCAACAGGCCTAGTGGTGTTTTGAGTCACCAGTTAGCACACCTGCATCAGCACGCATTTGTAGCTATTGTGTTCTTGATGAAATGATGGGCTCTGTCTTCTCTAGGCAAGCTCTAGCACTTACATGTTGAGATAGCATGTAGAACCAGATGTCTGCAACTTCCACACTCATCAAACTGGGACTTTCATGCCCACCAAAAGGCTTCTTTGTTCCTTTTCTGTACAGGAAGAGTTTGCCTGCATATGCCCCTTCTGAACATCTGCATTCCCAAATCCTGCGGAGGCCAGCTGAGCAGGACCGCCTCACCTCTGCCTCCTTGCCACAGCTGACAGGCCGGACATAGACATCTGACTCAACAGGGCAGATTCCATTCTCTCCCAATAATCTGGATTGTAAATTTACTGCAAGGAACCGTAAGGGCGTTTTCTGCTAGGTGAACAGAGAAGCAAGACAATCTGATGTGCAGAAAGAGAAAAGGAGGAAGAAAAGCAAAGCAGAGATGAGTGGCCATGTGGCCGAAGAGAGAAAGACACTAGTGAGCAGCTGCTTTGCTCCCCAGTGGGTTCGCGAATGCAAGTCCAGACTTCAGGACGCCTGGCTGAGTTCTCTGTTGCACGTACTCCTGATCGAATGATGCCTGACGCAGAAGGCTGCCTTTGATCTGGCCAGATCAGTGCGCCAACTCCCCGCCGACTGAGAGTCCAGCAGAGGGAGTCGTGAGCGACCCTGCAGTTTCAGTTAAATTTCTCCCTAACACTTGGCTAATTCATGTATCTCATTTGAAATTATGTAATGGGTTTTTAAAAAACTTTTGAAATAATTTCAAACTTTCTGAAGAGCTGCGGAATTCGTCCAACCTTTACTCAGATCTCCTGATTGTTAACAATCTACCACATTTGTTTCACCTCTTTTTCCCATTCTTGCTGTTTCTTTTTTTTTATTAAGGTATCATTGATATTAAGTTTCTCGATCATGTGAGAGTAAGTTATAGATAGAATGCCCCATTATGCTTACATATTTCTCAGAACATACCCCCTATATTATTACAGTGTAATCATCAAAATTAGGACACTGGTACGAATATAATATTACCACTCCATCCATAGATCTCATTCTGGGTTTGCTGATTTCCTCAATAGTGTCCCTAATAAACACTCTTTCCTTTTTGGCTGTTGTCTCTAGTCTATGCTCTTCAATTGGGAATAGTTCCTCAGCCTTTTCTTCACCTTTGTGACTTTGAATCTTTTGAAGGTACAGATGAGTTGTTTTGATAGAATGTTCTTCAATTTATATTTGCCTTATATTTCCTCACTGTTAGATGCAAGCTATTAATTCTTGACAGAAAAACCATAAATATGGTGCCGTGTTCTTCTTAGTACATCATATCAGCAGACACATGATGTCAGTTTGTCCTGTGTCTGGGGATGTGGACTTTTACAACTGAGGTAAGATGATATTGGCCAGGTTTTCCACTGTAAAGTTAGTTACTAAGTCCTTTGTATTTCTACCCACTAGTATTAATCTCCATTGATCATTTTTGTCTGAAACAGTTGTTACTGTGATTTTTGCCAAATGGGGATTTTTTTTCTATGTCCATGATTCTTTCTATATTTCTTAGCTGGCATTCCATTATAAGACAGGCCTTTCTCTTCTCCATCACATATTAATTCATTTACAGGTTCCTGGAGTCCTGTTTTATTCAATTAGTTACAATCCATACAGTCACTAAAATCTGGCTGTTCACATTTTCCCAGATTTGGCCAATGGGACTAACTTCATGCTGGTCATGTCTTCTCCCTGACTCCCTCCATACATGCCAGCCGAGTGGGTCCAGCCCACTTGCTTGGTCATGAAGAAAAGGAAAGATTCTGAACAAAGGAAGATTTAAGTTGACTTGCAGAGAGAAAAATCCCCACAGAGGAGTCTGTAAATTCAAGAGAAGGAGTGGGAGTCCTCATTGGAATACTTAGTGATGAATTGCACAAAATAACCTGACACCATCCCTAGCCTTGGGCATACCCATTTTCCAAGTAGCTGTGAATCTAAATGCTGAACCTGACACAGTGCTTTTAATAGCCTTTATTTCAGCTCTTCTTTTACATTACTGAGATCTTCTTGAATTTTGATCCGTCATCCAGTGTATGCACTGCCCCTCCTTCTTCTGAGCCACCCAAGCACTTAATATGTTTGTGCTCAATTTGTTGATAAAATTTTGAACACAACAGGGGAAAGACTTTCCTGCTATTAAAGACATTTTTTTCAGGTGGAATTGACACATTAATACACCCTCTTTGCATATCATTATTCAACGAGCTCCAAGCTTACTTTTAATGACTATCCAGTTTGTGTCTATTCCTTATGACCTCAAGGATATCTTGAGATATTTTTTCTCATAGGGTGCTAAAATTAAAATGCATTTTGTCTACACATGATGTAGTGACCTTATAAAATATAAGATTGTGGGTTTACCTAAAATGTTATTAATGAACCCATGCTGGCTTCTACTGTTCATTGTTTTCTTTCAAGAGGGATTAAGTAACTTGCTCAAAGTATAGAGAAGTGAAGACCTGGAATTTGAACCCGGGCTGGTATATTGTTAAAGGCTTGTTCTTTTCACAACACTTCTGTTAGTTTACATGGGGATTGGAAAGGACCACCTCTTTCTGTTTTTACATTATATGACTTTAATGAGATATTCTCAGAGTACAAGTCTTAGCACATAGGTGTGCTGAAGGGCAAGATAACGGTTAATGTGATAGGGCCCAGGAGTTACTACTGTCTGAGTTCCTTGGTTACATAGGCCAGCAGTCTTTTTTTTTAATATAATTTATTTTATTATCATTAATCCACAATTACATGTGCAATATTATGGTTATTGAACTACCCCTTCATCAGGTCCCCCCCACCAACCCCATTACAGTCACTGTCCATCAGCGTAGTGAGATGCTATAGAATCACTACTTGTCTTTGAGTTGTACAGCCCTCCCCATGCCCCCCCAATATTACATCTGCTAATTGTAATGCCTCCTTTTCCCTCTTATCCCTCCCTTCTCACCCATTTTCCCCAGTCCCTTTCCCTTTGGTAACTATTAGTCCGTTCTTGGGTTCTGTGAGTCTGCTGCTGTTTTGTTCCTTCAGTATTTTTTCTTTGTTCTTATACTCCACATATGAGTGAAATCATTTGTTACTTGTCTTTTTCGGCTTTAGGCCAGCATTCTTAACAATTTCTTGAACCCCTTCCCAAGATGTCCTACTGAATTGCCCATTTGATATATAGAGTGACCTTAATTTAGAAAGGCAGGTGCGGGTCTCTTTAAGAACAAAGCATTTCTAAAACACAATTATGAAGTGAATTGTTTATATACATGAAATAGTTACCCAATATTTTTTATCTCTCAGAATATCAATATTTCAAGTATTATGGATTTCTCTGCAACTTTAGTTCAAGAAAAGTTCAGATTTTGTTGTTTTCTTTTTTAACACCTTTAACCTAAGGTTCAATACAGGATATAAATGCCACAAAAACCCTGGCAGGCGTACCCATGTATACCATGAAGGTGGCTTTGCTAGACAACAAAAGAGAAGAGGAAACAAACAAAAATCTCCTTTAGTACAAGGAGTGGTCTATTTAGGTTGTTTTGCTGGATTTAACAGAATGTTGTGTGCAAACATCAGATTCCTGAGGTTGTGGTCGTGTGGAAGGGGTATAAACAGAGGAAGAGGAAAAATTCTGAACAAAGGAAGATTTAAGTTGACTAGCAGGGAGAAAAATCCCCACAGAGGAGTCTGTAAATCCAAGAGAAGGAGTGGGAGTCCTCATTGGAATACTTAGAGATGAACTGCACAAAATAACAGAGGCGCTTCTGTGGGGGAACAATCCCAAGAAGGCAGCTGCTCAGACAAGTCCACCCGCCAGGACTCAGCCCTTACGGGCCTGGGGCTCTCTGGGCCTCGGGATTAAGTGCTCCCTGCTTACCACCTCTCAGGAAAATGGAGCGTTGGCTCCTAATTCCTTGTGGTACATGTGATACCCACCCACACTGTCATGCACCCGAGGCCAAGCAAGCATGAGGACCCTTTAAAAGAAACTTATGAGTTCACTGATTTTATCCATGCAAATATCTTTTTCCCCATGAAATCTTCATGCAAAAGTAACCTTTCCATCCCCCACTGTCCTCAGATAAATCTAGATATTTTCTCCTAGTTTTACTCATTGTTCAGGAAACAATATTGCAGAGGCTTCTGATTGCCCCTCACCACGCACACACCCTTTCTATTCTCCACTTCATCCATAGTAATTAAAGGACAGTGTTTGATGGGACACAGAGCTGCCTGCAATAAGGACCACATTGTCCAGCTTTTCTTAGTTGTGAGTGGCAATGTGAAAAAGATTTGGCCAGTGACATAAGTAGACGTTATGTCTACTTGGAAAGCTTCCAAGAAGACATCCTTAAAATACTCTATGAGGGTTCCCTTTGCCTGCTCCTAGGAACATGGATATGATGGCTGGTGCCTCAACAATCACATTGGACAGCAAGGATGGAGGCCACAGCCTGGGGTTGGCAGAGAAGTAAGCTAGAAAAAGCTTTTCTCTGAGGCCTCAATAAATAAAAGCCATCGTCCCAGCTCTGGACTACCAACTTTCAGACTTTCACGAAGACTGAAATAAACTGTTATGTAGGGAAGGTTTCTTTGATCTGCAACCAGTGCTAGTCCTACAAGATACTTGTACAAATTACTACAAATATTAGTAGTAGCTTAACAAATATAAGAAAGCAGTCACTAACATCACCCCATACTAACATTTCAGTTTTTTCTTTCTGTCATGTGTCTTCTCAATCTTGTTCTGAAAGACTGACATATAATTTAAGGGAATTGTCAATTTTTCAACCTGTCTACCTGAATATTTATCTAGAAAAAAATGCTCACCTGCTTAATTTTGTGTTTGCTTCTATGAGAGATTATGGCCAGTAATACCAACATTAAAAGAAAAAGCAGACAGCCTCTACATATTTTTGTTTGTTTGTTTCTTTAGGACACTAAAGGAACAAAAGAGTTTCTGAAACTGAGAGCTCTGGTCCCATCAATGTGCCTCTTCTCTGGATTTCCTCATTCTCTGCTTCCCCAAGGACTCTTAGATACATAAGATACTCCGAAAAGAGAAAGACTAGAGATATAAGACAGGAGTCATCAAACCCTAGGTGACATGAAAGCAAAGGGCTGAATACAATTATACAAGAGGAAGGAGATGCCTGAGAAGAGGGTCTGTGATGGAGTTCTGTAGAAAGTTCACATTTAAGTAACAAGTAGAGAAAGAGAACCCCTTGTGAAGGAGTGGTGAGAGATGCTGAATTAAAAAAAAAAAGTCAAACATTATCAATATTTTTTGTTGATCACTGGTGAACTGTATCATCTTCTTGTGATCTGGAAAATAAGACAGGAATTGCTAGTTACTTGGATCTACCTAGGAGGTCATTGGTGATCCATGTAAGAGCAGTTTCAGACGGCAGGAATGGGGAGTGGGGAGAGGGCAGGCAAGAGGAGGGGCAGAGATGCTATGCATGGACTACTCAAGGCTATATCCAGCACGCAAACTATTGGGCGGATTTTTTTGTCTGTGTTCAATGGCAAAGTCAATTAAATAGTTAGTTGTTTGATTGATTAATATGTGTGTGCAAACCCAACCCATGTTAGAGGAAAGAGAAAACTGAAGAGCAGCCTTTTTTGCAGGGTGAAATCTCCTTTATGGCAGACACCATAGTCCTGCCAAAGCGGCTACAGGCATTAGGAAAAGGAAGGGAAGTTGCTACTAGCTTGAATATATTCACATTAGCCTTGAAAGTTGCCAGAGATCTAAGCAACTACTCCACTGGACCCCAAATTGGGCACTTATCACATGGAGGGAGGCCGAAAGGGAGAGACAAAACCAGGCAAAGTGCCTGAGAAACTGACCTGTATTTGAGGGGCTAGAGTTAGGATGGAAATTTGGAACTTGGAAGACCATCTGGTTTCTCCCAGTGTTCCTGTTTCCTATACTTATTTCCCTTTTTGCAGAAGTTTAGTATTTTACAAAGTTCTCTAATCATGTAGAGACAGTTTCTTTATCTCTACATTTCTCAATGCCTCATGTTATCACATGCTAAATATATTTCACCATTTTATTTACTTCAGGCTGAAGCACTGACACCATTATGTGACTTCACATCCAACTCCAAGCTGCACATTTCAAAGATAAATCACTGTAATTATTTATTCTCTTGGATAGAAACAGAAGGTCTAAAAGCCAACCTAATATGCACCTTTAGCCCAGTCGAATGACACTTTGGAAACTGATTGCTCAGAACCCTTAACTTTGACTCCGTATTTCCAGATCCTCTAACAGCGAGAGATAATTGAGGTTTATAGAATAAGTTGGGAAATTTTACTTTCTTTTCAAAGACTACCAACCAGAGCTACACATTTAACAGGCTTTTTATGGAGTCCTAGAGTGTTAGTTCTCAGGATTGGTTAGCTCAACAAACTCAGGGAGAAACTGGGACCTAGAGGCCTCATCCAAGTAGCATGTTGGGAGCTCCGTCAGCCAGCCCAGCGATTCCGGTCTAATTTGGAGAGAAACGTGTATCCTAGAAATTCAAGCTAACAGGATGAAATGAATCCAGCAACATAGCTTGTAGGGTATGTTAGAGTTATCTGGAGGAGATTTTACAAATCTTTATATGCAAGATGCACCTTAGAACAATTAAATATCTCTTGCTGGGATCCAGGCATATGGACTTTTTTTTTTTTAAGCTCCCTGGGTGTGTGCAATCCATAACTGCTGTATAGTAAAGAATTGACTGGCAGTTGTCCCTGGTTCCTGGGGGTAGTCTAAATTCTTGGCATCCCCCCCAGTGACAGGAGTACCTTTGTTTCTCATGGTGGGCCCTTGGACCTCACCTGAGTTTATGCTGCATGGTTGACTCAGAAAGCGGGCTGGCTGGACATGCCCAAAAGACCAACCATGTGATTAGAAAGCTGAGTCTTTGATTCACAGTGATATTAGCTCAACCTCTCAACCTTCAGGGCTGGGAACTGAGTTCAACCATGTGGCCAATGAGTCAATCAATCATGCCTACATAATGAAACCTCAATAAACTCTCTGGACCCTGAGGGGGAGCTTCCTGGTTGGTGAATAAACACATCTATGTGCTGGGAGGGTGGTATGTCCTGATTTCATGGGGACAGGGTGTGGAAGCTCTGCATATGGGATCTCAGAGACCTCACCCTATGTGTCTCTTCTTTTGGCTAATGCTGTTCAGTATCCTTTACAATAAAACTGTAATCCTCAATGTAGGGCTTTTCTGAGTTCTGTAAGACATTCTAGCAAATTATCATGTCTGAAAGGGTAGTAGGAAGTCCTGAATTGGTAACCAGCTGATCAGAAGTGCAGGTGGCCTGGGGACTCCCCCAAATTTGCAGCTGGTCCTAGAGTGAGGGCAGTCTTGTTGGGGACTCCCCTTCAACCCCTGGAGTCTGATGCTAACTGTAGGTGGTTAACATCAGAATTGAATTGTAGTATTGCAGCAACTACTGAGAACCACTCTTCTAGGAAAAGATGGATTTTTCAGAGCACTAAGTGAGTGCTAGAATCAAGTTGTCCACCCAGGTCAAGGCAGGGACACGATCAGGATCTGACTAGAATGGGGGAGTATGGACGGAGGTAAAGGGAAGACAGGAATGAGAGTAGAAATTATGAACCAGGACAGAAGGTCCATCATGCAGAATGCCTTGTGGGATAGTATAACTCTGTGCTCAAACAAGTTCTGTTGTCTCCAAAGGCAGATGGCTTTGGTACAGAGCCACACTCTTTTCAGTATCACCACCAGAAGTCATTGGAAGGAAGCTCTCTATTTAACCAGGTCTGGTTTTATGACTCAGCTAGAACTGAACCAGCAGCTGCTAGAATTCTCATTACGATGGCTGGATGGAACTGGGATCACTAAGCACAAGATATAAATAGTTTAAATTCTTCCCATAAGTGGCTTCTTAAAAAAATATGCTGAACATACAATAACTGCACTGTATCTTGGTGTCTTGGATTTCTTGATATTGAAGGCCAGATGAGCAGCTCTTGTCAAGTTGGGGTTGTCCCTGAGAAGGGTGAGCTGGCTGGCTGGCTTCCAAGAGGTGGCATTTATTCTAAAGAATTTGCTGCAGTCCGCAGTCTCTTTCCGCTTTACAAGAGAGTAATTTCCATCTAGCTGCCACTCTAAAGTTGATTCAACTCAGACCAGTTGACTCTCACTGACGTAAACCTCAGAAGTCTGAAGTATATAACCCAGAATATATGTCAATTCATAATATATCAATATGCCTGGGTTTTCTCTGTACACAAAACTACTTGGGAAAAAAATTTTAATAAAAATGTTATGTGGTGAGCATGTGATTAAAATAAGACAAATCATTATACCATGCTTACAATCAATGTGCCTAAGGGCCTGAAGCTCTCTAAAATGCATTGCATCCACCTCCACCAGGGGGTTGTACATTACTGCTCTGTGACTACGACATTAGGCCCTGCAAAGCTTGCCTCTGCAACTGTCCTTTTCTTTGCTTTCTGTATTGATTAATGTTCTCTGCTGATTGATTCATCTTTCTTTAGATGTGTTACTCACTTTAATCAGGTTACTGCGAAATCTTGCCAGTGGAGAGCCATTCTGTCTCTTTATCAAGGTGACTTCACACAGCTCTCCTCCAGTCCGTCACGTAGGGATATAATGTTTGACTCTCAGAGGATAATTATTAAAGTTATTCTTACTGCTGTCTTCTGATTTAAAAATACATTTTGAATTGGAAAATAGATAAAAACATAAAAATCATACATAATTCCACCACTTAGTTGGGAGATAATTATATTTACTTACAAAGTTTGTTTCTGGTTTGCTGTATTGTTTTGTTTTAAAAGTCTATTAAGATATAATTTACATATAAAACTCATCCATTTTAAATGTACAGTTCAATGATTGTTAGTAAATATATGGAGTTGTACAACCATCATCACAATCCAGTTTTAGAACATTTCCATCAGTTCACATCGATCCCTCATGGCCATTTACAGTCAATCTCCATTCCTACCAGCAACCACTAATCTACTTTCTGTCTCTTTAGATTTGCCTATCTGGACGTTTCATAAAAATGGAATCATGATATTTGATCTTTTGTTACTAGCTTTCCTCACTTAGCCTAATCTTCTTGAGGCTCATCCATGTTGTACCATACATGAGTAACTTGCCCTTTTTATTGCAGAATAGTCTTCCATCTTGTGGATATACCACATTTTCTTTATCCATTCACCACTTGATGGAAGTTTAAATGGTTTCCACTTTTAGGCTTTTATGAGCATTTATGTGCAAGTCTTTGCATGGTCATGTTTTCATTTTTCTTGGGTAGATAACTAGAAGTGAAATTGCTGACCTATATGGTAAATGTATGTTTAACATTTTAAGAAACCATCAAACTCTTTCTAAATGGCCTGCACAATTTTTAAGTTCCCTCTAGCTATGTATGAAGTTACCCGTTTGTTCACATCATTGTCAGAACTTGGTATTGTGTGTCTTTTTGATTATAGCCATTCTACTGTTTGTGATGCAGAATCTGAGTTTTAATTTGCATTTTCCAAATAACTCATGATTTCAGACATCTTTTCATGTGCTTATTAGCCAATTGCATATCTTCTTTGGTGAAATGTTCATCGAGCCTTTTGTTTCTTTTTAAAATCCTGTTGTTTGAATTCTTATTTTTTATTTGAAAGAATTCTTTTATATTCTAGACATTAGTCCTTTATCAAATCCATAATTTGCAAATTTTTCCCTTTCTGAAACTTATCTTTTCATTTTCTTAATGGTGTTTTTTGAAGTACAAAAGTCTTTAATTTTGATGAAGTCTAATTCAGCGTGTTTTTATATGTTGCTTTATGATCTATTTTGACTTACTTTTCTGTAGGATGTGAGGTAAGGATCTAAATTCATCTTTTTGCATGTGGATATCCAATTATTTTAGCACCATTTGTTGAAAAGATATTCACATTGAATTGCCTTGGCCCCTTTTGCAAATCAAATGACCAGAAATGTTTCTGGGTTCTAAATTCTGTTTTCTGGTCCATTGATTAACAGGAATACCTCATTTTATTGTGCTTTTGCTTATTGCTTTCTTTTTTACAAATTAAAGGGTTGTGGCAATCCTGTGTCCAGCAAGTCTGTTGGCACTGTTTTTCTATCATGTTTGCTCACTTCGTATCTCTGTCATATTTTGGTAATTCTTGCAACATTTCAAATTTTTTCATAATTGTTATATTTGTTATGATGATCTGTGATCAGTAATTACAACTCTGAAAGCTCAGGTGATAGCATTTCTTAGCAATAAAGTAACTTCATTAAGGCATGCACTTTAAAAAAAAATTAATTAATTATTTTTTTTGCTATTATTAATGTACAATTACATGAGCAATATTACAGTTACTAGACTCCCCCTATTATCAAGTCCCCACCACATACCCCATTACAGTCACTGTCCATCAGCATAGTAAGATGCTATAGAGTCACTACTTGTCCTCTCTGTGTTATACTGCCTTCCCCTTATCCCCACCCCCCACATTATGTGTGCTAATCATAATGCCCCTTTTTCTCCCTTATCCCTCCCTTCCCACCCATCATCCCCAGTGCCTTTCCCTTTGGTAAATGTTAGTCCATTCTTGGGTTCTGTGAGTCTGCTGCTGTTTTGTTCCTTCAGTTTTCTCTTTGTTCTTATACACCACAGATGAGTGAAATTATTTGATACTTGTCTTTCTCTCTCTGGCTTATTTCAGTGAGAATGATACCATCTAGCTCCATCCATGTTGTTGCAAATGGTAGGATTTGTTTTCTTCTTATGGCTGAATAATATTCCATTGTGTATATGTACCACCTCTTCTGTATCCATTCATCTACTGGTGGACACTTAGGTTGCTTCCATTTCTTGGCTATTGTAAATAGTGCTGCCATAAACATAGGGGTGCATATGTCTTTTTCAAACTGGACTGCTGCATTCTTAGGGTAAATTCCTAGGAATGGAATTCCTGGGTCAAATGGTATTTCTATTTTGAGTTTTTTGAGGAACCTCCATACTGCTTTCCACAAAGGTTGAACTAATTTGCATTCCCACCAGCAGTGTAGGAGGGTTCCCCTTTCTCCACATCCTCATCAACATTTGTTGTTCTCTTTTGGATGTTAGCCATCCTAACTGGTGTGAGGTGATATTTCATTATGGTTTTCATTTGCATTTCTCTGATGATTAGTGATGTGGAACACGTTTTCATGTGCCTGTTGACCATCTGAATTTCTTCTTTGGAGAACTGTCTGTTCAGCTCCTCTGCCCATTTTTTAAATCAGCTTATTTGCTTTTTGTTTGTTGAGGTGCATGAGCTCCTTATATAGTTTGGATGTCAACCCCTTATCGGATTTGTCATTTATGAATATATTCTCCCACACTGTAGGATGTCTTTTTGTTCTACTGATGATGTCCTTTGCTGTAGTTTGATATAGTCACACTTGTTCCCTTTTGCTTTTGTTTCCCTTGCCTGGGGAGATATGTTCATGAAGAAGTTGCTCATATTCATATCCAAGAGATTTTTGCCTATGTTTTTTTCTGAGAGTTTTATGGTTTCATGACTTACATTCAGGTCTTTGATCCATTTCGAGTTTACTTTTGTGTATGGGGTTAGACAATACCAGTTTCTTTCTCTTACATGTAGCCGTCCAGTTTTGCCAACACCAGCTGTTGAAGAGACTGTCATTTCCCCATTGTATATCCATGGCTCCTTTATAGTATATTAATTGACCATATATGCTTGGGTTTATATCTGGGCTCTCTAGTCTGTTCCATTGGTCTATGGGTTTGTTCTTGTGCCAATAGCAAATTGTCTTGATAACTATGGCTTTGTAGTAGAGCCCGAAGTCAGGGAGCGTAATTCCCCCTGCTTTATTTTTCCTTCTCAGGATTGCTTTGGCTATTCGGGGTCTTTTGTGGTTCCATATGAATTTTAGAGCTATTTACTCTAGTTCATTGAAGAAGGCTGTTGGTATTTTTATAGGGATTGCATTGAATGTGTAGATTGCTTTAGGCAGGATGGCTATTTTGACAATATTAATTCTTCCTAGCCAAGATCATGGGATGAATTTCCATTTACTAGTGTCCTCTTTAATTTCTCTTAAGAGTGTCTTGTAGTTTTCAGGGTATAGGTCTTTCACTTCCTTGGTTAGGTTTATTCCTAAGTATTTTATTCTTTTTGATGTGATTGTGATTGGAATTGTTTTCCCGATTTCTCTTTGTGCTAGTTCATTGTTAGTGTATAGGAATGCAACAGATTTCTGTGTATTAATTTTGTATGTGGCAACTTTGCTGAATTCAGATATTAAATCTAGTAGTTTTGGAGTGGATTCTTTAGGGTTTTTTATGTACAATATCATGTCATCTACAAACAGGGACAGTTTGGCTTCTTCCTTGCCAATCTGGATGCCTTTTATTTCTTTGCGTTGTCTGATTGCCATGGCTAGGACCTCCAGAACTATGCTGAATAAAAGTGGGGAGAGTGGACATCCCTGTCTTGTTCCTGATCTTAAAGGAAAAGCTTTCAGCCTCTCGTTGTTAAGTATAATGTTGGCTGTGGGTTTGTGATATACGGCCTTTATTATGTTGAGGTACTTGCCCTCTATACATATTTTGTTGAGAGTTTTTATCATGAATGGATGTTGAATTTTGTCAAATGCTTTTTCAGCATCTATGGAGAGGATCATGTGGTTTTTGTCCTTCTTTTTGCTGATGTAGTGGATGACGTTGATGGATTTTCGAATGTTGTACCATCCTTGCATCCCTGGGATGAATCCCACTTGATCATGATGGATGATCTTTTTGATGTATTTTTGAATTCAGGTTGCTAATATTTTAGTGAGTATTTTTGCATCTATGTTCATCAGGGATATTGGTCTGTACTTTCCTTTTTTTGTGGTGTCTTTGCCTGGTTTTGGTATTAGAGTGATGTTGGTCTCGTAGAATGAGTTTGAGAGTGTTCCCTCCTCTTCTATTTTTTGGAAAACTTTAAGGAGGATGGGTATTAGGTCTTCACTAAATGTTTGATAAAATTCAGCAGTGAAACCATCTGGTTCAGGTGTCTTGTTCTTAGGTAGTTTTTTGATTACCAATTCAATTTCTCTGCTGGTAATTGGTCTATTCAGATTTTCTGTTTCTTTCTGGGTCAGCCTTGGAAGGTTGTATTTTTCTAGAAAGTTGCCCATTTCTTCTAGGTTATTCAGTTTGTTACCATATAATTTTTCATAGTATTCTCTCATAATTCTTTGTATTTCTGTGGTGTCCGTAGTGATTTTTCCTTTCTCATTTCTGATTCTGTTTATTTGAGTAGAATCTCTTTTTTTCTTGATAAGTCTGGCTAGTGGTTTATCTATTTTGTTTATTTTCTCAAAGAACCATCTCCTGCTTTCATTGATTCTTTCTATTGTTTTATTCTTCTCAATTTTATTTATTTATGCTCTAATTTTTATTATGTCCCTCCTTCTACTGACTTTGGGCCTCATTTGTTCTTCCTTTTCTAGTTTCATTAATTGTGAGTTTAGACTGTTCATTTGGGATTGTTCTTCTTTCCTGAGGTAGGCCTGCATTACAACATATTTCCCTTCTCGCACGGCCTTCAGTGTGTCCCACAGATTTAGTGGTGTTGTATTATTGTTGTCATTTGTCTCCATATATTGCTTGATCTCTGTTTTTATTTGGTCATGGATCCATTGATTTTTTAGGAACATGTTATTAAGCCTCTATGTGTTTGCGGGCTTTTTCATTTTCTTTGCATAATTTATTTCTAGTTTCATACCTTTGTGGTCTGAGAAACTGGTTGGTACAATTTCAATCTTTTTGAATTTACTGAGGCTCTTTTTGTGTCCTAGTATAGGATCTCTTCTTGAAAATGTTCCTTGTGCACTTGAAAAGAATGCGTATCCATCTGTTCTAATATGTTGTTCAGTGCCTCTGTCTCTTTATTTATTTTCTGTCTTGTTGATCTGTCCTTTGGAGTGAGTGGTGTGTTGAAGCCTCCCAAAATGAATGCATTGCAGTCTATTTCCCCTTTTTAATTCAGCTAGTATTTGTTTCACATATGTAGGTGATCCTGTGTTGGGTGCATAGATATTTATAATAGTTATATCCTCTTGTTGGACTGACCCCTTTATCATTATGTAATGTCCTTCTTTGTCTCTTGTGACTTTCTTTGTTTTGAAGCCTATTTTGTCTGATACAAGTACTGCAATTCCTGCTTTTTTCTCACTATTAGTTGCATGAAATATCTTTTTCCATCCCTTTACTTTCAGTCTGTGTATGTCTTTGGGTTTGAAGTGAGTCTCTTGTAGGCAGTATATATATGGGTCTTGTTTTTTTTATCCATTCAGTGACTCGACATCTTTTGATTGGTGCATTCAGACCATTTACATTTAGGGTGATATCGATAGGTATGTACTTATTGCCATTGCAGGCTTTAGATTCGTGGTTACTCAAGGTTCTAGGGTAATTCTCTTACTATCTAACAGTCTAATTTAACTCACTTTGTATGCTATTACAAACACAACCTAAAGGTTCTTTTTTTTTTCCTCCTTTTTCTTCCTCCTCCATTCTTTGTAGGTTATGAATCATATTCTGTACTCTTTGTCTATCCCTTGGGTGACATCTATTTAGCCTTAGGAATACTTTCTATAGAAGTCCCTCCAAAATGCACTGTAGAGGTGGTTTGTGGGAGGTAAACTCTCTCAGTTTTTGCTTAACTGAAAATTGTTTAATCCCTCCTTCAAATTTAAATGATAACCTTGCAGGGTAGAGTATTATTGGTTCAAGGCCCTTCTGCTTCATTGCATTAAATATATCATGCCACTCCCTGCTGGCCTGTAAGGTTTCTGGTAAGAAATCTGATGATAGCCTAATGGGTTTTCCTTTGTATGTGATGTTTTTTCTCTCTGTAACTGCTTTTAAAAGTCCTTCTTTATGCTTCGTATTTCCCATTTTAATTATTATATGTCTTGATGTTGTCTTCCTTGGGTTTCCTTGTGTTGGGAGATCTGTGCATTGCCATGACTTGAGAGAATATCTCCTTCCCAGGTTGGGGAATTTTGAGCAATTACCTCCTCCTCTATGACACTTTCTATCCCTTTTTCTGTCTTCTTCTTCTGGTACCCCTATTATGTGAATATTGTTCTGTTTGGATTGGTCACACATTCTTAGAGATTCTTTTTTCTCTCTGTGCCTCAGTTTCTTTGTATTCCTCTTCTCTAATTTCTATTCCATTTACTGTCTCTTCTACTATATCTAATCTGCTTTCTTAATGATTGAATCTCCATCTTAAATTCATTCCTGAGTTCTTGAATTTTTTTCTGTACTTCCATAAGCATGTTAATGATTTTTATTTTGAACTCTCTTTCAGGAAGATTGGTGAATTCAGTTTCATTTGGCCCTTTTTCTGGGTTTTGTGTGATTGTGGTCTGTACAATGTTCTTTTGACCTTTCATATTTCTGTGTGGTGCCCTCTATTGCCCAGAAGCTCCAGTCTCTGGAGCTTCTCAGACCCTAGAGTGTGGTTGGGGGTCATCGGGGAGCAGAGCTGGTGCCTGGAGGAGGAAAGATCTGTTTCCTGTCTCCCGTCTTCCCTGCCTGTCTCCAGTATCACAGCCAGTGGGCTGAGCACACAGGTGTAAGCCTTTGTGCTTGGCATCTCTAGCTGTTGTAGTTGGGGG
Organism: Smutsia gigantea; assembly: GCA_032199065.1. Lineage (NCBI taxonomy): Eukaryota > Metazoa > Chordata > Mammalia > Pholidota > Manidae > Smutsia > Smutsia gigantea. The sequence continues at coordinate 26,630 of JAVSCE010004000.1, read as the reverse complement.
CTCTCTCTGGCTGGCCTGACGCCAGAGCAGTGACTGCCGGTTTGCGAGCCGGCGCTGTCAGGCCAGGAGGAAGGCTCAGCAGGCTGCGTATCACAGTGGGGGGGCCTCGGAGCTGAGAAGCCAGCCAGGGGGATGGAGCGCCCTAATCTCCCCAAAATTCCCAATCTGCTGGGCAGAGTGTGCCCAGACAACCCTGTCCCCCTATCCCTTCTTCCGCACAGCAAGCTCTGTGCAAACCCTGCCCCTTCAGCAGCCCTCTCGCTGCTAGGAAGCCTCTCAGACCGCCTGCCTTTCCCTTGTCACAGAGCGGCCAGGTGTGGATCACATACTCCACCAACGGCCAGAATCTGTCTCTCAAGCACTCTGCCTTTCCCAGCTCCCCATCCTCCAGAGCACCACAAAATGTAGATTTTTGCTTGCAAAGCAGATCTCCAGGGCTAGGTGTTCAGTAGTCCCAGGCTTCCACCCCCTCTCCCGCTCCGTTTCTCTTCCTCCTGCTGGTAAGCTGGGGTGGGGGAAGGGCCCGGGTCCTGCTGGATCAAGGCTTTCATACGTTACCCTGTTTTGTGAGGTCTGCTCTGTTCGTGAGGTCTGTATGTAGTCTGGTGCAGCCTTCTTTCCTATTGCTCTTTTAGGGTTAGTTGTATTAACTATGTTTTCACACTATCTGTGGTTTTGGGAGGAGTTCTCTGTCTCACCTCTCACGCCGCCATCTTGAATCTCTCCTAGATGTCTCTGCTTTTTTTTTTTAAACTTAATGCTATTATTACCTAGACTACAGTGTAGTGGAAACATGACTTATATGCACTGGGAAACCAAAAATATCATTTTCCTTGCTTTTTGCAATAATCTCTATTGCAGTCGTTTGGAACTGAAACTGCAGTCTCTCTGAGGTATGCCTGTACAGGTTTGTTTGTTTTTTTTAATCAGTACCACACTCTCCTGATTACTGTAGTTTTGTATCAAGCTTGGAATTGGTATGGTTTCTCTATCTCTTCTCCTACTCTCAGTTCCATACCTGATTGTTCTCAGGGTATCCAGTACTAGGACCCTTTCTTTTTCTTTTTCTTTTTCTTCTCCTTCCTTCCGTTTCCCTTCCCCCTCCTTCTTCTTCTCCCTCCTCTTCCTCTCCCCACCTCCTCCTTCTTTTTCACCAGCTCATCTTAATTATGTCTTGGTCTGGAAACCCAAGAACACTGTCTTATGTTGTAATGCTTTCTATTTCTCCGACCATGCATGGGTTACCAACACAGAGAGAGGACTGGGAAATAACAGCCCCTGGTATAGTTTCGGAGTGGGGAATTCTCTCACTGACTCTTATATCAATAAATGACATTCATAATAAATGAGGGGATTGTCATGCTGTGTTCCCTGGTCTTTCCTCACCCAAGGTACTGAGTTCATATATAAACATTACAAGATGACTTTTTCTTGGAAATACAACTCTGGGACACAAACTCTTTCCTCACCTAAGGCCATGCACTTCCAGTAAAGCTGTCTTTACCCCTTACTCCTGACCAGTCAGTGTACCACTGCCCTCCTTTCATGGCAATGGTCGACTCAGGGTAAAGTATGTGACACATGCAGAGCTACTAACATGCAAGGAGACTTTTTCTGGAGTTTCTGAAAGACCCCTACTCTTCTCTACTAGATCTGAGATTGTAAAAATATAAGACTGGATTCTTTATCCATTTTGCTAACCTGATGGGCAAGCCTGCCTGAATTTCTTTCTTTGAGAAATGGTGCTGGGAGATGAGAGAAAATCCTGAATCTGGGGATCTTCTGTGAGCCACTGTTTCAACTCATGCCTTTAATAAAACTTACTCTAGAAATTGTAATTATGTGAGCCAATAAGGTCTCCTGTTTGCCTTAGCTAGCTTAAACTGGGTTTTCTGTCACATGCAATAAAAAAGTTTTTATTGATTCGGTTGAAGAGAGACACTGATACATTAGAATAAACCCAGAGAAGAATTACTGGGGGTAGGGGTGGGGGGGCTTAAGCATGACCAGAACTGTGTCAAAGGGAGAAATTGAAGAAAGATCTGGTGTGTATGTGTCCCAGGAGAAGGAGGATGTCAAAAGTACAGCCTAGGGTGTTAAAGAGAAACAGTGTCAAAAAGTCAATTGGAATTCATGATAGGAAGACTCTGGGAAACAAATTTCAGCTCAAAGTGCTACAATTTTAACAATTTAACATGTTTGAAAATGGAACAATTGCACTGACAATATGTTTGCTCTGTCTACAAGGGTTTCAAATGACTTATGGGAGATACTGTAGAGCGAAATCAAGCAACCCAATGCATGGTATTCTCTGAATTTTAGTCATTGGAATATTAGAATATCATCTTCACAATTTTTACCATATGGAAAGAGTGTAATTAGTACAATTTTTTGTTCAGTAGTTTCTTTGCACCAACTCCCTCTTTTGTATTAATAAGTTTATTTTAAAATGAAACTTTAAATCGCTACTATAAATAAAAGAAAATAATAAGCTGCCAAAAATAAATAAAACAAAACAATGTTATTAAATTCTAACTAAATGTTGCCTGGCAAAATCTCTGTGCCTGTGATCTGGGCTCTCTTCCTTAACAGGAATATTAATAGTTGAAGACATAAAAACACTGCACTGATTATTCTCTTTCTTTAGTCAGAAGGACTGAAAGAGAATTGTATGGGATCATTTTTTTCTCACTAAGCAATTCAGTGTTTTTAATTGGCATGCTTGTGTGCCACCTAAAATCATTAACCTATTCACACATTTGAGAAAGCCTGCAGGTTGGGTGTAATTCACACCAGAACTTCTCGATCTTTTCCCAACTTGTTGCACACAGAGAACAATCTTGTGTGGCACAGTGGGGTAAACTAAGGCAGGTGCTAACTAACCGAAACAACTGTCCCAGGGGAGCTAACTGTGGCCCAGGTGGCCCCTACCTGGGCAAAGAAGATGGATGGAGTGACAAAAAGTAGTTTCCAATTAGCATTCTATTAAGAATTCTTTCTAGAAAGTCTGTAGTTCTATACTATTTACTGTTTAAGTTTCTGGAATCCAAAAACTCAACTTGAAGTAATTGCTTTATATACATATATGTCTAAGAGCTCATAGGCTGGCTAAAGACCATCTCTGCACCTTCTGGAAAATTCTCTTGTGGGATATTTGGCTCTCCCTTCCTGCATACGACAGCGGAGCAGCACTGAAATCAGGTTGCTAGGTTACAGCAGGAAAACAAATCCCCTTGCTCTCCGACCACCAAATGAAACCACAGACAACTTCTTTTCTTGGATTTACTCTACCCTTTTCTCCAACTGATACATTGGAAAGTCTGACTCAGTAAAAATGTGTGTGTGTGTGTGTGTGTGTGTGTGTGTGTGTGTGTGTGTTTAGAAACATCTTCACAATCCTTCTAATCTTACATGTACAAATGCACTTTAGTTTTGGAAACAATCGGTTCATTCTAAACCAAACAAGCAGGTAAGAGGAAATTGTCTTTATGAGCATAACTTTGACTACGGCTACCTTATTTGGAAGAATCTGAAATGTTGCTAGGGCTCCCCGTGGCTCTATGACTGGAAAACATCTGATACCAGTTTATAGATTCCATGATTCAGTAAAGAACTTTGGTCTGTTTCTATTCCTTTAGTCCCCTGTCTTTATCCTAAAGACTTCCCCATAAACAGACTTCAGCATTTTCCTAAATGGATAGATTATTTCTCTCAGTTTATTTGTCTGTATTTTTTCCACATTGTCTTTTTTTTCTAATTGTGGTGATTTATTGTCCCTGCTGTTTTTCTTCTGAGTTCCTTTCTTGGGTGGGAGATCATTTTTGGCTTCAGACTGGAATGTCCCAGAATAACTGTTGGTTAAAAGACTACTGCGTGCTCCAATTTTAAGGAACTCTCATGGTTGAGGCTGGGATCTATCTATAGGCACAAAATAGAGTAGGAATACTTAGGTCTCTGGTTACTGTTCTAAGATTCCCATTACATCTAGCCTAATTCTCTACCCAGGCCTGGAAGAAGCAAAGCAAGGGGTGGATGTCTAAGGATGTGATGTAGGCTAAATGTTTGAGCCCTCCAAAATTTTATGAAGGGCTACCTACCAAGGTTCTAGGTAGTTTTGCCGTAAGCATGTTTTTTGCCTCAAACATTTTTGCTGCATAACTAATTGGCTGTAAGTCAATTTTGCCTTAAAAGATGAAGTCACAAAAAATAAAAGAGAGGCATTCATTTAAAAGGATGTAAGTATGACAAATGAATACAAAATTAAAAAGACTTACAAAATATAAAATATTTGAATGCATTCAAAATACTGTGCAAAGAGCTGAATTTATTTTGTGTATTGTACATAATCATTTGTCTTTAGTTTTTTTTTTTTTTTTGGTTGTTGATTTGTCTCTTCCTTTGGCATCACACTTACCACATTTTGCCTTTTTCCCTAAAATTTCTTCCTTCATTAAAATAGGTATCAGTTTCCAAATACCAGAATGCCTGTTTGTAACTGAGCTTTGTGTTACTCTATGAAAGCCTCCTACAGTGCTATTTGTTCTTGGTATATTGTCGCATATCCACTGATAGATGGTCCAAAGTTCTATGGGAAATGTGGGTTCAAAACTCTGCCACTGTATAGACCATGATGAGGGCTAAGATTCATAACATAAAAATGGGAGTGATGTATCAATGGAGAAATGAAACCAACTGTAAAGCAGTTTTATGAAAAACACCTAACCATGAGAGCTTAAATGTCAAACCAAGCTGTCAACAAGTTATTTTCTACCTTTTAAGGAAAAATTGCCAATGGTCAATTAGTTATGCAGTGAAAAGGTGGCAGAAATGTTGTAGCAAAGGACATCTACAGCAAGATGCTTATGGTGACAGTACTGGGCACAGTTAAAACCTAACCCCCAATGTGACCGGGTTTGGAAGTGGGCCTTTGGGAGGTAATTAGGTCATGAGGGTGGAGTCCTCACAAATAGGATTAGTGCCCTTACAAAAAAGGCCCCAGAGAGCGCCCATCCCCCTTCTGCCATGTGAATTCAGCAAGGAGATGGCATTCTATGAGCCAGACACTGAACCTACTGGGGCTTTGATCTTGGCCTTTCCAGCCTCCATAACCATAAGAAATAAATGCTTGTTGTTTGACCATGCGGTCTATGGTGTTTTTGTTATCGCAGCTGGAACAGATTGGGACTGGATGTTACAGTAAGAGGCAGGATCTTGATTGCCAGAGCTTTTCAATCATATGGGGACCTTGTTAACATGCAGATTCTACATTGGTTAGGTCTGGAGTGGGGACTGAAAAGTTGCCTTTCTAAGAAATGACCAGATAAAGCTGATGCTGGTCTAGGCACCATACCTTGGTCTATAGTATTTCCCAAATTTGCCTGAAGGTAAGACTCAACAGAGGTGGCTGTTACATATAGAGAATACCAAATCTTCCTCTTAGGAACGCTGATTCACAGCTTTGTGTTAGGATCTTCCGTCCACCATTTCAGGAGCCCTTGCATGCTCTGGTTCCAAACTACCTTTTCGTGTGACCTAATATACACCTGTACTATTCATTTTCCTCCCATCCTTCTTTCCTTCCAATTTCTCTCTTTCTCTCCTTTTCATTTTTACTTCCAACAAATATTTGTTGAGCATCTCCTTGGGATATAGATCTGAATAAGAGAGACAGACCCTGCCCTTGCAGACAAGAGGTAAATAAACAGGAGAATAAAATTGTTTATACAAGCTAGGAAGGAAATGAATAGGGGGATGTGAGACAGAGGGATGGGGCTGAGGTGGGAAACCAAAGTAGTGAGGGGTGTTCTCTAAGGAAGACAGTTAGGCTAAAATTCATAACCAACCATTCAGCCTAAGCCCCACTCCGTGCTGACTGTGTCTGTGTTTTGAGGATACATTGCCTTTTTTCATGTTGTGTCTTCCCCCTGGGATACCTTCTTACCAAACCCATTTGCCCGTTAATTAAAGACCAACCTAAACGCCACCACTTTCATCCAGGCTTCCCCTCCATCCATGACCTCTCCTCTCTGCACCCCCAGAGCACCTGCTATTCCTCTGATCTTGTCTTGCTCATTCTGCCTTAAAGTGTCCTTGTTTTGTGAAAACAATGGCTCCATTTTGGGAGCTTGCACTCTTAGTTTACATATGTTATTTCATATCCAACAGCACTGGCTGTGATCTTATTATATCCATATTATAGATAAAGAAATGGAAACTCAGAGAAGCTAAGTAAATTGCCCAAAGTCACAAAACAAATAAGTGACAGAGCTGATATTCAAACTATGCCCTCCCAGTGGATTGGTTTTATCTTCCATAGAGATTTATTTATTTATTATTATTTTTGTTATCATTAATATACACTTACATGAACAACACTGTGGTTACTAGATTCCCCCCATTATCAAGCCCCCACCACATACCCCATTACAGTCACTGTCCATCAGCATAGTAAGATGCTATCGAATCATTACTTGTCTTCTCTGTGCTATACTGCCTTCCCCGTGCACCCCCCTTACATTATGTGTGCTAATCATAATGCCTTTTTCCCCTTATCCCTCCCTTCCCACCCATCATCCCCAGACTCTTTCCCTTTTGGTAACTGTTAGTCCATTCGTGGGTTCTGTGAGTCTGCTGCTGTTTTGTTCCTTCAGTTTTTTCTTTGTTCTTATACTCCACAGATGAGTGAAATCATTTGGTACTTGTCTTTCTCCACCTGGCTTATTTCACTGGGCATAATACCCTCTAGCTCCATCCATGTTGTTGCAAATGGTAGGATCTGTTTTCTTCTTATGGCTGAATTATATTCCATTGTGTATATGTACCACATCTCTGTATCCATTCATCTACTGATGGACACTTAGGTTGCTTCCATTTCTTGGCTATTGTAAATAGTACTGCGATAAACATAGGGGTGCATATGTCTTTTTGAATCTGGGCTGCTGCATTCTTAGGGTAAATTCCTAGGAGTGGAATTCCTGGGTCAAATGGTATTTCTATTTTGAGTTTTTTGGGGAACCTCTGTACTGCTTTCCACAATGGTTGAACTAGTTTACATTCCCACCAGCAGTGCAGGAGGGTTCCCCTGTCCCCACATCCTCACCAACATTTGTTGTTGTTTCTCTTTTGGATGTTGGTCATCCTAACTGGTGTGAGGTGATATCTCATTGTGGTTTTAATTTGCATTTCTCTAGCGATGTGGAGCATCTTTTCATGTGCCTGTTGGCCATCTGAATTTCTTCTTTGGAGAAGTTTCTGTTCATATCCTCTGCCCATTTTTTAATTGGCTTATTTGCTTTTTGTTTGTTGAGGTGCATGAACTCTTTGTATATTTTGGATGTCAACCCCTTATCGGATATGTCATTTATGAATATATTCTCCCATACTGTAGGATGCCTTTTTGTTCTACTAATGGTGTCCTTTGCTGTACAGAAGCTTTTTCTCTCATAGCAGATTTTAAGGACAAACGGGAAGTGACATCATATCTTCACATCTTCAAATTAAAAAAAAAATGAAGTTGCAGAAGAGCCCTGAGATATTCTCTCTAGTGCAACACTAAAGAGAAAAGAAAGAAAAGAAGAGGACAGACTTCCTTTCCTACTATGTATTAGTTTGCTAGGGTGTCATGACGAAGTAACACATACTGAGTGGTTTGCACTACAAAAATTTATTCTCTCAGTGTTGTGGAGGCTAGAGGGAGGTCTGAGATCAAGGTGTCAGACAGGCCCTACTCCCTCAGAAGGTGCCTGGGAGGTAATTATTTTGGGTCTTTTTCCTACTGCTGGCAGGCCCTTGGCTTGTGGCAGCACAACTCTGATGTTTACATGGTGTTCTCCCCATGTGTGAATCTCTGTGCCCATATTTGCCCCTTGTGTAAGGACAGATTGGATTGGGGGTCCCATCTTTGACCTGGCCATAACTGATTACATGTGCAACAACTGCATTTCCAAATAAGCTCCCATTCTGAGGTAGTAGGGGTTAAGCCTGCAACAGATGAACTTTTAGGGGACACAATTCAACTCATAATATATTTCTTCTACATAGTTTCTATGACAATGCTCTTCCCTAAGTCAGAGAACCTGATGTAGATGCCCTGTTTGCTCTTTCCTAAAACCAATGCAGCAGAGGGGTAAAAAGATCTATTTAGACAAGTTTTATTGTGTCAAAATTGAACTGTGTTTCTCCTTCCATCTTCAATATATTCTGTCAGTCTGGCAGCAAATGTTAGTTAGCTTTTCACATAAGCAAAAGGGGTCACCTACATAGCACCAAAGATTCAGCCTGCTCTCCTCCTGTCCCCCACTGAAAGGGTGAGCCAATGTCTGTGTATAACATTACAATACCTAAGGGTTATGTTTTTACTGCTTAAAATACTTCAACTTTGTTTCAAAATGGGTTTTGCTTAGTACCTTTCATTAAATTTCAGCAGTAAAAGGAAATAAAATATTAATGTCAAGAAATATTGCTCTCAAGAAAGAAGTGGGGCTGGTAATTGAGAAAGCCCTAAATGGGATATGGCCTATACTAGTCAGACATAATGCTAAATAGGTTAGAATGTGGCAAAGTCAAAATTTTAAATGTAAAGTCCATCCAATCACAGACCACAGGACACCACAATGTTAAGAATGTCAAATAAGCCAAGTATGGCATTTTGCTTAATAGATTGCAAAATTCCTGAGGAGAGGGCCTCTGTCATCTGACTCACCTTTGATCCCTGACAATGCCTAGCCCTGGGCAGTGCACAGAACAGGTTTTAATACATTAAATTGAGGGAAGTTTTCTTAAAATGGCTTATCTCTCTTGAGATAGGAAGCACTCAAAGTTAAATTTCAGAAGTTAAAGATGGGTAGTGTTTTACTATATGCCAACAATTGTTCTAAGTATAATCAGGGAATGAGGTAAACTCTATTATCTCCACCTTAAAGATAAAGGCATAGGGAGATTAAATAGCTCACATACCTAGGCTGCTTACATTTGCAGTCCACATTCTCAACCATTATACTATCTGTCAGTTAATACCACTGGTGAATAGCCAGAGTCCCTTTTCTAAGGAATACTTCAATTAGGATGCTTACCATCAGCTAATCAATGTATTAATTGTATTAATTCAACAAAATTCAGTATAGTTACTAAGGATTCCATCTTTGGCATGATTCTAGATCTAAGTTCAAATGCTGACCTTGCCATGACTTGGCTATGTAACCTGTGTTACTCAACTTTTCCAAGACATCTCCAAGCTGGGGCATCTGTTCAGAGGTTTTTGTTTACTGAGCCCATCTTCTTATGGTTATTGGTCTGTGAAGATTTTCTTTTTTTTCATAATTCAATCTTGGTAAGTTGTGTGTTTCTAGGAATTTTCCATTTCTTCTAAGTTATACTATATGTAGACAAATAACTGTTCATAGTATTGTTTTATAATCCTTTTTATTTCTGTAGAATTGGTTGAAATGCCCCACCTTTCATTTCTGATTTTCGTTATTTGAGTTTCCTCTCTTTTTTCTTAGTGTAATCTAACCCTTAGTTAAGAAACTAAATTCTTTCTCAGTTTTGTTGATCTTTTCAAAAAAACAAACTTAGTTCTGCTTATTTTTTTTCTATTTCTAGGTTAATCTCTTTTCTAATCTTTGTTATATCCTTAAAATAGTAAATTTTATGTTATGTGTTTCTTATCACAATTAAACATTTTTAAAATGAAAAAGGAGAGAGAGAAAGAAAGAAAGCAAAAAAGAGAGAAAGAAAGAAGGAAAGATCCGTTTACCTGGGGAAGGAACAGGAGTGAAGGATTACAAAGGATCATGAGGAAATTCTGAGGCTGATGGATTTTCTTGGTTGTGGCGATTGTTTCATAGATAGAAACATATGTCAAAACTCATCAAACTGTACCCTTGACATATGTGCAGTTTATCATATGTCATTATACTTCCACAAAGCTGCCAAATTGTCAGTTTTCTAAAAACAAGTCAAATATTTAAATCTGCAAGCATACATTGTTTATTTCTAAATGTAATCTATTCAAAATCCCTTTACTAGAAAGTCAGTGACAGTATGTTTGCCTCCTTTACCTTGCATGTCGTTAGCCCTTCAGTTCTGGTCCTGATCTACTACTGCAGTTCTGAATCCATCACCCTCTCAGCTTTCTCAGGAGCAGGCAGCACTCTCACGGGACTGAAGTTCAACAGAGAGATGTTCTCAACCATTTTTCCATTTGACCTTCATCATCATCCTTTTACATAGATATTCATCCCATCGAAGGAGATTGTATCTATGAAATGATGGTGTTCTCTTAATTTTTAAAAGCATATAGCATTTATGACACTCTTGCAGACACTTCCTATGTTTAACTTTGGAGATTTACTCTCAAGAGCTTTATTTATCAACAGCAAAATCAACAATGATGTTACACTACCCAGATGGCTTTCTGATGCTAATTGTGTTGGTGAAATGACACAGCTTAAACCACAGATGTGACTACTTTTACACTAGCACTTAAAAAAAAATCTAAAACGACTCTTTGTTAAAACAAAACCTAAAACCTATGGGCGATTTGGCATTTTTCTCTTTGATTCTTAATTACCTGCATAATCACACGAGGTTCAACGTAATCACAACATTCTTCCCTGTTTTGCCTTCAAAACTGGAAATCCCCCTTTTCCCATCAAATTAATTCCATCATATACTCCACCACCTTGTTAACACAGAGCAACTCCAACTCCACGTAACGGCTTCATCTGCAATTGAAATCTTACTGGCTCCAATCATCCCTGTTGAAGGCTGTGGCTTCAGTGTAATTTATTCAGCATTTTATTCAAGAGATATTTATTGAACATCAAACTATATGCCACGGCTGTGTACCAGGGACACCGGAGTGAATCAGAAAAACATAGTCACTCTCATGGAATTTATAGTCTAATGGAAGACAGATAGTGAACAAACAGTGAAAAGATTGATGAGTGTTACCATACAGGAAGTATAGAATGTTCACTACAGGAACATTTTTTCCCTCTGGGCTTCAGGAGGAAAAACCACCAGGTTAAAAAATGACTGTTTTCCCTCCAACTTCTTGTTCCTGGCAATTCAAAGGAGGGATCCCACGTGGGGAATATCTGTATCAAGAAGTAGAAACAATTCCTATGACTAATTTTTTTCCTTTTTTAGGAAAGTAGGAGCATCCTTCTTAACAACAGGCACCCTTCCAGCTTAGCTGCTGCCTGGGTAAAACTGGGTATTTATAACAGTTCTTAGTTTTCTCCTGTTGGCTACCGCTCTTCTCCACGTTTTATATGCTGTCCTTGCTTGGGAGATACTTAGAAACTAGACAAAAAAAGATTGCATTCCTATGTTTTTAAACAAGTTAAGGCAGTTGTTAGACACTATCTACAAGTTGGTTACAAGAGAGTCTTGAAGAGATTTTTTTTTTCTTTTGTCTAAGATTTCTTGAAACATCAAGGAATTCTCAGAGAAAGAGCTGTTGACTTTAAGGCTATGTTTACAAGTTTACAGTACAGAAACAGTTTTGCTGTGAAAACCATGTGGTGGACCTACAAGCACGGTTAGGCCCATCAGGGAGTAGGTAAATAAACAACCTGGGTGTCTTCTGAAGGATCGGTGTGTTCAACCTCAACCCCACTCTCAGTAGCAGCCAAATAACAGAAAGAGGATCACCTCTAGTTAAAATAGGAAAGAGAGATAAGAGGGATTTCAGGGAGTTAACCTAGGATTATCCTTCAACCAGGGTTAAGCCAAATAGAAGATAAATTTATGTTTACATGCGGAATCCTTTAGTATTTATGCCAGGCCCAGAATCCAAGCCCACTTGAAGGAGTTACTTTTTCTCCATGTTTTCCCCCTAGGTCACCGATGAGGGGAGAGGAACTTAGGTACCTGCCACTCAAGTCTCCTCCTCCTCCCCTCCGCTTCCTAAGGTGGAAGGGGTGCTCAGGGCTGGATCTGGGAGACTAGTTCAGCACCTCTATTGAGTTGATAATTCTCTTGGCTGACAAGGACAAAATCTGTCCTGGCAATAGACCTGGAACAATCAGGAAGCACACCGTCAGTGACAGCACCTCCTAGCAGGAAGAGCCCTGAGCCTGGTGAAAAAAAAAATCACATAATGTTTCTCGGGCTCATTTCTTCTTGTTTCAAAATGGGCTAGATTAAAAGGCTGCCCATGGGAATCACTTGGGATACTTGTTAAGAGTAGGTATTTCTGGCCCACCCTGGCAGCTTCTGATTAGTGTTGCCTGGTGTGAGGGTGGGGGTGAGGAAGTGGGAGTGGGGCTGAAGGTGGGACCGTGGGTTAGGATCTGTTTTCTAAGAGCTCTGCTGGTGATTCTGCTGGGTGACCAGTCAAGTTCTGCTCTCAGATTCTCAGGGGTTATTTCAGGGAGCCTCAAAGTTCATATCCCATGAGAACTACACTAGAATTGCATTATATAAAGTTTCACCATCTGCGCTGAAAAGACTATGTGTTGCTCTTTTCTCCCATCTCCCAAAGACTAATCTGGGTTGATGCCAGGGTTATAAATGTAATACTACTGCTACTAAAATTTACTACATGCTAGGCACTGAACTAAACACTTAATATGTCTTCATATAATTCTCTCAACAACCCTGTGAGATAGAGAATTACAATTATCCTCATTTTACAGATGAAGTAGCTGAAAGAAGTCGAGTAACTTATATATGGTAACACAGACAGTCAAGTGTACTAGGTGGATTCAGGCTGGTTCAGGGGAATTTCTGTCTGGAGAAACATTCCCTTGTATGTTGGGTAGCAACATGGTTTTATGGAAAAAGCCTGGGCTTTGGTGTCAAACACTCAAGTTCTGGCACAACGACTCACTAAGCTGTGTGATCTTGGGTGACCTTACTCAGCCTTACTAAGTGTCTTACATTGTTGGGGATGCTATGACAAAATACCATAGACAGAGTGGCTTAAACAACAGATATTTATTTCTCACATACCTGGAGACTGAGAAATCCAAGATCAAGGTGCCAGCCAGTGAGAGCCCTCTACCTGTTTGCAGAAGGCTATCTTCTTGCTGGGTCCTCACAAATCAGAGAGAGAGAGTGGAGGGGGGGGTCTGATCTCTCCCTCTTCTCATTAGGGCACTAATCCCATCATAATCCCATCATGAGGCCTCCACCTCAGGACTTTCTCCTAACCTAATTACCTCCCAAAGGCCCCATCTTCAAATACCATCACATGGTTGTGGGAGGAGGGTGCAGGGTTTTTAGGGTTTTAACATGTGAATTTTGGGAGGACACATTAAATCCATAGCACTAAGCTTCCATTTTTTTATTTGCAAAATATTTGTAAGGTTAGGGAAGAAATAAGATTTTTTAGGCCTTCACTCAGTGTTAAAATGAGACCAAAGTAAAGCATTCAAAAAACGTATTGATTATATATCAGGCATGATTGGATAAAATCTAACGGATAATTAGCATTTATTGAATACCATGTGTTCAGAACTGTGCTAAATGTATTTACGCCTTGTGTTCATTGAGCTTTCTCAACACCTTTCTGGCACAGGTATTATGATCACTATTTTATACATGAAGAAATGGAAAGATTAAATATTTTCCTGTAGTCACAACTGGTGAGAGGCAGAGTTGGCAACAGAACCACAGTGTGTGTTCTGAGAGCCAGGAAATCTTGCCTCTTCTGTTCAGGCAGAAATAAGTGAAATTCATGATTTAAAAATTTCACAAAATAAATCTAAATGAATATTTTTACCTAAGAGTTTCTGAGGTTAAAAGATGTTGAGTTATAAGCCTGAAAAGGAGAGCATTCAGTTCTTTCATCTTGCTGATGGCCTCATTTGCTGACTAAACATCAGGATACATGGTGAGGGGTTGTCAGGGAGATACTGGTCAGAGGGTAGGTACCTCATCTCAGTCACATGAGGTGAGTAAGTTCTAGAGGTCTACTGCCTAACATAGCGCCAAGAGTAAACGATACTGTATTGTATACTTAAAAATTTGTTAAGAGAGTAGATCTTATGTTAACTTTTTTTTTTTTAAAAAAGGCAGGAACTTCAGAGGTGATGGTTACAGTCATGGCATTGTTTATGGTGGCAGTTTCACAGGCGTACACTTATCTTCAAACTCACCAAGATGTATGCATTAAATATGACCAGCTTTTTTGTATGTCAATCATAACTCAAAAAAAAAAATCAAGATACGTGATCGTACAGTCAGACATAGAACCAAAAAAGAATCTAGTAGCCATGGTCTCTGTTTTGCCCTGTCCTCTCACCCTCTACTCTTGACAGCTATTACACAAGGCCAATTTCAAGGGGAGAAATATAGCTCTGAAATCATAGGCCTGAGGCAACATTCTTTGTAGCTCTAGAATTCTTTAGTGTATGAGTTGTCACCCAGCCCTAAGTTTTCTGTTTCTGATTCATCGAAAGGGTGCAGAAATATTTATGCTCTCTCCTTTGGAAGAGTTCCTTCCTGACCTTTTCACCTCCAGCCCAGTGTACAGGTTGAACATCTTGTAAAACACAGAAAGGCTTAGTTTTTAGGGGAACTGATAAACAAACTGAGACTGAATTTCCTTTTTAGGAGAATTTTCTAGATCAAAAAAATAATTATTACTTTTAATATTAAAAAAAGTGTTGGTTGTGAAATTCTTGGAAGAAATATAGTTTTGAAATTATCTGAAGAAACTGCAATGTAATCACAAAACCACACAACTGGTATTAGAAACCAAAGGACTGACAGAAAAGCCTCCTCTCCAACATAACCAGAAAAATGAACATAACCACTGAGTCACCATTTGGCAGGACCCAAAACCTTGGTGACTCAAGGCAACCACTGGAGAGGCTGGAGGTCAGGTCCACGGGGGTGCCATAGAGGAACCACACTATTCATCTAGCCAACTCAAGACAGTTAATCTATCACAAAGACAGAAAAAAAAAATGAATAATGAGACTTCTAGAATTTAAAGAAGTTAACCCAGGAATCTTGTCTCTGTTGATGCAGTAGGCTCCTCAAGTTAATATTGGACACATCATACCATAGACCAAAGGAAGATAAGTAAACTATGTAGGGCTCTGATGTGGCTGGATTGAGCCACTTAGTGGAATAGCTCACAGAGAAGGTTTTACTGGTAATGGTGTGGTAATAAATATCATTTTGTGATAATTAAACAAGGATTGTTATTCACCACCGAGAAATTAGCAAAACTGTACTCATATGTTTTTGTGTCATAACATTGTTCCTGACCTTATCTTATCTTTCTAACCTATAGCTTTCATTTGGTCCAGCTTTCCTCACCGTTTAGTTTCCATTTTATTTAATCATTATATAAATAATCTTAAATCCCATAGAGAAATTGGCAGGTCACAAAATATTTAAATACATATTAAGACAATGATAGCAAGAAATTTTCTCTCTCTTTTTCTCTCTCCTCTCTATTTTAAACAAAGATTGGTTGAGAGTCAGTGATCTCAGGCCTAAAGTATTTGGCTTTGCCCTTTGTTCAGGGCTCCTAGTAAGCAGGGGTGGATTAGTGATCTACAATTAAGATGACCATCGCCCCCTCCCTCCTCTTTTTCCCCAAGCTTTGCATGTATAAGTTGGGCCTTTGGGGTTTTACAGTGTGCCAGCACTTTTAATGACTATTAATATTACTGCCTTTTTGGCTGACAGATTTATAGTTATTATAATTAACCTAAGCCAAAAGATGAACTAGAGATTTTTGCAAATTCAAACAAAACCTACATTACTTAGAAAAAAACCCAACAACTCAGCTTCCATAATTAATTTCAAAGTCCAACCATCAGAACAGTATTCTTTACAGAAAAGTAAGCAGATTTTTAAAAATATATATTTTTGAGGATTTTGCAAGTGCAAAACAGATGAAAGTCCCGCCACTTAAAATCTTATTAATAAACTTTTCAAAAATCGTGCTAAGCTAATTAACAACACCTGTTTGCCCCAGCACTCCCTGATATTTCATAGTTGAGGAAAGAAAAGGTGCCTTTTCCCACCCATCCCCCGCCCTGCAGGCAGAGCTGGAGCTACAGGCCTAGTAAGGGGCCACTGTAGGGAGAGGTTTATCCCTTCCTGGTGGGTCTGGGTGCACTGAATGCTACTAGGACAGGATGCTGGCTACAAGCCTGGCTGGAATTCCCAAAAAAGAGGCACAGCCGGGGTAAGGCAGGCACACAGTGCTCCAAACTCACAGCTGCTATCAGTTTCCCAAACTGCTTTTAGAATCGGCTGCGCTGGGAGTTGGAATAGGTTATGCTCACTTAGTATGGTCTGGTTTGTGAATCTGGGAAGGGAGCCAGAGAGAAAGTTTTCTCTCATAATTCTGATGATGTGTGCTCTCCAGAGACACGTAGAGCTACAGACTCAGAGATCTGGGCCTTTGAAGAACATCTAGTGAGTCCATCCCCTGGTTTTACAGACTAGTCAATGAAGGTTCAAAATGTTAATAAGCACCTTGCCCAACGTCATCACATAGATGGTCTCTGTTAGAACAAGGACTCGAACCCAGTCTTTCTTCCAACAAATTCATATTTGATAAACCAACTAAACAGTACATTAAAGTTTTCAGATGTAATGTGAAGATAATTGTAGCAAAATATACATAACATAAAATTTACATCTTAACCATTTTTAAGTACACAGTTCAGTGGTATTAAGTACAGTCACATACATATATGTTTTTATAATGCCCTATATCTACATGGAAATTGAACAGGTCAGCCAAAAATATTTTTCCTTTATCAATCAATTATTGGATGGACACTGAATATGTGACCAACACTGTACTAAGATCAGATATACTCTGGGCTTTAGAGGAGCTAATAAAGTGTTCAGGTGACAAAAATATGTAAATAGGAGGCTGTAACTAACCATAAAAGGCAGTGTATGGTATATTTTAAATGAATGTACTGACAATAAGTGTTAGGAACCCAAAGGACGCAATCATTATGGGATGAGTACTCAGGAAAAGCTTCTAAGAAAAGATGGACGTGGAGGAGAAGTCACAAGAGGACACTCCAGAAGAAATAACAGAGTGTCCAAAGGCAAGGGAGTGTGCTGTAAAGACTTTTTGACAAAAAGTGGGTAACAAAGTCTGAAAGTAACAAAAGATCAGTTGAGCAAAATGAGATGTAAGTGGCTGCTTTTACCCTGTAGACAACTGGAATCTGCTGAAGACTCTTGAAAAACACGATTGCCTTGTTGACAAGTTTGTGTGATGGAAAAGTGTGGGATGGATAGAAGAAGGAAGAGCTGGATGAGGGAGGTCAACTCGGAGGCCATTGCAAAAGTTAAAATATAGAGAAGAGAAGGGCTGGTGGGGTCGGAATGGGTAACAGAGGTATGTGAAATGTTGCAAAGGAAGGCTCAATAAAGCTTACTAACCAAATAGATGTTGAGAGTGGGGAGGAGAGGCAGGAATCTTAGGTTAAAGCTAGAGTAACCAGAATTGTAGTACCACTGGGAAGGACTGGGTAAGTCAAGAAAGGGAGACAATATTATTAAGGGGAAGTTAAGTTTTAGATATGCTGAGATGGAAATGATGGAAAGATAGCCAAAGTAGAAAAGAGAACAGACTTAGAGTACATTATTATTATTATTATTATATTATATTTATAATATAATTATATTATTAGAGAAATGTCTAGAGTAACATAACTGCAAGGTATTATTATTAAAAAAAATTCTTTCAGTTTTCACCTTCACCTTTGGGAACACAGTGTTGAATACCTCAATTTAACCAACTGAAATGGGAATGATTAAGTTGATCACAATGTATGACATAATCTTCATACAAAAGTATGAAGGTTATACCTCAGAGGGAAATGTCAGGTTCACTTGTAATAATGGAGAAAGAATTAGAGACATAAAAACTTTTTAATATTGTATTCAGTTGAGAATAATCCTATGGAAAATTGAAAATACATCCAAAAACTTTAATATTGGTTTATATGAAACTTCTGGGTCAAGCATTCCAACATGATGTTATTGCTATGAAATAAATTTAGAAAAATCAAGAGAAAATACTGTGTAAAATGGTTTTGTATTAACAGTGTTGGGGGCAAAACAAACAAAGCTTTTTGTTTATAAAGTCATTTGATTTCCCATCATTCTGACCTAGAAATTCTCGTTCTCAGCAAAGGAAGCTTTGTTAACTATAAACAGGAATCTCTATTTTCCTCCTTTCTCCTATAGGGTAGACTTATTCATGAGCACAGTGCTTAGGGCCCTTGATATTTTTTAAAAGCCCATGAAATTTTTATTAAATTTTATCTAAAAAGAAAAAAAAAGTTGAAGTGTTTAAAATTATCTATAAAATAACTTAAAATATTGATAGTATGGGGGAAGTGGCCCACAAAGTCAAAGTGCCGAGGGCCTATGAAAGTCATCATGTGACCTGCCTCCTGTACTTAGATCTGGGTCTCTGGTTCTAAGCATAAACCATTGCTTTTGTACTGTTCTGCATGAATTTATGAATTCTGTGAACCTGTGCATATACTTTTAAGAATCAGGCCATTCTACAAAGTTTGCAGAAACAAATGTCAGTCACCTACCCCTTTCCTCCATATACCCTTTCCTTCAGGTCCCCTTTCTCCCATATCCCCTTTCCCAGAGGCCTCTACTTGGAACTTTTAAAGTTAATTCTTCTGTTACTACCTGCATATCCTAAATAACAAGCCTGTAATGTTATTTCTTGTTTTTTTTTCCAGGGTTAGATATTATCTACTAACTTCCTATCATGATGATAAGGATTTAGATATCTTGTCTCCTCCACTCTTACCAAACCAAATTTCTCAGCTGTTTATCCTCCTGATTAAGATTCATCATAATTTGATTGATTCAGTGTTCTAGGTTAACATTATTATGAATCTGTAGGCTATTCAGTGTTGTGTCATATTGTAAGCTATGATTACTTTTCCTTTATTGCATTTTCTTCAGTTAAGCGGTGTCTTGTTTCCTCATTTGCCCCGTTTTCTGTATACACACTTATCTTCTATATGTGCACTAGATATTTAAACATCTTCTTGATATATTATTTCTATTGGTTATTATATCAGTTTCATGTTCTTAAGTCTCTTCTGTATGAGCCCAGATGGGTTGTCCCCATGCTTGGTGCATCAACCTGGGTAAAGGCAAGAATTTCTTTGCATTTCTTCTGTGTTGGGTCTCTGTAAATCAAGTCTTCCTTTTTCTTGATTTACTCCATTGTTTTGGTTGTACATATCCTTCAGTAGTTCTCTGAGAATAGGTGTCTGTGTGTGTGGAGTAGTGGGAGTAGAATTTTTCACAGAAAGATCTTAAACCCTCACAGCTAGTTGAAAAGTTGGCTAGATAGTTAATACTGGTTAAAAATCATTCCCTTTCAGAATTTTGAATGCATTGCTCAATTTTTTTCTAACTTCTTGTGTTGCTGTTGAGAAATTCAGAGTTATTTTGATTCCTGCTACTTTGTATGTGATCTATTTTCTCCCATCTCTCTGGAAACTTACAGTATCTTCTTGTCCCCTGTGTTCTGAAATATTTCTATGATGTGTCTTAGTGTGGGTTTATGTTCATTCCTGGACCTCATTAAGTCCTTTTATACTTGAAACATATATTCTGCATTTTTCAGGAGTCTTAAATTATTTCACTGATGAAATAATTGTTTTCTTTAGTCTGTCTTTGAAGATCTTCTTTTAATTTGCTTGTGCTTTCCCCCCATTATTCATGATTTTTCCTTTTTGTTTTCTTTCTGCACAATGTCTTCTACATTATTTCCTATCTAGCTATTATATTTTCATTTCTTCAACGATGTATAATGTTTTTGTATGTGTCTATGTAACTTTATTTTTTAGAGCTTTCCTATTCCTGGTTTAACTAATTCAAAGCCTTCTGTTATCTTCTATAGATAGTAAACTAGTTACAACACATTTTTCCCTACCAGCCTAGTCATTTCCTTTGAGTTGCCTTCTTCCACTTACATAATTTATTCCAACATTTATGTGAGGGGTTATCCTCTGATGGCTCATAATTGTTAATTGTTCATGCGTGATTAAGGGTGTTCAAATAAAAACTAAGTGAAACTCTCAGTGCATGGGTGATTTTCATGTTTTCTGTGATGGAGGCAATGTGGGTAAGCTGTTTGTCTTGAAACCTCTTTTGTCTATCTTTAAGTGTTTCTTTTTGGGTTTTTCTGGTTCCCCATAGAATGTGCTTCCAGTGTCCCATGTGGAGGTTGAAAACCTGGCTTCCTGTAGTCTGGGAGTTGTATTGAGAGAGGAGGCTGGGGATGTCAGCTTTGAATATACATACTCAGTCCCCCTTGTTTGGGGTATAGTTCTCCCACCCTTGGCTTGGTTTCCTGGTTGCCCAGATCCAGAGAACACATTTGTGATCTGCTGGGAGGGGGAGAGGCAGTTGCCTAGCTGTGCAGGGAGGGCCAAGGAATTGAGGAGTGTAATTACTTCAACAAAAATCCTTTTTACCACCTACCCTAACCTTCTTCTTCCAGGGAATGTGGTGCCTTCAAATCTTGGGCTTGGGGCCGAGACTTCAGTGAAAATTAGATTTCTTCTCAGCTGCCCCAGATGCTGATTTAGAGTTAGGCTTTTTCAAGCCCGCAAAGTCAATTTCTGCTTGATCATCTGCTTACCTGTTTCAAAAGTGTTGCTGTCATTGTCCTCACCACCTCACGATCTTATGCCTTAAAATGCCTCTTTGGTGTAGTTTCAGTGAGATTTTGGAAGAATCAAGAGTAGTGGTGTTTGCAATCTCCATCTTTACCTCAAGTCACTACAACTTTGACTAAGTCTGAAGTATTTGGCTTTTATACACAGTGACTTATGGGGCTTTTGATGTTTCTGATAATATTTTACAAATCTATGATCATACTAACCTTCTTAACATGGCTATTGTGTTAGCTCAATGTCTTGCAAACATGAGACTATTCTAACTCTAAGGAGAAATAAAATCTAAAGGCTTCTGGCACTGAATTACATTATAAATAAAATCTTCTGGCACTGAATTACATTATTTTAATCATAATATTACTTAAACATATACAAATGTAAGTATAGATGATGCAGCTCTTGTACATTTATATAATGCACATATTAAATCAGATGAAATCACATATTTAATTACAATTAACAACATAAAGTTGATGTGCAGGTGTTATTTTAATGGAACTAAATTGCTACCCTAAATATAAATATGGTGCTTATTGCTGTGTCATGAGTTCTTCTAATTCCACTGTCCATATGCTTATGTGTGGGAAATAAATGTGTCCATCTCTCTGAATTTGAAATAGAATCCCTTTTTCAGGTAGCAAGGTTACCATGTGGGTATCATTTAGCAAACATGCAGCCTTGCTTGACCTACGGAGACTGCATCTGGGCAGCAGTCTCTTTAGAGACTGTTTCCCATCTTCTTTTTTCATTCAGAAAACAGAATGATAAAGAGGGCACAAAGTGATAAAGAGGGCACTGCCTCTGTGCACGGAAACCTAGGACTCTTGGCATCTGCAAGCCTGTTTCTCCATATTTTTTCAGTTTCTTGTTTGATGGCTTCATTTTCTCCTTTTGTAGATACAGAACTCCAGCTAGTAGAAGGAGCTGCAAGAGAGGGCCGTGGAAGGATTGTGGGGTAGTCTCAATGTTGCTACTTCAGTTTACTAATTCCAAAGAAAAAAAAAAAGAATTTTCCCTACCAGTGTTACTATGAAACATCTTCAAGGTAAACCTGGCCTGGATTTTCTGTTGTCCCTCTTGGATTAATCGCTATGGCTGTGGTTGAGGCCTGTGATTGGCTCTTCCTTAGTCATGAGCCCACCCCCAAGGCTTGGTGGAGAAGTGATTGACAGCCCCACAAAATTCGACTGGAACAGGAGAGGAGTAATTACCGAAAGGAAGGAGTAATGCTCCTTCAAAAAAAGAAGGAAAGATGCTGGGCAGAGGTAAGACAATAGATGTCCTTATGATTCTATTCATCCATTAAGGCTCAACTCAGGTGTCACTTCTTGATATATCCTCACTGTCCCTGTCCTCCTCCTGTCGGGCTACGTGTCCCTCTCCTGGCTCATGTTACATCTTAGCTGTACTGGTGTACCCATATTAACTTGTAATTGTCTGTTTATGTGTTGTCTCTCTCACTGAACAGGAGCTTTCACACAGTCACTGGAGCTTATGTGCATTTGCATACCCAGCCTCTTTGGAGCACCAGGAATGTTTTCAATAAAATAATGAACGAAGATGAGAACAAAATCGCAGCAAATCCTCTTAAGAGAAAGAGGGAGGAAAACAATAAAGTAAAAGAGTACCAGACACTGTGATAAATGCTTTATGAGTAAGTCATTTGATGCTCAACCATGACATTTGAGGGAGGTCTTTGTTTCTATTTCGCCAATGGGAGGCTGAAGGTTAAATAAGTTCCTCAAGCTCATACAGCCAATAACTCCCAATATAATAATTAGTACTTAGGACACTTAAACTCAGCCTTGTTCTCTTTCAGTTACACTGTCTTCTATCTCCTTCCTTTTCTTTCTTCAGGTTAGCAATGAACTTATATAACATAGGGGTGCTCTCTTTTCACTTCTTAGTAATTTGGACATTTTCCCCCCAATAGATGGTTTTATTTTACTCACTAGCCAGTTTTGCACCTTTCATTTGTTTCTTTAGCCATAAAATTAGACGGTTGAAGGACTCTGTAAAAATCTCTTCCAATATCAACATTCCAAAATTATGCTAAGTAAATGAAACTAGGTAAAAGTAAAAAAGGCACCGTTTTAGTCAAGAAGGTTTTCTGGGTCTCGGTAGGCAGACACACTGAAGGAGCTGGTCTGCATTTACCCTCCACTATCTCCTCGGCTCTTCTTTCTATTTTGGGGCTTCCTTTAATCTGCCCTTTTTTTGTTCTATCATTCTTTTCTCCCCAACAACTGAGGCCTTTTATTTTGTCCTTAGCTTCTGTGGACCATGCTTTTCAGCTCCCCTCCCCTTAACAATCCCTTCCTCCTTGTCCTCACCTCGGCAGCCTTTCCTTCTAGAGCATTTAGACAGGCCAGGGCCAGGCTTGGCACCACCGTGCAGGCTGCATTGCCCAGAATGCTCCTGAGGTGTTAGTGACCTTCAGTAACCTCAGGAGTGACCACCACCCAATGAAACCCTTGAATT
This sequence comes from Smutsia gigantea, assembly GCA_032199065.1. Classification (NCBI taxonomy): domain Eukaryota; kingdom Metazoa; phylum Chordata; class Mammalia; order Pholidota; family Manidae; genus Smutsia; species Smutsia gigantea. The sequence goes on along the minus strand of JAVSCE010004000.1, from coordinate 3,483 downwards.
AAAAAAATACAGCTTACTGTGTGTGTGTATATATATATAAGTGCATATTTCAAAATTGTGATCCATCCATTGTGATCCATCCAGTGTGGATGTTTTTTCCTTGTAGGACAATTTCTAGACCCTCCAATCACCCAAAGTGGCTTAGGGGAGGCCAGCTTCCTAGGAAATAGTTGGTTAGCATGCAATTCCCCAGCCATCCTGATCTAACCTCATGGGTTACATGTTAAAACAGCAGCTTCCTGGGTTTTGCCAGATCCAGATAACCAGAATTTCTGGGAGCTGGCAGGTAATCTGAAAAACTGTACTCCCTTTTTAAGGGATTCTTAAGCTCACTACATTGTGAGAAACTCTGCCTTTGTGCTAATTATTCTCTGAAAGTTTTATGAGTTATTATTATTTTCTGAAAGTTTCATGAGTTATTGTTATTATGTATTTCTTTAATTGTATCACAAAGTAGTTTATAATCTATCAACTCGCACAGTATTAGTATTAGATATTTGACTGAAGAATTCAGCAACATTTAGCAAATATTCTAGTATCTATTATATATAAGCCACAGATCTATACTTGACCTGAAGAAGATAAGAAAAGGTAAATTCCCTAACCTTTGTCACTCTTAAATGCTTCCGTGGGGGGCTTTATTCATAGTCAACACCACAGGCCAAGTTGAAGGAGTGCCTTACTTTTTATACATTGTGTACTTCCTCAGGCTTTTATTGTCTGAAAAGAAACTGCATTGATATAGTTTTGCACAAACTTTAGGAAGATAGTTTTCTCTATATTATATATATATATATATATATATATATATATATATATATATATATATATTTACACACACACATATATATCTTTATGTATGAATCTACATATGCACCATTCATATTTTCTCCCATATATTAAGGGCTTTATCTCTGTGTCATCAGTTCAATTTTCTTGAATTTTCACTGTTCTATGGTGACTGTGGGGGAATTCAGAGTTTGAGTTCATGGCAGACCCAGGGCCATATTCTGACCACTTTCTCTGAATGCTTTACATTGGTCTCTGGGATGGGGAGACAAAACCCCACCGAATACTGTCATTACGGGCTGATGTCCCTGCTGCCCGCTCTGCGGCTGGACTGTGGGTTACAGGTGTACTACCTGCTATCCATCTCCTGGTAGTCTGTCTCTACTTTCCCCCAAACTCAATTCTCAGGCTTCCAGGGGAGATCACACTGTTTGCTTTATGGAAGCATAGCCATTTGGGGTCAAAATCTCCCACAAATGTGGTTTCCCCACTTACAATGGAAACAGAGAGCAAGTCTAGCTTGGGACTTCTCGGTCCCCATCAACAGGAAGTTGTTCTCTCTCTCCCATGGCCTATGAGAATATCAGTTTCTGCATAAGGACAGAAGGGCTAAAAACAGAGCATAGGTCCCCAGGCAACACACCATAAGCCACTGTGGCTGGGGTGTGGGTCACTCCCATACAACTGATATCTGTTGTCCTTTAAGATCATTTTCTTATGGCCTTTGGGGAAGCTTATCTAAACATCCCTTCAGGGCTTAACAACTCAGAAATTCCATGTCCCCAAAATACTTTTTCACAAGTTTTGAGTCAAACAATATTTGTGTAGCACTTTGCAGTTTATAAAGTGCTTCTTACCCACACAATTTTAAGTAATGAAATTCTCAAACACTCTGATGTGGTTTTATTTAAAAGTCGGAAATCTGAGTTTCCATAAACTCAGTCAGGACACAATGCATGAGAGCAGCTTTAAGGGTCTGTAGAATTATCAGTTAAAAGAAGTCTCAGTCTCCCTGGATACAGCCAGGCTCATTATACTTGATTTGTCCTTTTCTTGGGGCACTTTTCACTGATCTTGCCTATCTTTACTAGTTTACATGTCTTATGTCACTTACTAAATGTGAAATTTTATTTAAGGCAAGATCTCTATCATATTTATCTTTGCATCATTCACGGTGCCAGGGGACTGGTGAGTCCTAAATTGGCATTTGTTAAATGAATAAAGGAATGAAAGTGAATGAATAAATATCCACTTCAGGTTTATCCTCTGGATTTTATTTGGGGTATATGAAGAAAACCCCCTCAAAGGAAGGAAGCTAAGCTAGAGGCTTTCTAAGAACACTGCCTTTCAGGACCTTATACCCTCTCCATATCATTTAGGGACAGGGGAGCCTTTCATTTTGTAACCAATAAAAGGCTAATGAATTCTTTCTTAAAAATCCGTTTAAGGCCCCTAGGGGTTTATCTTCATTGACTCGTTATTTCAAATATTAAACCAGCAGTAAGCCAGAGCTCGCTTATCAATTAGTCTTTCTTTATTGTTTATATGAACTAGGAAATTTAGGTTGCTGTTTCTTCTTTCCCCTCCCCAAGCGAGATGATCATGTAAAAGTATCACAGAAACACGTGGGGAAATGAAATATGTAAATCAAAAAATGCACACGTGGCACAAACTCACTTCTTCCCAGACATTTTTTGACCAACCCCTCAGGCTTGAGACAGGCTCTACAGAGATGTTTGTGTGTCAGTCAGTGCTGGAAAAATGGAAAAATAAAGTCAGGGCAAACACTGTGGGTATGAACGAATATAAAACGGAATTCAGGTTTATCCTAATATCAAAAAACGACGTTAATCAGTCTATTTAAAATAAACGTATCCTTGGAAGTAGGACCAAAGTATCAGCAAACGCAGATGGGGTGAATGGAGGGCAAATGGAGATTTATCTTTACGGAAAAATCACCTGAACTGCCGGGGTTGCCCTGGGTGGGGGCGTGACCCCCATTTTCGGGTAATGGGAATGAGGGGGATTGGGTTTGCGCGAGGCATCCATTCCGGCTCCGGACTCCCGGGCACGCACGGTTAGCTCCGGGAAACGCGTCGGGAGGCCAGCCGAGCCCCGGGCCCGCTCCTGCGGGCGGGGAGGACGCGCAGGGCGGCGCTGATTGACTGGGCGCGCGGTCAGGTGACCCGGGGCGCCACGTTCCCGGAGTCCAGCCCGCGGTGGCCGCCTGGGCCGGGCCGGACCCGGAGCCGAGAAGGGCTGCTTTCCCCGAACAAAGTTGCGGGGCGGGAGAGCCGAGGGGGAGCTGGCGCTGGAGCGGCGCCGGCCGGCGGCCAGGACCTGCTGGGCCTCCTCCCGCCCGCGGGAAGGCGAACCTGGGGTGGCCGAGGCGGGCGCGTTCCAGCGGGGCAGCAGCGCGGGGGCCCCATTCAAGGAATAATGCAACCACCTAAATGGGATCTGGGAAACATAGTAAACATCGCAGTACAAAGCTGTCCTTTCTGTATGTACTCTAACTCCCAGAGATAAGTGTGCTGCCAATAGGTCTTTGCTCCAGCATCAAGGGATACTGCGGGAGCAAAACTGCCTCATCTCAGCCTGGGAAGCAAACTGCCTTTGGATTCCGTTTAGTTTCAGTGAAATAAGGCCTTCCTGCGGGGCCCCATTCAAGGAATCATGCAACCACCTAAATGG
>JAVSCE010003999.1:0-11052 GCA_032199065.1 Smutsia gigantea | reverse complement strand
CCATCAGGCATCCATGTAACTTTAAAAATCTCAATGATAAATTAACTACCCTTATTCTGATTAAATACTCATTGTGTAGCCTAATAATCCGATTCCCATATACCTTGTTTAAAAGAAAGAATGAATTTGTCAGGGTGATGACAGTTGTATTAACAATGTTTTTTATTTTTTGATTTTCTGATGCTTCGATATCTTAAAGTGTGCTGACACTAGTGGGTCTGCTCCTCCAGGTTAGCTAATTCCTGGAGATAGAAAGCAACTTGCCCTAGGAGTACATCTTGCAGATGCAAACCAACCAATTCAGAGCCCATACTGCAAACCTCTTGTCAGGCTCCCACAGGACTCTCACACTCAGGACCACTCATTCACACACACCCTCATCAACCCAGTGTCAGGTACTGGACAACTAGAAATAGCTCCTTCACCCCAAGACCCACTGAAATTATTAAACCAGCTAATCCTAAACCAGCTTACCCTACTGCCTTATCCATTCCTTTCCACAGAAACCATATTAAAGGCTCTTGACCATGTTTTCCCCTCACTCCCTCTGCCTCCAGAGAGACCCTGGTGCTTCCCCATGTGGCCCTGTGTGAAGTGGTATGTCTGCCTCCTCTTGGGAACTGTGAGTAACAAATGATCTTTTCAATGACAATTGTCTCCTCATCTGTTGGCCTCACCATACCTGAGTAATAATAAAACCGACATTTTAAAACAAGAAGGCACAGTCCACTTGGAAGTCATAATTCTTAACAAATCAATATTAGAGTTTATATAGCCTTGCCTAGTACCAATATTCCTTAGATGACATTTCTAAGTCTCCAGACTAGAGGGCCAGATCATGGACATTTTTGAACAGATCAGGCTCTTTCCCATTTAGAGGGCTCTTGCTCATGTTCCTCTGTCTGAAAGGTCCTTCTCTCACTAAGTCCACCTGGTGAATCTTACTCATCATTCACGACACAGCTTTTTTTCTCTCAATTAGAACAAACTGCTGTCTCTTACCGCAGTCTGGTGTATAGTTCCAACACGACATGTTATAGCAAATATCCCCTTACTGTTTACAGGTCCCCCTCCCTACTATACTGCAAGACCCTTGAGGGAGGAATCATTTGTGCATTATTTGCACAGCCTCAGCCCATCAGACATTGATGCCTGCCCCCTTCCTTCCCTTCCCTCAGCTTTCCTACTGAGCCCTGACATCCTGTCACATGTCTTCTTAAAAGATATACTTTATAGGACACTCAACTACTTTCCTTGTGGTGATTCATGAATTTATGACTATAAGCAGATAGTAGGCACCTACTAGGTAGGTTTGCATCTTAAATTTCCAAGTGAGAGATACAGCATTTTTCTATATATTCACTAGGTAATTTTTTTTAATTACAAGGAAAAAGTCCAAGACCCTAGCTCCAACAAGCAAATAAACAACCTGTTCTGAATAACTTTTAACAATTTTCCACCAGATAAATGAGTGTATATCTGGCAATTACAACTGCTAATGAGCAGCTACATCACTCTTACAATGCCATAAGCCACTGCACTTTTAAAAGCTCTGATTTTTTTAACAGTGGGCTCTCATACCAAAGTTATGATTAAGAAGTTCTCTTTTCCAGGGCTAGGACTGTTCTTCCAGGCTTGGGAGATAGCCCTCAGATGCTATGGGCTCTCAACATCAATACATTAGACTCAAGAACCTAGAGGGGAAAAATAGGTAATACTTATTTCAGTGTCTGTGAACTTCTTCCCAACTATTTTCCTATGTATATAAATGAACATAAAAACTATAATTTCACATAAATAGTATACCATACATACTGTTTTACAGCCTGAAATACTTTCCATACTAATAAATGTAGATTCTCAGTGTCCACATACTATTATATTGTATTCTTGCACATTCTTGCCTTTAAAAATATTAATTTGGTTATTAATGTTATTTAATAATGAAATTGAGAAGTGTCTGTTTAAGCCTTCTGCTCATTTTTAATTGGGTTGTTTAGCTTCTTTCTAAAAATCAGATTTAAAAATCAGATTCTGAGTATGATCCCTTTGTCATGTGTTAACAGTGTCTTCTGATTAGTTTTCAATTTTGATAAGGCCCCTTATTCAACTTTTTTCTTTTATGGTTTGTGTTATCAGATATCATTGCCTTGATGGGTAGAGGAAATAGGGAGGAGTTGGAATTATCCTATAATTTTATATGTCAATTATACCTCAATAAAGCTAAAGTAAAAAAAAAAAGAAATTGCTGCCTACTCCAAAGTCATAAAATATTCTCTTTTTTTCTTTTAAATATTTTATGATTCTAAATGTTTTTCACACTTAGGCCTAAGACCCAAATCACATTATTATTTGTGTTACAGTGTGAAGTAGGGATCAAGGTAATTTTTTCCCATATGGATATCCATTAAAAATTTATTTTCTAACTCAACACCCAAAAAGCAAATAACCCAATTAAAAATGGGCAGAGGAGATGAACAGACCTTTTTCCAAAGATGACATACAGATTGTCAGCAGGCACATGAAAAGATGTTCAACATCATGTCATCAGGGAAATACAAATCAAAACCACAATGATGTCACTTCACATCAGTCAGAATGCACAAATGAATTTTATTTTAACTTCATTAAAATGCAGTTCATTTATAAATTCAACTCTATAAAAATAAAGCAAGTCACTTTAGACAATTTATAAATTAAGCATTAATTTTTACTATGATTTTAAAAGCTATTTTTTGTTGCAGTTGTTAAAACTTTTTAATTATGAAATTTCACCTTTTGCTTTTGGCAATCAACCATAGAAAGTGAAGTTTTAGGTGTTATTTGACTAATAGCACTGTATTCATTTGGAGCTAAAATTTAAAGTAGAAATATAATTGTTTTCTTTGAGAATTTACATGCCTATAGTGTTTTATGTTGTATCTCTTACTGCTATCTATCTATCTATCTATCATCTATCTATCTCCAATGGTTATGATCATGTAAGTCTAAAAGAAGGGAACTAATTTTACTTTTTGAGTACCTGCTATGTGATGAACACTGAGCTCAATACCTCCATTATACAGATCTCCCTTAATCTTTATAACAAGTCTACAAGAGAATCTTCATTTGTTCCCCATTTTAGAAACACAGAAACCAAGACTCAATAAGGTTAAATATTTCCCAAAATCTATGGCCAGTCAGGCTGGTAATGGAAGTCCATCTGAGTTCAAAACCCAAGCTCTTTTCTCTATACAGAACTACTTAATTCTCTGGAGAAAATGGTTGATAAACAGAAGGCAAATTATGTAACTTTGGATATTCATTGGTAAATTACTTTTCAATAAATCAAAGAAGCAACATGTTTTTCTGAATACCTCAGTCAGGACTATAGCAGGCATCAAAAAGGACAGTTAAGAATGCTCCCTTTGGTTCTGTGACATCTTCCTATGTTGACAGAGAGTAACTGCACTCGTTGAGGTGAGGATTTAAATAATGTAACTGTTGAATCACTGTCTTGTATACCAATACAATATTGTATATCAACTATACTTCAATTAAAAAAAAAAGAATTCTCCCTTAGCATGAAAGACATCATAATCTAGCTGAGAAGACATGAGTAACATGTGTAACATATTTAGTGAAATATATTAAATAGTTAAAATTAACTGTCAAAGTAAGTTCTAGAGATCAGTTATGTTGTGGGAATTTTTTAGATGAAGGACTCTGAAAGTCAACGCAGTGTCCTACAACACTAAGTTGACTTTTAGAGTGGGATGATAGCATGAAGGCTCTTGAAAGAGTAAAATTCAATAAAGTTGAATTTAAAAAGCCCCTGGAAGTTCTTGATAAGCATAAAGGGGTGTTTAAAGATTTTCTTTAGCAGAAAAGCTCAGGGTATCTATAAAGAGAGCATGAGCAATGAAGTCATGAAGAACTAGTCCTTGAAATTCTAGTAGTAGAACAAGGGCCTGACGAAGGGGGTGCTGGAAGAAACTTGCAAATCAAATGATGTATTACTAGAATTAAAATTATGCTCTCCAGTAGTTTCTGTCAGGTAAGATATTATAAGATACTATGGTCCAAACGAATACAAAAACAAACAACAACAAAAAAATACATAGCTGTCAGCAGGCCCCAACAATATGGAAATTCTAGATCCATCTAATTTAATCTATACTGTTATCAGTAAATGGATTTGACTTTGTTATGAGAAAGTTCCCCACCCCAGTGTGAAAGTTAAAACGTTAAAAAAGTCCTCTTATTTTGTAGTCTCTGAAATAACCAGTTCTCCAAGAAAAAGGAAAGAAGATGCCATATTTTTGTGGAATCTCTGTAATGCAATTGCCAAAAATGTAATCCATACCTATGTTATGACACACGAATTCTCTCAATTACTTTCAGTATATCAAAAAATTTTTTTATGAAGGATCTTCAAGTATCATTTTCCTAAATTATTACTACACTAGGCCTACTTAAGTCACTTCTTTCCAAATCTTTCAGGTAAGTACAATATTTTAAAAGACATATGCCTAATAGAGTAAACACTCAGTAAGTATTTTTTGATGGGATAAATTGGAGCATAAATCAATCATAATTTATATGGTAATTAGTTCAGACCAAAGAAGATAAGGATTATGAAATCAAAATGTGATATAACTTAGAAGAATCTTCTTTCTAGAGATCAACTTTGATTCCAATGCCTTGTTTAAATTCATGGTTTTGTGATTCCGAGATGTCATAGAAAACTTGTTTTTTATCAAAATGGTCTCTAATACAAAGTAAATCTTCAATGGAATAGTTATCATTTTTTCCGGTCCAAATAGTCAGGCTGTACCTGCATTAAAATAAGACAGAATTATATAGTTAAGTGAAAGATAAGAACTAATGATGAGGAATTCCAGTGAGCTTAAATATAGTTACTCTCATTTGTCTCTAAACCAAATTCACACGCTGAAAAAAATTAATTAGCAATGGTGGCATTATTCTTTCTTGTTTCATTCCTTCATCAACATCAAAGACAGAGGAAAAGAAATTCACATTGCTGTTGTCTAAATTAGGTAACTGCTGTATCTGAATTACAGGAATGTTAAATGACTTTGGAAACCTAGACTGGTAGCACTGGAAATGGACCAGATTCTGGATGAAAGAACTGAGGAGATCGTGTTACTGATCAAGGAAATCTGTCCTCTACACAAAAACCACAGCTCTAACTTGGATTGTCTTCAGTAGCTTAGTTAAGAGTCAAAAACATGACTGAAAGGGACTGTGAAGAGACACAAATGTCACTCACATCCCTAACATTCATATTCACTTTATAAGTGGCCTGACTATCCCTTCTGGAGTTTTTTGCATAAGATACAAGAATGCTAAGAGATTTCACTAAGAATGCCAAACAGAATAAATTTAGATCAATTTTGGGAGTTTAAAAATTATAATAATATATGCAAGTTTACTATGGATATAAGAATATGATCAGAATTTTAATGTTACTTATATTTTAATTTCTCCCAGTGACATTACTCCTATTGCACTAAAATCTAGGAAAATGCAAAGCTGGTAAGTAGTTTCATATTTATTTTCCCCATAAACATGTCAGAATCCAGGGAAGAGTCTCCAAAGCTCCAAAAGACTCCATATCTTCTACTTTATGATATGAAATTGTAAACCAATATTCTTGCTATATTGATACATTCCTGTCCCTTAGGACAGTGACATCATTTTGGAAATGTAACAAAGGAAAGTACTTTGGATTTTGTGCCACATATTATGTGACAATCCAAAAAGAATTTTTAAACTGCAGCTGAGAATACAAAAAAGAAAAAATGATAATTACTTTAAAAACCTATATTTTTGCAACTTACCAAGACTAAACCAGAAAGAAATTGAAAAATGTGGATAAGCCAATTACTAGTAAGGAGATTGAATCAGTAATCAAAAATTTCCCAAAGAAGGAAAGCTCAAGCAAGACCAGGTAATTTTACCAAACATTTACACCAATTCTTAAATGCTTCCAAAAATTTGAAGAGGAGGGAACACTCCCAAACCCATTTATGAGACCAGCGTTATCCTGACACCAAAACCAGAAAAGAAAACTACGGGCCAATATCCCTGAATGAATATAAATGAAAAAAAACCACAATAAAATACTAGCAAACCAAATTCAGCAGCACATTAAAAGGATAATTATTCACCAGGATCAAGTGGGATTTATCCCCTGGGACACAAGGATGGTTCAATATACACATATTGATCAATGTGATACAGCACATTAATAGAATGAAAGAAAAGAATAATATCATCTAAACAGATGCAAAAAAGAGTACCTGACAAAATTCAACATCTATTCATGATAAAAACAACAAATTAGGCACAGAAGGAACATATCTTAACATAATAAAGGCCATGTATGACAAGCCCACAGCTAATATCATATTCAGTGGGGAAAGTTGAAAGCTTTTCCTCCAAGATTAGGAATAAGACAAGGGTACTCACTATCATCACGTTTATTCAACATAGTACTATAAGTCCTAGCTAGAGCAATCAGACAATAGAAAAAAAGAAAAGGTATCAGAATTGGGAAGGAAGAAGTAAAATTGTTTCTTTTGCAGATGACATGATTTTATATATAGAAAATCCTAAAGAATCAACCAAGACTTGGATCTAATCAATACAGTAAAGTTGTAGGATACAAAATTAACATACAGAAATCAGTAGTGTTTCCCTAACACTCAATGAAATTTCTGGAAAAGAAAAATCGATCCCATTTACAATAACATCAGAAACAATAAAATGCTTAGGAATAAATTTAACTAAGAAGGTAATGCTTAAACTATGCTGAAAACTACAAGGCACTGATGAAAGAAATCAAAGACACATATAAATGGATAGTTAGACCAAATTCACGAACTGGAAGAATTAATATTGTTAAAATGTCAATAGTACTGGACTTCCGGGAAGATGGCGGTGTGAGCAGGGCGGCAGAAATCTCCTCCCAACACTATATTTATCTACAAAAACACAGAAAATACATCTATTCCTAAAAGAGAGATGAGAATACACAGGAGAGCGCAGAGCGTGCAGCTACACCCGAGAGGACTCGGCACCCCAAGAGGCGGGTAAGATACGGAGCCGCGACCCGGCGGGACCCGAGCCCTCCCCCACCCCAGCGCACCGGCGGGAGGAGAGGATTCAGAGCCGGGACGGAGTGGAAGCACACCCCGCGAAGTAGCCAGCCCTGGTGATCCGCGCGGGGAGCGCTGACCCACATTGCGCAGTGCAGCGGAGATTGGAGAGACAGAGGGGCAGGATCTGAGGGGGAACGCGCCAGGGTGCTTGCAGCCGGATCCCGGGAAGGAAAAAAAAAAAAGCGCGTGCTTTCTTCAGCGGTCTTAAAGACACAGGAGCCCAGCGGAGGAGCCGGATCGCCCCAGCACACTCAGCCCAGCAGGCTGGGAGTCTGGGGAGTTTCAGACGCCTTAGCTGGCGACTGAGGAAGCGCAGCCATACTTAACACTTCTCACTGAGATCAACAGCCTCCTATTCGTTCCCACCATGCCAGAGCGATAAAGGGCCCTGCGGAGCGGCACAGTCACAGCTGTGGAATAGTGGGGCAATAGCGCCACCTAGAGCATTCCCACAGAATATACATCCGGTGGGCATTTTTTTTGTTTTTTGTTTTGTTTTGTTTTTTGTTTTGTTTTTGTTTTTTCTTTTCTTTCTTTTTTTCTTTTTTTCCTTCTTTCTTTTTTTTCTTTTTTTTTTTTTTCTTTTTTTTCTCTTTTTTTTTCTTCTCTTTTTAAAGTCTTAAAGAGCCCAGCTGACATACGTGGCAACTATCAGTGACCAAATTATACAGCCATGAAAAGACAGAGGAATATGGTTCAGACCAAAATCAACCAGACAACCCCAGAGAGGGAGTCTGAAGGGATGGAAATGCACAGCCTCCCTGAAAAAGAATTCAGAATAAAAGTCATAACCATGCTGATGGACCTACAGAGAAATGTGCAAGAGCTGAGGGAGGAAGTGAGGGAACTGAGGAAAGACAATACAGAAATCAGACAAGCGATCGACGGGCTTAACAGCAGAATGGATGAGATGCGAGAGACTGTTAATGGAATAGAAAACAGAGAACAGGAGTACAGAGCAGCTGAGGCAGAGAGAGATAAAAGGATTTCTAGGAATGAAAGAATATTAAGAGAACTGTGTGACCAATCCAAACGGAACAATATTCGCATTATAGGAGTACCAGAGGAAGAAGAGAGAGAAAAAGGGATAGAAAGTGTCTTTGAAGAAATAATTGCTGAAAACTTTCCCTCGCTGGGGAAGGAAGTAGTCTCGCAGTCCACCGAAGCTCATAGATCTCCCAACACAAGGGACCCAAGGAAGACAACACCAAGACACATAATAATTAAGATGGCAAAGATCAAAGATAAAGACAGGGTATTAAAGGCAGCTAGAGAGAGAAAAAAGATCACCTACAAAGGAAAACCCATCAGACTATCATCAGACTTCTCAACAGAAACCTTACAGGCCAGAAGAGAATGGCATGATATATTTAACGTTATGAAACAGAAGGGCCTCGAACCAAGAATATTGTATCCAGCACGATTATCATTTAAATATGATGGAGGGATTAAACAATTTCCAGATAAATTAAAGTTAAGAGAGTTTGCCTCTCATAAACCACCACTACAGGATATCTTAAATGGACTGCTCTAGATGGAAGCACACCTAAGGCTAAAAAGATGTCACCAGAGAAAAAAAAATCATAGCAAAGAAAGCAGACCATCCAAATACTAACTAAAGGCAAAGAATAAAACACCTATTATAGAAAGAATGGAGGAGGAGGAATAAGAAGGGAGAGAAAGAAAGAAACATCAGACTGTGTTTACAATAACTTAACAAGAAAGTTAAGTTAGATTGTTAGATAGTAAAGAAGCAACCCTTGAACCCTTGGTAACCACGAATCTAAAGCCAGCAATGGCAATAAGTACATACCTATCAATAATCACCCTAAATGTAAATGGACTGAATGCACCAATCAAAAGACACAGAGTAACAGAATGGATAAAAAAGCAAGACCCATCTATATGCTGCCTACAAGAAACTCACCTCAAATCCAAAGATATACACAGACTAAAAGTGAAGGGATGGAAAAAGATATTTCATGCAAACAACAAAGAGAAAAAAGCAGGTGTTGCAGTACTTGTATCAGACAAAATAGACTTCAAAAGGAAGAAAGTAGCAAAAGATAAAGAAGGACATTACATAATGATAAAGGGGTCAGTCCAACAAGAAGATATAACCATTATAAATATATATGCACCCAACACAGAGCGCCAGCATATGTGAGACAAATACTAACAGAATTAAAGGAGGAAATAGACAGCAATGCATTCATCTTAGGAGACTTCAACACACCACTCACTCCAGAGGACAGATCAACCAGACAGAAAATAAGTAAAGACACAGAGGCACTGAACAACACACTAGAACAGATGGACCTAACAGACATCTACAGAACTCTACACCCAAAAGCAACAGGATACACATTCTTCTCAAGTGCACATGGAACATTTTCCAGAATAGACCACATACTAGGCCACAAAAAGAACCTCAATAAATTAAAAAATATTGAAATCCTACCAACCAACTTCTCAGATCACCAAGGTATAAAACTAGAAATAAATTTTAGAAAGAAATCAAAAAGGCACACAAATACATGGAGACTTAACAACACTCTCCTAATTAATCAATGGGTTAACAAGCAAATCAAAACAGAAATCAAAGAAGATATGGAGACTAATGACAACAACAACACAAAGCCACAACTTCTGTGGGACGCAGCGAAGGCAGTTCTAAGAGGAAAGTATATTGCAATCCAGGCCTATTTAAAGAAGGAAGAATATTCCCAAATGAATAGTCTAAAGACACAATTACTGAAATTGGAAAAAGAAGAACAAATGAGGCCCAAAGTCACCAGAAGGAGGGACATAATAAAGATAAGAGAAGAAATAAATAAAATTGAGAAGAATAAAACAATAGAAAAAAATCAATAAAACCAAGAGCTGGTTCTTTGAAAAAATAAACAAAATAGATAAACCCCTAGCCAGATTCATTAAGAGAAAAAGAGAATCTACACACATAAACACAATCAGAAATGAGAAAGGAAAAATCACGACGGACCCCACAGAAATACAAGAATCATAAGAGAATATTATGAGAATCTATATGCTAACAAGTTGGAAAACATAGAGGAAATGGACAACTTCTTAGAAAAATACAACCTTCCAAGACTGACCAAGCAAGAAACAGAAAAACTAAACAGACCAATCACCAGTGACGAAATCGAATTGGTAATCAAAAAACTACCCAAGAACAAAACCCCTGGGCCTGACGGATTCACCTCTGAATTCTACCAGACGTATAGAGAAGAAATAACACCGATTCTCCTTAACGTTTTCCAAAAAATAGAAGAGGAGGGAATACTTCCAAACTCATTCTATGAAGCCAGCATCACTCTAATACCAAAACCGGGCAAAGACCTCACCAAAAAGAAAATTACAGACCAATATCCCTGATGAACGTAGATGCAAAAATACTCAACAAAATATTAGCAAACCGAATTCAAAAATACATCAAGAGGATCATACACCATGATCAAGTGGGCTTCATCCCAGGGATGCAAGGATGGTACAACATTCGAAAATCCATCAACATCATCCACCACATCAACAAAAGAAGAACAAAAACCACATGATCATCTCCATAGATGCTGAAAAAGCATTTGACAAAATTCAGCATCCATTCCTGATTAAAACTCTCAGCAAAATGGGTATAGAGGGCAAGTACTTCAACATCATAAAGGCTATATATGACAAACCCACAGCTAACATCATACTTAACGGTGAGACGCTGAAAGCTTTTCATCTAAGATCGGGAACAAGACAGGGATGCCCACTCTCTCCACTGTTATTCAACATAGTACTGGAGGTCCTAGCCATGGCAATCAGACAAAACAAAGACATACAAGGTATCCAGATTGGTAAAGAAGAAGTCAAATTGTCACTA
>JAVSCE010003998.1:0-90881 GCA_032199065.1 Smutsia gigantea | reverse complement strand
CTTGTGGAGCTTGGGCCCTGCCTTGGTGGCACGTGGAGGCGTTCTGGTTCCCCAAGCACAGAAGCTCTCTCTGACCACGAAGCAGGGTCCAACAGAGCCAAGCAGAGAGACAGACAGAGACAGAGAGAGAAAAGCTCTTCTCAGGGGTTTTGTGCATAGTCATGACTGACTGAATTATTGGCTGATTCGGCCTCCAGCCCCTGCCCTGGGGTGGGGGCGTCCAAAGTCTCTCGTTAACATGACTAAACACCTGTTTCACCTTTAAAACTGTACAGTGGTTTCAGGAACTGTGGATAAAGACCAATATTCCTGGGAAATATATATTTTGTCATATGAATGACCAAATATGTATTTCTATAACTCATTATATCACAGGAATAAAATCAAGAGCCCAAAAATAACCCTCACATATATGGTCAACTCATATTTGACCAAGGAGCCAAGAACACTCAATGGGGAAAATATAGTCTAAATGGTGTTGAGAAAACTGAATACCTGCAGAAAAAGGAAACTGGACCATCTTAATCCACTAACAAAACTGACTCAAAATGAATTGAAGACTTAAACATAAGAACTGAAACCATAAAACTCCTAGAAGAAATCACAGGAAAATATCTCCTTGACATTGGTCTTGGCAATGATTTTTTGGATATATCAAATGTATAGGTGACAACAGCAAAAATTAATAATCAGGACTATATCAAACTAAAAAGCTTCTACTCATAAAAAGAAGCAATCAACAAAATGAAAAGGAAACCTACAGAATGGGAGAAAATATTGCAAATCATGTATCTGACAAGGGGTTAATACCCAAAATACATCGAGAACTCATACAACTCAACAGCAAAAAAACCCAAAAAATCTCATTTTAAAATGGGCAGAGGAATTGGGTACATATTTTCCCATAGAAGGCATACAAATACATGAATACAGATGCAAGAAACAATGCTCGGCATCACTAATCATCCGGAAAATGCAAATCAAAACCACAACGAGGTTATCACCTCACACCTGTTAGCATGGCTATCAACAAAAAGACAATAAATAACAAGCGTTGGCAAGAAATAAAAGGGAATACTTGTACACTACTGGTGAGAATGTAAATTGGTACAGCCACTATGGGAAACAATATGGCCACTCCTCAAAAAAATCAAAAATAGAATTATACAAACAAGCAATTCCGTTTCTGGGTATTTATCCAAAAGAAGGGAAAACAGGGTAATTAAACAGATATTTGTACTCCCACATTGATAGCAGCATTATTCACAATAGCTAAAAGGTAGAAGAAACCTGTGTTTATGACAGATTAATAGTATATGTGGTAATATATACATAAAAATATTTATTAAAAATATAACTACTGCATGATCCAGTAATCCCACTTCTCAGTATATATCCAAGGGAAATGAAAACAGGATCTGGAGGAAATCTCTGTTCATTGCAGCATTATTCACAATAGCCAACATATGGAAACAATTTAAATGTCCAAAAATGGATGAATGTATAAAGAAGAGGTGATGCATGAAATATTATGGGAAAATGGAATATTATCCTGCCATGAGAAAGAAGAAAATGCTGCCTTTTGCAACAACATGGATGGACCCTAAGGACACTCTACTAAGTGAAATAAGTCAGAGAAACACACTTTATGATCTCACTTATGTGTGGAATCTAAAAAGCCAAACTCGTAGAAATAGAAAGTAGAATAGTGTTGTTTGCAGGGGCTAAAGGTGTGAGAAATGAGGAAGTACTGGTCAAAAGGTAAAAAATCACTAGGTCCTGGGCATCTAATGTACAGAATCATGATAATAGTTAATAATAGTGTATTACATACTTGACAGTTACTAAGAGTAGATCTTAAATGTTCTCACCACAAGAAGAAATCGTAATTATGTGATATGATGGAGGGGTTAGCTAACACTATGGTGTTAATAATTTTGTAACATATAAGCACATCAAATCATTATATTTTCACCCTGAACTTACACAGTGTTATATGTCAAATTATATTTCAATAAAGCTGAGAGAGAAAATCCATAAATGAGTTTTTGTGAACTGATGGGAAACTGCCTACCATTCATAGCACCCTTTGAGCTAAACTGCAGTCCGACTTCAAAATAACAGGACCAAAATAAACATTTGGAACCCAAATTATGCAAAGAAAACTCTGTATAATGGTTGACTGGGACATAGTAGGCACTGCATGGTTAAATATTTTAAAGAAAACAAGAAGAGGACTGAGACCTCTGACCTGGTCTGTGTCCCTGAACCATCCAACACATGGGAGAGACAGAAGTATACACATACATGACCAGACACACCGGGGCAGCTGCCCAGAGCAGCAGTGCAAAGCTCAGGAGCAGACAGGAGGAGGATCAGCTCAGCCTGAGGCAACCAGAAGACAGGCCCCTTCAGGAGGAAGTGGGCCCAGCCAGGAGAGGCTATTCTGGATCCAACTGACCATGATATTACTGAGACCTCCAAGGTCACTGCTGTTCACAGATGTCAGGTGTCAGTCGACTCCCTTCACCAACACAGCAACCTTGGTGGGTCAGTATATGACACGCAGGAAACCTGGGAATAGCCTCTTGGGGGACACTAACCTGATGAGCTGCAAGCATCATTCGAGTCCCTGAAGCAGGCCCAGAGCAGACCAATGGCAGACCCGCCAAGACCACACACAGCACTCCCTATGCCTCAGAGAGCCTGGAGTGAGGGAGGGTCCGACCCGGACATTCCATGTCCCATCAGAACCGCCCAGGACATGACAAACCCAATGCTGGATACGAAAACTGTACCCACAAAAACCAGGTGGAGGGTGTGGGCAGGATGCAAAAAATAACAGGTTCTATAAGCTCAGAAAACTCTTACTTTATAAAACTGTTAGTAGTTTCTCAGAGTTACATTTTTTTTGGCATACATTAATTTCTCTCTCTTTTGTAGAGCTCAGTTTCTATCTGAGGGGACAATAGTTTCATTTTCTTTCCCCTTCTAGGTTTATTTTGCTAAGCATCAGAAAATAATCTATCACAAACTCCACTGATTGGTCATTTATTCTGAGTCCTTTTTCAAGGGCTATCGTACTTTCTGTGTGGTCTACTTACTTGATGGAATAGGTGTTTATGATAGAGACACTAAAAAACTGTCAGCACAGAGGAAGGTCCAAGATGGAGGTGTAGAAAGAGCCTGAACCCACCTCCTCTCACATACACACCAAATCTACACCTACATACAGAACAATTCCTCCTAAAGAGGATCTGAGGGTTGAATGAACACCACCTGCACAATTAGGGATAGAGAGACCTCGCTGAAAAAATGGCAGAAGAGACAGAGACATGGTCATAGTGGGAGCCCCACCCCCAGTGCTGCAGCCTGCAGTAGAGAGGGACATCACTGAGTGAGCTGAGGGCAGGTTTGATTGCCCTGGGGCACAGAAAAAAAAAATTGTTTAGGGGGCAACTAAACTATAAATGAAAGAAGTCATTTTTAGAACTAAAGCACCCACCAAATGAGGGGGAGGGGATTTCTGGAACTCTCTCTGGGATCAGAGTGGTAGAGAGCACCATTGTTTGCATTCCCTCTGCACACCGATAATGCAGACAGCAGGGTCCAGGCAAACATACCCGCTCCAGATGTAAATGAGGTGGCCTCCCAACCCCCACCTGCTCCTAAATTCACGCACCAGAGATCCGGCAGTCCCACCAGTATGCTGCTCCCACAAATTTCCCTCACCTGTGCCACTTCATCAGCGCGACCTCAGCCAGCACCCACCCGGGAGACCCCATGACAACGCCCCTCTGACCTGGCCTCTCCTCCAGTGCAGCCCAAGCTGTCACCCACCCAAAGAGTCCCTTGACAATGACCCCAGGTTCCCAACCCAGGGCCCACCCAAGGAGCCCTCCCAAACCATGCTCCAGAAGCCCTGGCACCAGGACACCCCCAGCTTATGCTCACCCAGCCTCCAGCCAGCCAGTTGAAACTGCCAGGCACATACAGTCTACCCTGGGGATGTTCCTACCCAGGCCACTTCTTTAAGACTGGGAGAGGTAGCCCTTTCACCTAATTCACAGAAACAAACTTATAAGTCAGATAAAGTAAGAAGACAGAAAAGATGCTCCAAACAAAACAACTCCAGAAAAAGAACTAACTGAAACAGAGTTGAGCAACCTACCTAATAAATAGTTCAAAGTAATCGTTATAAAGATGTTCACCAAACTTGAGAAAAAAAAGAATGGATGAACTCAGGGAGGACTCCAACAAAGAGATAGAAAACATAAAAAAGAACCAATCAGAGGTGAAGATTTCAATAAATGAAATGAAAAATACACTGGAGGGAATCAACAGCAGATTAGGAAATTCAGAATGGATCAGCAATTTGGAAGACAGTAATGGAAAGCACCCAAGCTCAACAACAAAAATAAAAAGAAGGGAAACAAATGAGGATAGGTTAAGGAACCTCTGGGACAACATCAAATATGCTAACATTTGCATTATAGGAGTCTCAGAAGAAGTCTAACCTAGGGAAGGAAATAGACATCCAGCTCTAGGAATCACAAACGACCTAAACAAGATGACCCCAAAGAGGTCCACCCAAGACACATAGTTAAAATTTGAAAGATTAAAGACAAAGAGACATCTTAAAAGCAAGAGAAAAGAACAAATCACATGAGAGAGGAACCCATAAAGCTGTCAGCTGATGTTTTCAGCAGAACCTCTACAGGCCAGAAGTGAATGGCATGATATATTCCAAGTGCTGAAAGGAAAAAAACCTACAAACAAGAATGCTTAACCCAGCAAGGATATCATTCAGAATTGAAGGAGAGATAAGGAGTTTCTCAAAAAAAGCATAAGTTAAAGGAGTTCACCATCACGAAAACAGCCTTATGAGAAATGTAAAAGGGACTTCTTTATAGGAGGAAAGGAAAAGACCATAACTAGAAGCAAGAAAATTATGGAAAGGAAAACTATCACTTGTTAACGCAAACATGTACCAAAGGTAGTAGATCAATTACTTAAAAGCTAATCTGAAGGTTAAAAGACTAAAGTAGTAAAATCAACACTTCTAAAAATTAGTTAAGAAAATCACTAGACAAAAAGGTGTAAAAGAAGACATAAATATATATAAAATGTGGAGTGGAAGTTAAAAAATGTAGGGTTGTTTGAATGCATTCAAACTTAAGCTATCATCAACTTAACATAAACTGCTGTACACATGGGACATCATATTTGAATCTATGATAACCACAAATCAAAAACCTATAATAGATACAAAAAAATAAAAAGAAAGGAATCCAACCATTATACTAAAAAAGTCATCATGCACAAGAGAAGAGAACAAGAGAAGAAAGGATCAGAAAAGAACAACAAAAACAACCAGAAAACATTTAACAAAATGTCAATAAGTACATACCTGTCAATAATTATTTTAAATGTAAATGGACTAAATGCTCCTATCAAAAGACATAAGATGACTGAATGGATATAAAAACAAAGCCCATCTTTATGTTGCTTACAAGAGACTCACTTCAGACATAAAACACATACAGACTGAAACTGAAGGGATAGAAAAAGATATTCCATGCAAACAGAAATGGAAAAACAGCCAGACTAGTAGAAATTATATCAGACAAAAAGGAAGACTTCAAAACAAAGAATGTAAGACCAAAAAGAACATTATATAGTGATTAAGGATTCAATCCAGCAAGAAAATATAACAATCATAAATATGCATAAAGATAGACATAAAGGGAGAAACTGACAGTAATACACTAATGGTAGGGGACTTCAACACCCCACTTGAATCAATGGATAGATCATCCAGACAGAAATCAATAAAGAAACAGTGGCTTTGAACAACATATTAGACCAAATGGATAGACTTTTGTCCTATCTAGAACTAGGTATACATAGAATATTCCATTCAAAAACAGCAGGATACACATTCTTTTCAAGTGCATCTGGGACATTATCCAAGACAGATCACATGTTTTGCAACAAAATAAGTCTCAATAAAATTAAAAAGATTTAAATCTTACCAAGCATCTTTTCTAACCACAACAGTAGGAAACTGGAAATCAATTATACACACGCACAATTGGAAAAACACACACACACATGTAGGCTAAACAACATGATACTAAGCAACCATAGGGCAATGAACACATCAAAGAGGAAATCAAAAAATACTTGGAGGTAATGAAAATAAAAACCCAACAGTTCAATATCTTTGGGATACATTAAAAGAAGTTCTAAGAGGGAAGTTTAAAATAATACAGTAATAGTAATTCAAGAAACGAGAAATAATCTCAAACAATTTTCCCTACACCTAAAGGAACTAGGAAAAGGACAGAGCCCAAACCTAGTAGAAGGAAGGAAAAAATGAAGATCAAAACAGAAATAAATGGAGGCTAAAAAACATTGCAAAAGATCAATGAAACTAAGAGCTGGTTCTCTGAAAAGATAAGCAAAACTGATAAACCTTTATCTAGACTCATCAAAAAAAAAGAAATAGACTCAGAAATGAAAGAGAAGTTACAACTGATACCACAGAAATACAAACAATTATGAGATTATTATGAAAAATATATTCCAACAAACTAGACAACATAGAAGACACTGATAAATTCCCAGAACCATACAATCTTCTAAGACTGAATCAGGAGGAGAGAGAAATTCTGAATGGAATGATTACTAGTAACAAAATTGTGCTGGTAACCAAAAAACTCCCAACAAAAAATTCCAGGATGAGATGGCTTTACAGGGGAATCCTATCAAACATTTTAAAAATGAAATAATTTTGATTTAAAATATCAAGCAGCAATTTTAACCTTTTTAGCTAAACTTTTTTAGCAATCAAATAATTACAGATTCTAATAATGGTGTCCTTCATGAAGATATGGAAACATAGAAAAAGGCTTTTCCTCCCCCAGCTATTAAAAAAAATTGAAGAGGAAGGAAAGCTTCCAAATTCATTCTACAAGGCCAGCATCACCCTGATGCCAAAACCAGTAAGGTCACTACAAAAAAAGAAAACTACAGACCAATATCCCTGTTGAACACAAGTGTAATAATCATCAACAAAATATTAGCAAACCAAATTTAAAAATACATTAAAATGATCATTCACCACAACCAAGTGGGATTCATTCCAGGGATGCAAGGTTGGTTCAATATCTGCAAATCAATCAATGTGATACACCACATTAACAAAAGGAGGATAAAAACCACCTGATCATCTCAAGAGATTCTGGAAAAGCATTTGACAAAATTCAACATCAGTTCATCATAAAAACTCTCTACAAGTGGGAACATATATCAACATAATAAAGACCATATACAATAAACCCAAAGCTAATATCATACTCAATGATGAAAAGCTGAAAGCTTTTTCTCTCAGATCAGAACAGGTATGTCCACTCTGTCTTTCATTCAACATAGTTCTGGAAGTCCTATCAGACAAGAAAAAGAAATAAAAGGCATCCAAATTGGTACAGAAGAAATAAAACTGTCACTATTTGCCAATGACAGAATACTATATAGAGAACCTCAAAGACTCCACCAAAAATCTATTAGAATAAATGAATTCAATAAAGTTACAGGATACAAAATCAATATACAGAAATCTGTTCTTTTTTATATACAAATAACTAGCAGCAGAAGAAATTAAGAACAATTCCATTTATAATTGCATCAAAAAGAATAAACTATATAGGAATAAATTTAACCAAGAAGGTAAAACACCTGAAAACTATAAGACAACAATGAAAGAAATTGAAGACAAAAATAAATAGAAAGATGTTCCATGCTCACAGATAGGAAGAATTAATATTGCTAAAATGCCCAGACTGCTCAAAGCAATCTACAGATTCAATGCAATCCTTATTAAAATACAATGGCATTTTTCACAGAACTAGAGAAAATAATCCTAAAATTTGTATTGAATGACAAAAGACCCCAAATAACCAAAGCAATCTCAGGAAAGAACAAAGCGAGAGATATCACGCTCCCTGATTTCAAACTATACTACAAAGTTACAGTAATCAAAGCAATATGGTGAACAAGGATGCAGAGAAAGGGGAACCCTCCTACATTGCTGGTGGAAATGTAAACTAGTTCAACCATTGTGGAAAGCAGTATGAAGGTTCCTAAAAAAACGAAAAATAGAAATACCATTTGACCCAGGAATTCCACTCCTAGGAATTTACCCTAAGAATGCAGTTTCCCAGTCTCAAAAAGACATATGCACCCCTATGTTTATCACAGCACTATTTACAATAGCCAAGATATGGAAGCAACCTAAGTAGATGAATGGATAAAGAAGAGGTGGTACATGTACACAGTGGAATATTATTCAGCCATAAGAAGAAAACAAATCCTACCATTTGCAACAACATGGATGGAGCTAAAGGGTATTATGCTCAGTGAAATAAGCCAGGCAGAGAAAGACAAGTACCAAATGATTTCACTCATCTGTGGAACATAAGAACAAAGAAGAAACTGAAAGAACAAAACAGCAGCAGATTCACAGAACCCAAGAATGGACTAACAGTTGCCAAAGGGAAAGGCACTGGGGAGGGTGGGTGGAAAGGGAGGGAGTACGGGAATAAGGGGCATTATGATTGGCCCACATAATGTAGCGGGGGGGCACTGGGAAGGCAGTATAGCACAGAGAAGACAAGTAGTGATTTTATAGCATCTTACTCTGCTGATGGACAGTGACTGTAATGGGGTATATGGTGGAGACTTGTAACCACATGTTGCTCATGTAATTATATATTAATGATACCAAAATAAATAAATAAAATGTATTACTCAAAAAAAAAAGCAATATGGTACTGGCACAAAAATAGATACATAGATCAATGTAACAGAACAGAGAGCCCAGAAATAAACCCACACTTAATATGGTCAATTAATATATGACAAAGGAAGCAAGAATATATACAATGGGAGAAAGACAGTCTCTTCAATAAATGGCAATAGGAAAACTGGACAGCTGTATTGAGAAGAATAAATTGGATCACTGTCTCACACCATACACAAAAATAAACTCAAAATGGATTAAAGTCCTAAACTAAATATAAGACTTGAAACCATAAAAGTCCTAGAAGAAAACAGAAAATAAACTCTTGAACGTCAGTGTTAGTAATGTTTTTCTGGATATGTTTCCCCAGGCAAGGGAAAAAACTGGGATCACATCAAACCAAAATGCTTCTGCACAAATGCTTCTGGACACCATGAACAGAATGGAAATACAATCACTCAGTGGGAGAATATATTTGAAGTGATATAATAATAAGGGGTTAATATCCCAAATATATAAAGAAATCACACAACTCAACACCAAAAAAAAATTATAGTCCAATTATAAAATAGGCATTTTTATAAATGTCTGAAGGTTTTAAAATGTCTGAATAGACATTTTTCCAAAGAAGACATACAGAATGCCAACAGACACACGTGAAAATATGCTCAACATCACTAATCATCAGGAAAATGCAAATCAAAACCACAATGAGGTAACACCTCACACCAGCCAGAATGGCTAGTATCAAAAAACAAGAAATAATGTGTTGGCGAGGATGTGGAGAAAAGGGAAACCTTGTACACTATTGATAGGAATGTGAATTGGTGCAGCCACTATGGAAGGCATTATGGAGGTTTCTCAAAAAACTAAAAAGAGAAATACTATATGACTCAGCAATTCTGGGAATTCTACTTCTGGGAATTTACCCAAAGAAAACAAAATCACTAATTTGAAAAGATATAGGTACTGTATGTTTACCATAGAATTATTTACAATAGGCAAAATATGGAAGCAACCTAAGGGTCCATCTACAGATGAATGGATAAAGGAGATGTGGTACATATACACAATGGAATATTATTCAGCCATAAAAGAGAATGACGTCTTTCCCAGCTCTTAAGAGGGCATTACTTTAAGTAAAATAAGTCAGACAGAGAAAGACAAATACCATATGAGTTCACTGATAAGTGGAATCTAAAAAACAAACAAGCAAACAAAACAGAAAGAGACCCATAAACAGAGAACACACTGGTGGTTGCCTTAGGGGAGAGTAGTGAGGGGACGGGTAAAATAGATGAAGGGGATAAAGAGGTACAAACTTCCAGTTATAAAATAAATTAGTGTTGGGGATAAAAGTACATCATAGGGGAATATAGTCGATAATATTGTAATATCTTTGTATGTTAATAGATGTTAACTACACTTATTGTGGTGAGCATTTAATTATGTATATATGTGTTAAATAACTATGTTGTACACCTGAAACCAATACACTATCATATCAACTATATTTTTTAATTTTTTTTTTTAAATTAAGCTTTTAGCACGTTTGACAAAAAAAATTAACTGTCAGAATTACTAGTAAAATGATGAGCTCTCATCAACCAGCTAGCCCCCTTCCCTGATGAATGTGTTGACCTGCAAGTTCCTGAACTGTTGTTCAGAGGGAACCCGGCAAATTTACTGGTGGTCCACCAATGCCAAGGCCAACACTGGATGGCACTTGGTAGGTCAGTAGGCCTTTGGGGACAATGGGACCCACCTAAACCCCAAACCAGACACCCATCTTCAGGTGCACTTACTCCCCTTCCACACGTGTGGGGCTGGATTCAGGGACACCTGCAAGGAGGAGAAAAGTCTTCTCATCCCTAGATGAGAATTCCTGAAAGCAGGGACAGTGAGACTGCCGAAGCAATCTGCACCCACCAACCCATCCATTCATCAGTCATGGTAACCCACCCATCGTTCACTCAGCCAGAAGGTTGGCACAGATTTACTGAAGCCTCATTAATGGCACACATGAAAGAAAGGCAAACCCAGAATTCCAGGCATGGGACCATCCCTAGAAAAAAGGTCCCCATCTTGTGCAAAGGGGTATCTGCTTCTGGCAGACCTGGCTCTGTGATCAGAACGTCTAACGGCTCCTCACCCAGAAGGAAGCATCTGTGCTCACACTCATGGGCACTCCTCAGACCAGAGGCAACCCGCAGTGTCACTTCTGACCCACATATAGGCACCAGAAAGGAGAGATTTCCCTGGGATCTAGACGGCTTCCTTCAGCTGATGGCTGTGGTTTCAAATGTTTTCCCTCAGTCTCAGCACTCTGCTAAAGAAGAACTCCCCAGCGTTAGTTTGTCTCAAATAGTAAATGGGAGACTTAGAGTAGATCAAAGAGTCCCAGCATAGACTCACGCGGCAGGAATTAAAAACTACTCATGCCTAGGTCTCACCCCCACACCAAGA
The DNA here is from genome assembly GCA_032199065.1 of Smutsia gigantea. NCBI lineage: Eukaryota > Metazoa > Chordata > Mammalia > Pholidota > Manidae > Smutsia > Smutsia gigantea. The sequence goes on along the minus strand of JAVSCE010003998.1, from coordinate 79,612 downwards.
GATGTGATCGCTGGGGATGGATCTGAATGTCTCTTTTTAACAATCTCCCCAGGGAATTCTCATGTTCAATTAGAGCTGAGGATCTGGGGAGAAGGTCTATTTCAGCCTCAGGACCCCACCGTCTCGAACACATGCAGAAAACTGGGCCCCCCCTCAAGGCAGATGCCATTGCAGCTGGTCTGAGCTGGGGTCTGATCCTGCCCTTCCAATAGCTCCCAGCTGGTGGCCCTGCTGCTCCTACATGGATCCTCCTTCAGAAGCAGAATCCTTTCCCAGGGTTTGTCTTCTGTTTTACTTAGTTTCTTGAGACGCTGATTGCAGAACGGCTTCAGCCTCAGGGCACGCACCGTCCTTCCCATCAAAGCAGCAGGAACAGGTTATCTGGGGCACAACCACAGACAAGCACAAGACTTCAAACACAGCCTGGCGGTTTCACGTGAGGGCATTACTTACCAATTAGTTTAGCCAAATGCTCTTCTTGCTTATTTGGACTTGATGCAAATGCAGTGTTTTCCAAGCTCTTCTCCTGAGGATTACCTGTGGGAAAATACACCTTAGCTGTGATTAATCTTTCATTGGATCTGCAGGTGTTCCAATCAATACTCCCTTGCACGGTACTTGGAGAGGAGCATCGGGCAATTTGCCCCCTCCAGGAGAAAGACCACTGGACTTGGGTTCTAGTCCACCCTCTGAGCACCTTGTGAGCTTGGACAGCAAAGTTCTGTGGGCTTGGTTTTCTCATCTGAGATGGTGGAGAAAGCATCCACCACGGGAGGCCCATGAGGAGGAGGGGAGACCTCATGTGCTGCTGTGATCTGCAGGCTGAAAGGCGCTCTGCCCTTGTCACGTCTCAGTGTCATTACCCATCATGAGCTGCAGTAAGTGGCGCTGGTTCTGAGCACGGTTATGCTCAGTGCTCGGTGGGGGAGGAACAAGGACAGATGGACACACATCTCGGTGTCTTTTCAACAAACACTTTCCCTTGCATGGGACATGATGCCAGCAAGCGGTGGCTTTGACCATCTCGGAAATGTGATGCTTTCTTGTTTGGGAGGGGAGGGAACAATACTACTGCAGACTCCACACGACTCCACCCTGTGGGTCTGTATCTGGGAGCGGGTCAGAGGGCCTCAGGTCCTCTGTTTGTCCTGTTTGATAAGCACGAGGGATTCCTGCTGTTGTCCTTGACAAATGAAAAAATGAAGCCGACTGGGTCCACAATCTCTCCTAGAGCGTCAGGGACTGATTTCCAGGCTGCTGCTGACATGCTGCGGCCACACTGAGGATCTGGAGTAACTGTGCTAAAAGACTCTAGCAACTTGTGGAGATTTTTAAATATATTTTCAGACTTTCATTAGGGATGCTGTGATGTCTCAGTAGTGAACACCTTTTCCTGATTCAAGGCCAGCCCTTTTTCTGGCACTCAGGGAGTGGGCACACCACCCAAGAGGAGAAATCTATTCTCTGATGAAGGTATTGTCAGGGCCACAGCGCCCACCAATTCTGACTGCCACAGAGCATTCATGAATTATCTGCAAGAATCTGAACTTTTAACATAAAGCCAGCGACCACACGATTCCTCACAGATAATCTGCATAACCAGGTAGTAATTAGTGCACATGGCAGCTTTCAACTCTACAGGAAAATTGGTACTCAGGTCGGTAATGCTGCAAATAACCACTGCTCCCAGGTCTGGTGGCTTTTTGAATAAACACAAGAAATAGAAAGTTCTCTCATGCTGAGATATTAGTAAATTATTAGAAATCAATGGAAGTGAAGTTAGCTCATGCAGTAAAACATTTGTTCATAAAACCCTTTGGTTTTTTAAGTGCCCTGGCAAGAGTAGTTGCTGTCTCCCTTTTCCTGATGTCACCAGCCTGGCAGTTTGATCACTGCTTTGTGATCTCAGTCTACCTGATTTTTGGAGAATAATACTGTAGCTGTCTCTATCACAAGGATTGTGTCTATTGCTTTTGCTTTTCTCTACAGACCCAATATCTTTACACTGAGAGAATTTCCCAGAATGTGGTCAGCCAGTTAGTGTAGTAAATTACAATAGTGGTTCCAGAAGCTGTAAGACCCTAAAAATAGAGTATGGAAACCTAATGCTCATTTTTAAAAAGCTATGTTCAGAAAACATCCATAACAGTGTTATCCAGATAGCTAAAGGGTGGAAACAACCCAAATGTCCCTCAACTGACAAATGGATTAACAAAATGTGGCCTATCTGTGTAACAGAATATTATTCAGCCATAAAAAGGAGTGAAGTATTGATGCCAATATGAACGAGCCTTGAAAACATGTTAAATGAAAGAACCCAGTCACAAAAGACCACGTTGTATGATCACACTTATAAAATAACCCGAATAGACAAATGTGTAGAGCAGATAGTAGATTAGTGGTCGCCAGAGGCTGTGGGAAAGGGGTGATGGTGGGTGACCGCTAGCAAGTGGGACATTCCCTTGTGGGGAGGTGGAAATGTTCTGAAATGAAAGAGTGCTGATTCACAACTCTAGGAATACTAAAAAGCCCTGAATTACACACTTTTAAAGGGTGAATTTTACTATGTGAATCTTAGCTCAATAAAGCTATTATTTAAAATACAGTGTGTGTGTACAGGAGAGAAGAGATCATACGAGATTGGCCTGATTAGTACATGGAGGTTCATTATACTAATCTCTCTCCTTGAGTGGATGTTTGAAATTTTTATAATGTGCCCGTGTGCTGTTCTCCCATGGCACTCTGGATTTTGAGAAACCTTCCCAGCAAGGAAAAATGTTATAGTTCCTCCCTTCTGAACAAGAAATCCTTATGGAAGATTCAGGAAGTAAAGAAGGCAAATGTGGAGAAAGCCTGTGTTCTTCACTCTGGAACCCTCACAGTGGATCTCACACCTTCTCTATCTGCTGCAACAACAGCCTGGTGACAGTACCTTTGGCCAGGTAGGAAGGGTAGAGCTCTGCACCTTGCCAACAGTCCAGGAAGAGAACAAGGAAGAGGGTCTGTGCTACTCTCTTCTTTACCATAGTCTGTATGTGATCAGGGAGAAGCAAATCTCCAGAAATCCTTCAGACATAACAGCCTTGGACTCCAGAACACTGCGGAACCTGGCAGTCTGTGAAGTCACACCCGGAAACCAGGTGGGGGCAGTTCTAGAGCTGGAAAGGGGAGGACCTGGTATTTGTAGGCAAGGACGGGAGGGGCACAATGGTCGCCCTGTGGTAAGAGCCTCTCTGCTCACTTCCTTTGGTTCTGCAGTGTCTTCCTCCATCCTGCCTGTACTGTAGCCTGAAAGCAGTAGGATATTAACCAGGACTCTGAAGGTGCATGTGACAAAAAATTAACTCAGTTTAAGTGAATTGAAGTAGCTGAGGTAGCCAGAAAAATCTTATGCTAAATCAAGATATCACATGAAGAAGGTATTGTCATTTATGACATTACATAAAATTATGACACCAAAAATATTACAAACAAAAGTATAAGGTGATGCTGTCACTCGTGTTAATACTATTTCCCCATTATGTTTTTGTAAGTATTAAACTATTTTTTTAAGGAAAATTCTATACTTCAGCATCTTTAACTACTTTTTTCCTGCATACTCATCTTACACTGGGTCCCACCAATTGCATAGCCAACCTGCCTTAGTCCCCGAGTTCATGCAATGTATGCAGCGTTGGGATGGAAAGGGTCTTTGGGGAACAAAAAGTTATGCAGAAAGTTATACAGTAGAATTCTGAGTAGCTCAGGCAAATTAGTCTGCTGGGGCTGCCCTAACAAAGTTACCACAAAATGAGTAACTTAAACAACAGAAATGTATCCGCTCAGAGTTCTGGAAACTGGAAGTCTGAGATGAAGGTGTCAGTAGGGTTGGTTCTTCCAAGGCCTCTCTCCTTGCCTTATAGACGGCCACCTTCTCCCTATGTCTACATCATCTTCACTCCATATGAACCTGTGTCCAAATTTCCTCTTCTTAGAAGGACACCAGTCATATTGGCTGGGGCCCACCCTAATGACCTCATTTTAACTTGATTACCTTCGTAAAGAAATACCGAATAAAGCCACATTCTGAGATACTGGGGGTTAGGGCATCAACATACAAATTTAGAGAGAAGGGCACCATTCAACCCACAACATTAAGTAATGGCAGCAACATAAATCATCTCTCTAAAATATCTTCAAAAAATTTAAAACGAAAGAGAACATATAGAACAACACAAACTCCCACCCTCAGCAGAACCAGAAGGCAGAAAATATCCAAATTCAAATTACCAGTAAGTAGAAAAATAAACACTAACCCCAGGCACTGATTCACTGTCCTGCAGCTTGCCTTTGCAGCAAGGAAATGCAGCAGCCCAAGACATTCCAAAATCTCCTCTAGAAAGAGAAAACCCACCCTACATGTGGAAAATGCTGACAGTATGTCCTGGTAGATCAGAACAAATACCTATCAATGGAAAAGACCTGAGAAAGGAGGATGGTGTGGCTTCAATAGAGTGAAATCCTGGAAGAGGCTGAGTGTGGGCTGGGCGTGGAGCAGAGATGGAGTCCTTTGGGGACCTTTTACCAGGGAGATTTCACACAATGCTGATGGTTAGTAGAAACCGAGGCAATGGGAAATAGGCCAACTTCAAAGTCAAAATGCGCAACCACTTAACTGTTGGCCCCCACTGCCCACTCCTGTTACTTTGCCCATCTCAGCAACAAATCAGTCCTTCCACTTACTCAGGCCAAAATCCAGGGTCATCCTAGACTCCTCTCTTTCTCTCTCACCGCACATGCAATCCATAAGCAAATCCACTCAGTTTGATTTTGACACACATTCCCAAATCTGGCCACCTTCCCCACCCTCCACTTCCCCAGTGGAGTCCAGACCACCATCCTCTTCTCTTTACTGTCCACGAAATAAGAGGCCGACCAAATCTCCTTAACATTCTTCAGGCCACTATTGAACCCGAACAAGTCCCATTACCAAAATCTCCCCCACACACACACCTCCTCACCATCCCCTTCCCCTTCTCTCTGCCCACACCACCAGAGGAAGAGAATTTTGGCTGCTTGGTATCCTAAGTGACCCTATGGGGGCACTTACCTTAAGTGATCAGCAGACTTCCTCTGCCTGATTTCTTATTTCCAGGCATTTTACTATTATTATTATTATTTTATTATCTCCTAATGTTGACCATTAGGCATGAGAGAAAAACATCTGCATTTATGCAGTCACCAGGTCTAGAGGAGGAGTCAATTAACTTTTTCTATAAAAAACAAATAGAAATATTTTAGGCTTTCCAGGCCATATATGTCTAGTCGCACATTCTTTATTTGTTGTTGCTCTTATGACCTTTCAAAATGTAAAGAGCATTGGGGGGAAAAAAATCAATGAAACCAAAAGCTGGTTTTTCAAGAAAATCAATAAAATATATAAACCTCTAGCCAGACTAATGAGGGAAAAAGACAGAAGACACACATAACCAATATCAGGACTGAGAGAGTGGACATCACAATAGATACTCAAGACAATGAAAGGAAAGTAAGGATTATGAACAACTTTTTGCCAATAGATTTAACAAGCTGGATAAAAATGAACAAATTCCTTCAAAGGTACAACAGAGCTTACTCAAGAAAAAGTAAAGAACCTGAATAGCTCTACAGAAAAGAAATTGCTTTTCTTTATAAAAAAAAATTTTTAAGCTCTATATTAAAGAAATGGAATTTGTGGGTACAAACCTTCCCATAAGGAAACTCAAAGCCCAGATGGCTTTACTGGTTAACTCTATCAATATTTAAGGAATAAACATCACCAAATGTATACAAAGTCTTCGGAATAGTTGAAACTGATAAGATACTTCCCAACTCACTCTGTGACCCCAGCATTACCCTGATACCAAACCAGAGAAAAGATATTAGAAGAAAAGAGAACTATGGTCAGTATCTTCCACAAACATAGACGCAAGAATGCTTAACAAAATTGTAGCAACTGAAATCCAATAATATTTGTTAAAGGATAACCTATCATAACCAGTGGGGTTCATTCCAAGAATGCAAGGCTGGATGAACATTCAAAAATTTACATAACTTATCATATCAATAGAAAAATCATATGATCATCACTATAGATGTAGAAAAAGCACTTAACAAAATTTAACATCCATTCAGGGAAAAACTATTGACTAGAAAATAAAGGAACTTTCTCAATTTGACAAAGAGCATCTACAAAAAATCTAAAGTAACATCCTGCATAATGGTAACAAAGTGAATGTTTTCTCCCCAGTCTTAGGATCAGAGCAAGATGTCCACTCTTAGCCATTGTTCTAACAGGTCTATCCATGCAGTAAGGCAAGAAAAAGAAATAAAAGGCATACGGATTAGAAAGGAAGAAGTTAAACTGTCTTTATTCTCAACTGACTTGATTATCTATGTAGACATTTGTAAGAAATCCTAACAACAAATAGATGAGTTTAGTAAGGTTGCAGGATACAAGGTCAGTATTTTAAAATTCAATTATATTAAGAGAATGACAAGACAAGCCACAGACTGGGAGAAAATATTTGGAGAACACATACGTAATAAAGGACTTGTCTCTAAAATATACAAAGAATTCTTAAAACTCAACAACAAGAAATCAAATAACCCAATTAAGAAATAAGCAAAAGATCCAGGGATTAAAGATGGTGGTGTGAAAGGTGAGACAAAGACCTCCACATTTAATATGAAAATATAACTAATACAACTAATCCTGAAAGAGCAACAGGAAAGAAGGCTGCACCAGACTGCATACACCTGGAGAAAAGAGCAGACTCATGAAACAGGGTAACGTACAAAGCTGTGACCTGGCGGGGCCCAAGCCCTTCCCCCACCTCAGCTCACCAGCAGGAGGATGAGAAACAGAGCGGGGAGGGAGTGGAGGCCTGGGAATGCTGAACACCTAGCCCTGGAGATCAGATCTGCTCTGGGAGCATGAACCTACATTGCATGGTGCTCTGGTGATTTAATATGGTTGGAAAGCTAAGAGAGGCAGAATACCTGGAGAGACGGATATTCCAGCTGCTTGTGGAAAACAGGGGTTCATATCCGGCTTATCTAGGCAGGCAGTCTAAGACTTCCTAAAAGCAAGAGGGCTGTTAAAGGGGCAAGGATTGCACAGAGCTTACTGCTCAGGAGAAAGGACAAAATTGTCCAGGTGTGCTCTGCTCAGCAGGTTGGGAGCTTAAATGATCTTCAGGCGCTCCATCCCCATGGCTGGCTACACAGATCCAAGGACCCTGCCATGATACGCAGCCTGCTGTGTCTTCCAACCGGCTAGCCTGCACCGGGCTAAGGCTCCCAAACCAGCAACCCCTGCCCTGATGTCAGGCCAGCCAGAGGGAAGCTCCGCCTACAGCAGCTACAAACACAAAGCATAGAGGCTTACACGTGTGTGTTTGGCCCACTGGTTCTGGCAGTGGAGACAGGCATAACAGCTGGGAAGCAAATAACAGCTCTCTCCTGCCCCCAAGCACCAACACTGCTCCCCTGCGACCCCCGACATTGCTCCAGGAGCTGAGCAGCTCCAGAGAGTAGAGCTCCTGGGCACTAGAGGGCACCACAAACAAATTATGAAACGTCAAAGGAACCTGGTTCAAAGCAAAATTATGAATACACCTCAGAAAGAGTCAAATGAAATAGACCTCATGAATGTTCCTGAAAGAGATTTCAAAATAAAAATCATTAACATGCTCATGGAGGTACAGAAAAATATTCAAGAACCCAGGAACGAATTTCGGACAGAGATCCAATTGTTGAAGAACACAATGGAGGGTATTAAAAGAAGATTAGATACGGTGGAGGAGGTGATAAATGAAATAGAAATTAGGGAAGTGGAATACAAAGAAGTGGAGGCACAGAGAGAAAAGGGGATCTCTAAGAATGAAAGAATACTGAGAGAACAGTGTAACCAATCCAAACAGAACAATATTTGTATTATAGGGGTACCAGAAGAAGAGAGAAAAAAAGAGATAGAAACTGTCTTTGAGGAAGTAATTGCTGAAAACTTCCCCAATCTGGGAAAGGAGATAGTCTCTCAGGCCATGGAGGTGTGCAGATCTCCCATACAAGGGACACAATGAAGACAACATCAAGACATATAATAATTAAAATGGCAAAGATCAAGGACAAAGATAGACTTTTAAAAGCAGCTAGAGAGAGAAAAAGATCACACACAAAGGAAAACCCATCAGGCTATCATCAGATTTCTCAACAGAAAACTTACAGGCCAGAAGGGAATGGCATGATATATTTAATGAAATGAAGCAGAAGGGCCTCGAACCAAGAATACTTTATCCAGCAAGATTATCATTTAAATTTGAAGAAGGGATTAAACAATTTCCAGATAAGCAAAAGCTGAGAGAATTTACCTCCCACAAACCACCTCTACAGGGCATTTTGGAGGGACTGCTATAGATGGAAGTGTTCCTAAGGTTTAATAGCTGTCACCAGAGGTAATAAAAAAGGATAGACAAAGATTACAGAATATGATACCTAATATATAAAGAATGGAGGAGGAGGAAAAGGGGAGGGGGGAAGAACCTTCAGATTGTGTTTGTAATAGCATACAAAGTGAGTTAAGTTAGACTCTTAGATAGTAAGGAAGTTACCCTTGAACCTTTGGTAACCACAAATCTAAAGGCTGCATTGGCGATAAGTACATACCTATCGATAATCACCCTAAAAGTAAATGGTCTGAATGCACCAATCAAAAGACATAGACTCACTGAATGGATAGAAAAACAAGACCCATCTATATGCTGCCTACAAGAGACTCATCTCAAACCCAAAGACATACACAGACTGAGTGTAAAGGGATGGAAAAAGATACTTCATGCAACTAATAGTGAGAAAAAAGCAGGAGTTGCAGTACTTATATCAGACAAAACAGACTTCAAAACAAAAAAGTCACAAGAGACAAAGAAGGACATTACATAATGATAAAGGGATCAATCCAACAAGAGGATATAACCATTATAAATATCTATGTACCCAACACAGGAGCATCTACATATGTGAAACAAATACTAACAGAATTAAAAGGGGAAATAGAATGTAATGCATTCATTCTAGGAGACTTGAACACACCACTCAGTCCAAAGGACAGATCAACCAGACAGAAAATAAGGAGACAGAGGCATTGAACAACACATTAAAACAGATGGACCTAACAGACATCTACAGATCTCTCCACCCAAAAGCAGTAGGATACACATTCTTTTCAAGTGTACATGGAATATTTTCCAGAATAGACCACATACTAGCCCACAAAAACAGCCTCAGTAAATTCAAAAAGATTGAAATTGTACCAACCAACTTCTCACTCAGATAACAAGGGTATAAAACTAGAAATAAATTGTACAAAGAAAACAAAAAGGCTCACAAAAACATGGAGGCTTCACAACATGCTCCTAATCAATGGATCAATGACCAAGTAAAAACAGAGATCAAGCAATATACGGAGACAAATGAAAACAACAGCACAACATCTCAACTTCTGTGGGACGCAGCAAATGCAGTTCTGAGAGGAAAGTATATAGCAATCCAGGCCTATTTAAAGAAGGAATAACAATCCCAAATGAATAGTCTAAATACCCAATTATTGAAACTGGAAAAAGAAGAACAAATGAAGCCAAAGTCAGCAGAAGGAGGGACATAATAAAGAGCAGAGAAGAAATAAATAAAATTGAGAAGAATAAAACAACAGAAAAAATCAATGAAACCAAGAGCTGGTTCTTTGAGAAAATAAACAAAATAGATAAACCCCTAGCCAGACTTATTAAGAGGAAAAGAGAATCTACACACATAAACAGAATCAGAAATGAGAAAGGATAAAAATCACAATGGAAATACAAAGAATTATTAGAGAATACTATGAAAATCTATATGCTATCAAACTGGATAACCTAGAAGAAATAGAAAACTTTCTAGAAAAATACAACCTTCCAAGACAGACACGAAAAAACACAGAAAATCTAAACAGACCAATTACCAGCAATGAAATTGAACTGGTAATCAAAAAACTTCCGAAGAACAAAACCCCCATACCAGATGGATTCACCACTGAATTTTATCAGACATTTAGAGAAGACATAAAACCCATCCTCCTTAAAGTTTTATAAAAAATAGAAGAGGAGGGAATACTTCCAAACTCATTCTATGAAGCCAGCATCACCCTAATACTAAAACCAGGCAAAGAAAGCACAAAACAAGAAAACTAAAGACCAATATCCCTGATAAACACTGATGCAAAAATACTCAACAAAATATTAGCAAACTAAATTCAAAAATACACCAAGAGGATAATACACCATGATCAAGTGGGATTCATCCCAGAGATGCAAGGATGGTACAACATTCGAAAATCCATCAACATCATCCACCACATCAACAAAAAGGACAAAAACCACGTGATCATTTTCACAGATGCTGAAAAAGCATTTGACAAAATTCAACATCCATTCATGATAAAAACTCTCAACAAAATGGGTATAGAAGGCAAGTACCTCAACACAGTAAAGGCCATACATGACAAACCCACAGCCAACATCATACTTAACAGTGAGAAGCTGAAAGCTTTTCCTCTAAGATCGGGAACAAGACAAGGATGCCCACTCTCCCCGCTTTTATTTAACATAGTACTGGAGGTCCTAGCCATGGTAATCAGACAACACAAAGAAATAAAAGGCATCCAGACTGGTAAGGAAGAAGTCAAGTTGTCCCTGTTTGCAGATGACATGATACTGTACATAAAAAACCCTAAAGAATCCACTCCAAAACTACTAGAACTAATATCTGAATTCAGCAAAGGTGCAGAATACAAAATTAATACACAGAAATCTGTTGCATTCCTATACACTAACGATGAACTAGCAGAGAGAGAAATCAGGAAAACAATTCCATTCACAATTGCATCAAAAAGAATAAAATACCTAGGAATCAACCTAACCAATGAAGTGAAAGACCTATACACTGAAAACTGCAAGACACTCCTAAGAGAAATTAAAGAGGATACTAAAAAATGGAAATTCATCCCATGCTCTTCGCTAGGAAGAATTGATATTGCTAAAATGGCCATCCTGCCTAAAGCAATCTACAGATTTAATGCAGTCCCTATCAAAATACCGACAGCGTTCTTCAACAAACTGGAACAAATAATTCTAAAATTCATATGGAACCACAAAAGACCCCAAATAGCCAAAGCAATCCTGAGAAGGAAGAATAAAGCAGAGGGGATCTTGATTCCCAACTTCCAGCTCTATTACAAAGCCACAGTACTCAAGACATTTTGGTACTGGCACAAGAACAGACCCATAGGCCAGTGGAACAGAATAGAGAGTCCAGATATTAACCCAAGCATATATGGTCAATTAATATACGATAAAGGAGCCATGGATATACAATGGGGAAATGACAGCCTCTTCAACAGCTGGTGTTAGCAAAACTGGACAGCTCCATGTAAGGGAATGAAACTGGATTACTATCTAACTCCATACACAAAAGTAAACTCTAAATTGATCAAAGACCTGAATGTAAGTCATGAAACCATAAAACTCTTAGAAGAAAATATAGGCAAAACTCTCTTGAATATAAACATGGGCAACTTCTTCATGAACATATCTCCATGGGAAAGGGAAACAAAAGCAAAAATGAACAAGTGAGACTATATCAAACTAAAAAGCTCTGTACAGCAAAGGACACCATCAGTAGAACAAAAAGGTATCCTACAGTATGGGAGAATATATTCATAAATGACATATCCAGTAAGGGGTTGACATCCAAAATGTACTAAGAGTTCATGCACCTCAACAAACAAAAAGCAAATAATCCAATTAAGAAATGGGCAGAGGAGCTGAACAGACACTTCTCCAAAGAAGAAATTCAGATGGCCAACAGGCACATGAAAACATGCTCCACATAGCTAATCATCAGAGAAATGCAGATTAAAACCACAATGAGATACCACCTCACACCAGTGAGGATAGCCAACATCCAAAAGACAAACAACAACAAATGTTGGCAAGGATGTGGAGAAAGGGGAACCCTCCTACACTGCTGGTGGGAATGTAATTAGTTCAACCATTGTGGAAAGCAGTATGGAGGTTCCTCAAAAAACTCAAAATAGAAATACCATTTGACCCAGGAATTCCACTCCTAGGAATTTACCCTAAGAATGCAGCAGCCCAGTTTGAAAAAGACAGATGCACCCCTATGTTTATTGCAGCACTATTTACAATAGCCAAGAAATGGAAGCAACCTAAGTGTCCATCAGTAGATGAATGGATAAAGAAGATGTGGTACATATACACAATGGAATATTATTCAGCCATAAGAAGAAAACAAATCCTACCATTTGCAACAACATGGATGGAGCTAGAGGGTATTATGCTCAGTGAAATAAGCCAGGCGGAGAAAGACAAGTATCAAATGGTTTCACTCATCTGTGGAGTTTGAGAACAAAGCAAAAACTGAAGCAACAAAACAGCAGCAGACTCACAGAACCCAAGAATGGACTAACAGTTACCAAAGGGAAAGGGAATGGGGAAGATAGGTGGGAAGGGAGGGATAGGGGGAAAAAGGGGGCATTATGATTAGCAGACATAATGTTGGCCTGGGTATGGGGAAGGCAGTAGAGCACAGAGAAGACAAGTAGTGATTCTTCAGCATCTTATGACGCTGATGGATAGTGATTGTAATGGGGTATGTGGTGGGGACTTGATAATGGGGGGAATCTAGTAACCACAATGTTGTTCATGTAAGTGTATATTAATGATACCAAAAAAATAAAAAGAAAGAAAGAAAGAAGAAAAAAGAAATGAGAAAAGGTCCAAACATATATCTATACAGATAGCAAATAAGCACATGAAAGGATACTCAACATCATATGGCATTAGGGATTTACAAATTAAAACAATGAGATGCTGCTGCACACCTGTTAAAATGGCTGAAATCTATAACACTGATAATACTAAATGCTGGTGACAATGTAGAACAACAGGAACTTTCATTCATTGCTGGTTGAAATGCATAATGGTACATCCACTTTGGAATGAATTTTGGGAGCTTCTTACCAACCTACACATAGGTTCCATCCAGCAGTGGCACTCTCAGGTATTTACCCAAATGAGCTGGAAATTTATGTCTGCACAAAAAGCTACACTTGAATGTTTACAGCACAGATTTATTCATAATTGAAAAAACTGGAAGCAACTAAGATATCCTTCAATAGGATGGATAAACAAACTGTGATACACCCAGACAATGGAATATTATTTAGTATGAAAAAGAAATGAGCTATCAAGCCACAAAAAAAAAACAGAAGAAACTTAAATGCATCTTTTACTAAGAGACAGAAGCCAATCTGAAAAAGCTACATACCGGATGATTCCAACCATATGATATTCTGTAAAAGGCCAAACCATACAGACAGTAAAAAGATCACTGGTTGCCAGGGGGCAGGGAAAAATGAATAGGTGGAACATAGAGGCCTTTTTTAGGGCCATGAAACTATTTTGTATGGTACTGTAATGGTGAATGCATAACATTATGTATTCGTCAAAACCCATAGAATGTACACCACCAGGAGTGAACCCTGACATTAACTCTTGACCTTAGTTAATAATAATGTATCAGTATTGGTTCTTCAGTTGTAACAAGTGTACCACCCTAATGAAAGATGTTAATGGAAGAAAGTGGGGGGAACGGGTGGAGATATACGGGAACTCTTACTTCCTACACAATTTTTCTGTAAACCAAAAATCTCTTTCACATACAACCTATTTTAAAAACATTTTTAAAATCAATTGTATTTCTAGTCATTGACATTGAACAAGTAGAAATTGAAATTTTTAAAAATAATACTATTGATAACAGCAAAAAATGAAATATGGATAAATTTGATTAAAGACTATAAGACTTATACACTAAAGACTTTTAGAATACATAATAATAAGCATTTTAAAAGACCTAACACAAGACTAGACATACAATGCTATGGATCAGAAGATATACATTTTTAAGATGTGAGTTCTCCTCAAATTAATTGATAGAGCAAAACCAATCAAAATCCCAGCAGGTTTCCTTACAGAAATGGACCCTAAAATTGTATGGCAATCAAAATGACCTAGAATGTTCTAAACAACTTGAAAAAGAAGAATAAATGAGGATTATATGACCTGATTTCAAGCCTTATAGAACTACAGTAAACAAGACCATGTGTTATTGGCATATAGATCAATGGAATGGAATAAGGGATCCAAAAGTAAATTCCCACATATAAGGTCAATCAACTAATCAAACAGAGCAATTCAATGGAGAAAGTAAATTCTTCTGAATAAATAATTTTGGAATAATTTTATAGAAACATACAAAAATATGAACCTCAACCCTTACCTCACAGCATATACAAAAATTAACTTAAAATGAAGCATAGACTTAAATGTAAGAGCTAAAACTATAATACTTCTAGTGTAAAATATAAGGGAAATTCTTATTGACTTAGGTTTGGACTGCAACAAAATAAATAATATTGTACTTCAAAAGACCTGTTACAATAATGAAAAAAGCAAACCATACATTGGGAAGCAATATTTACAAAAGATATATCCAACAAAGGACTTGCATTTAGAGCATATAAAGAACTCTTACAACTTAATAAGTAGATAACCAATTTAAAAACGGGATTGAGATTTGAGGACACTTTACTGAAGAAGACATATGGATGGCAAATAAACACATGAAAAGATGCTTAATACTATTAGTCATTAGGGAAATACACATTAAAACTATTAGAATGACTAAAAGCTTAAAAGAATGACAATAGCAAATGGTGAGGATGTAAAGCAATGGGAACTCTCTCATACACTGCCGGTAAAAATGCAAGATGGTACAACTTTGTGGAAAACAGCATTTTCTTAAAGCATTAAACATACACTTGCTATCTGATCCAGCCATTCCACACCTACATATTTACCCAAGAAAAATGAAAGCAGATGCCCACACAACTATGCATGGATGTTCATAGTAGCTTTGTGTGCAAGAGGCAAAAACTGGAAATAACCCAATAGCCGCAATAGGTGAATGGATAAACAAACTGTGGTATGTCCATGTGGCTAAATATTACTAAGCAATTAAAAATAACAAATATGTTGTATGCAATGACATGAAGCAGTCTCAAAATAATTATGCTCCAATCAAGTTGGATAACAAAAGAAATACATACTGTATCGGTCCATTTATTTAGTTCATTTACATACAACTTAAAATTCCACTATAATTATTACAATTTATTCTATATACTTAAGTATGTAAATTTCACATTGTAATTGTGTATATATATATATATATATATTATATTATAGAAAATGTAAAATTCCAGAAAATAACAACTAATCTACAGTAGAGAAAGCTAGCTAGTGTTTGCCTAAGGATGAAGAAAGGGGTAGGACAAGTAGCAGAGAGAGGGATTACAAAGCTGCATGATAAAGGGCAATGAATAGCTTCATTATCTTGATCAGGAAAAATGGTTTCACAGGTATATTCCTATGTCAAAATTCATTAGATTGTGCCCTTTATATCCATGCAATTTATTATATGCCATTAATATCTCAACAACACTGCAAGAAAATGCAATGTCTAATTAAATGATCCTATCTTTTCATCTATGAGACATACAAAAGTGAAATAGAATGAAATTTCTTTGGGGGTTTGTCTTCCAGGGAAGTCCCCAAAGACCCTGCCCTGTGGGCTCTTCCACATATGCTAAGAACACATCTGCACTGTACATCTTTTCTTTATTAGTAAAGTGGGTGTAACTTACAGCTACTGAAATTGCAGAGACAAAGGAACCTAGGTGCTAGGGTGACTGACTGGTGAGAAAAGGGGGAGATGCTGAGGGGTGGGCAGGAGGAGCAAGGGGGGAGTGGTGGGCCTGGTATGTTTAGGGGTCTCTCTCGCACATCCCTCTCTCATCCACCTCCCTCTCTTTCTCTTGGTTCTTTTCTCCCTCCAAAGTAAGGTTCTGAGCTCTTCCTCTTCAGATCACAGAGGATATACTGAGGAGCCTGCCCTCCTGCCTCTATAGGAGGTTTGCTCCAGGGCCTTCAACAACATGTGCCTTGGAGGCCCTTTTCCAACCCTTCCTCCCCCAGCACTGTTGCCCCCATGGCCCAGTGTTCAGGGAGTTTCTTCACAAGCAGGACCCTGGCACTTCTTTTATAAATGCTCAGGTGTTGGTTATGCAGACACCTGTTCACTTCATGTTGTTTCATTTAAAAAGTAATATATCATAAAGGCAGACACACAGAATAAACAGCCCAGAAATGAGCCTCCACATACATAGTCAAATGACTTTTCACAAGGGAGCCAAAACCATTCAATGGGAAAAGGACAATCTTTTCAACAAATAGCGCTGGGAAAACTGTATATCCACCTGCAAAAGAATGAAGCTGGACCCTTACCTAACACCATATACAAAAATTGACTCAAATTGGGTCAAAGACCTAAATACAAGAGCTAAAACTTTAAATCTGTAGAATAAAACACAAGGCAAAAGCTGCAGGGAATGGGATTTGGTGATGACTCCTCAGATATAATGCCAAAGACACAGGCAGCAAAAGAAAAACACAAATCCGACTTCATGAAAATTTAAAAATTTTGTGCATCAGAAGACAATATTAACAGTAAAAAGTCAACCCACAGAATGAGAAAAATATTTGCAAAATAATGTATTTGATAAGGGATTAATAACCAGAATATACAAAGAACTCCTAAAACTCAACAACAGATAACTCAATTCAAACATGGGCAAAACATTTGCATAGACATTTCCCCAAAGACGATGTACAAATGGCCAGTAAGCCATTGCACACTGACCCATGCTATGAATGCATAGACACCAGACACAAATGAGTACATACCTGATTTCATTTGCATGAAGTTTCAAAACAGGAGAAACTAACCTGTGGTAGTAGAACCAGAAAAGTAGTCACGTCGGAAGAGGAACAGAACAGTGACTGAGACGAGTGGGGGTCTTCTGGGGTGTTGGTCATGCTCTGTTTCTTAAACTCAGTGATGGTTACATAATTGCGTGCACATTCTAAGAATTCGCTGAAATGCATACTTAGGATTTCTGCAGTTTTCTGTATGATGCTGTGCTTCATTTCACCAAATTTAATCTCACAATCTAGTAGGAAAAGTATACACAGAGGCAGTAATTATAGCTCAACTTGGTACATAAATTTAGGGCTCGATATCTTGCACTGTTGAAGCCGTTGACCCCAGCGCCCTGGAGGTTGCCCGCGTTAATCCCAGCTGTTGCAAGCTGGATAACCTTGGGCTAGTGTGAGGCTCCTCAGTTCCCAAATCTGTAAAATGAGAACAATAATACAACTACCTGGTAGAGTTTTTGCAAGGATTTAAAATAATCTATGTGAAGTGGGTAGAAGTGTAAGCACATAGCAGGTGCTCGATTAACGCTAGCTACTGAATTACCACGGAATTTTAACTTGTACAAGGAAAAAGATCCTTCTCGGTGCTCAATAAAGAAATGTTCTGGGTGCAGTAACCAGCGCCCACCTCCTCGGGGACTGCGCGCTCACGAAACTGAGTGATCGGAAGTGCTGGGGTTCCCGCAACCAGTCTTCCCGACTCGCGAACTCGCAGCCCGCCTGACTACAGCCCCGGCCCCTTTAAGAGCGGAGCCATGACGTCATCCGCACAGCACGCAGCCTACCTTGGAAGCGCCCCGGCCGGCCTTCCGGGCGGCCTCAATTGGCTGGCTAGCACCCGGCGGCCCCGCCCCTGTGACGGCAGCAGGCCCAGGGCACCCGCCGTCAATCTGCCCAGGTCGGGGTGGTGACTTGCTGCGGGGCCCATCCCCCAGCAAGCCCCGCCCGACTCCCGTAAACTGCGCCCTCGGGGTGGGAGGGGCGCAGCGCCACGTCTGGAGTTGCTGCGGTCGCTGACCGCCCGCCCGCCCGCCAGCAGGTCACTCCTGCAGCCTGCCTGCTCGGCAGCGCCGGCCCGGCCCGGCCCGGCCCGGCCATGGAGTCCTACGACATCATCGCCAACCAGCCCGTGGTCATCGACAACGTGAGGCTCGCCAGCCGGGGGGGAGGGCGGGCGCCCCGCCCTCAGGGACGCGCGCAGCGGCGCTGGGAGGGACCCTCTCTCGCCAGGGCTCGTTCCCCGTTCACTGCCTGCCAGCCAGCCACCCTGTAGCCCGAACCTTGGGGCCAGCCCCGTCGGCGGCCCCGCAGAGCGGCTGCCCAAGCCTTCCCCGAATCGGGTGGAGAGAATAGGAGAGGCAAGGGTGCCATCCGTCTGGCGGCCCATGGTCAGCATCGGGAGAGCTGGAGTGACAGCTGGGCGGCCCAGCCGGTGCACCTGTGTATCTGGCCCGGGAGGCACCCCGGATCTTCTCGGTTGAGAGTGGCCAGCTGGGCGTATTTCGACCCCAGCCCCCTTATCCGTGCTTGGGCTCCGGCTCTGGCTGCCGCTCCTAGTGGATGGCATTTGCTGTTTTGGACACTGCTGGCCTCATGTTATGGAGAGGGTTATTCTTGTGACCTCTACAACAGCACTCCCCCAGGATCTGCACCCCCAGGCATGAGCTCCAACGTGGAAAGGCTCTACCGCGCTCTTTCCCTTGGCCTGGGGTTTATACAAGTTAAGGCCCGCCAACCACAAATGCACCACCACCTGGTTGGCCACTGGCTACTTTGACCCTCTTCTTCAGTGCTCCTGTGCTGAGCAGAAAGTCCAGATCTGGCAGAGCAGTGGAGAGAGTTCAGGACCACTCTTCCCAAGACCCATAAGCAGTTTGGGATAAATGTTTGGAAGCCTCAGAGGAAAGTTGCCTGCCTTGCTTGTGGCCTTGTCTTTCAAGCATTGGGTTTCGGTATGCTTGCAGCTGCCCTCCGAGGATTTATGGCCTCAGAAATTTCTGGTCCATGGGAAGAAAATGAAAGGCAGGGGTCAATGGATCCATCCCTAGCTGAGTATCTGCCTCTGGTGTATTATAAGCCTTGGAGTTTTTGATGATGAGTCACTTCTTCTTCTGGGATCTGTCTCCCTTCCACATGACCCCCATGCAGTCCCTAAATGGCTGTCCTCTTTGGAGATCTGTCCTTTTCGGAAATGGGTTTGAGATGCTGATTCTTTCATTGGTGGAGGATTCCTTTAAGACCCTAAGTCTAGCTTCCATACTGGAGCAGTGGTGAGACCAAGTTCTCCTCTGCCTCTGGTCTCTGCAGGGAAGCCACTTGAGGAGAGGTGCCAGTTTTGCCCCGTGCACCCAGCGATCTTTCCCGGCAGGTCCCAGACATGGGCCATATTGCTAGAGGGGACAGAGTGCCAGGGGCTTTTGTAAAAAACTATCCTTGGGGGTTACTTATAGCTGGTTTTGGGGAGTAGCTCTTGCTGCTGTGACCCTAGAGAGTGAGTGTAGAGCAACATGTACTCCCTGGTGCTTCAGTCTTTGCACTACTGGCGTTCTGGGCTGGGTAATATTGGTTGCGAGGGGCTGGCCTGTGATTAGAAGGTGTTTAGCAGCATCTCCGGCCTTCACCCACTAGATACCAACAGTGCCGCTCCTCCCTCCCCTCCCCAATCTGCAGATATTGTCAGATTTGGCAAAGGGGTGCACAGTCACCCAGGTTTTGAACCCCTGGTATACTTGTACATGATCTTGCCCTCTTGGCAGGACCTCAGGCTTCCTCTCCAGGCTCACCTCCCCGTGGTGAGGCAGCCAGCTCTCTCTGCTGTAGGGCACTGCCGTCATCTGGAGGTGATGTCAGGAGCTAAACATTACTTTTCCTTGCAGGGTTCAGGGGTGATCAAGGCCGGCTTTGCAGGAGACCAGATTCCCAAATACTGTTTCGCAAACTAGTAAGTGTTGCTCAGGCAGCAGCCTAACCCTTTTATTGGCTTCCTGGGAGAACACTGGCCCTGTGTCACAGCCCTGTCTCAGAGGCCAACTCTTGTCCCACCTGTAAGGGAAACACCAGATTCGTGCTATCACTGTGAAGGGTTCTGGAGGGACGAAGCAAGTTCTCCTGGCTTCCCTTCCTTGGAGTCTGATTTTGGTCCCTTGATGCAGGGAGGAGGCAAAGCTGCCAGCATTCCCTTGGGGACAGGGTATGGTAGCAGCAGCAAGAATAAAAGGGAGCCATCAGGAGAAAGATCTAAATTCAGAGGGAAAAGAATGGGGAGTTAATGCACAGCCACCTCTTTCTCCCAGGAGGTGTTTTCTTCAGGGCTTGTTTATAAATATTTTGTTCCCGTCAAGGGGAGTCCTTCCCTGAAGGTGTCAGTGGTGACAGGGCTAAGAGGGATGTGAAAGCCGGGAGCCCCTTGGGCCACTCTAGCCCATTGGGAGGTTTTCCCTCTGCAGTGCCTCTTCTCAAGTTCTGGAGGCTTGGGAGTGATTGGCCTTAGTGGGGGTGGTGCGGATCCTAAGGCCCCCAAAACAGCTGGCTATACCAAGAACCCCAGGCCTAGTCTGGGGACACAGCCAGCATGCCCTGTAGGGCTTTTGCTTTCCTTTCTGCCCCTCACTTGGGTGTAATTAAAGGTTCCTTTAACTGTAATGAAAGGTTTTCCTGTTGATGTGCAAGGAACTTGGGTTAAATTTTGGAATGGAGCTCATCCAGCTTTCCAAGACTGAATCTGTTCTGGAAACCCTGGCAGTGGCAAAGGGCAGGATCAACTAAGTGAGAGAGGGGTGCTCAAGGGAGCTGCAGTCCAGCTGCCCATGGCCATTGTCCCTTGGTCTGCAGATGGTGGGAGCATCTCAGCCCTCCTGAAATCGAGGGTGTGGGCTGAGTCATTGTGGCTGCAGAAGCTGTGCTCTGCCAGCTGGGCCAAGGAGGACTGAGATTCTAGAGTGTTGGCTCCCTGTGGGAGGACGGGTGGGGAATGGAAGGGACACCTTTTCTTTTGCGTGCTCTATCCCACCAAGGCCTGCTCTGTAATCATAGGCCTGGATTCTGACCTTTGACCTGTAGCCACATCCTGATGCTTTACAGTACAGTTACCCTCTTGACCTTTGGAGCTGGACTTCAGTTTTCCTGGACGTGGACATGGCTGTGCCCCCTTCCCACCTTGTTGATTTTACCTGTCCTCACAGTGTCGGGCGCCCTAAGCACATGCGGGTAATGGCTGGAGCCCTGGAGGGGGACCTCTTCATCGGACCAAAAGCAGAGGTAACACCTGTGGAGTCTTCCTTTGCCTGGGTTTGGGGTTTCATAGTCCCAGGAGCATTAGCTGGTGGTCAGAGCTGTGCCTCCTGAGAGGCCCCTGGGAATCTGTCCCCGGGCCCTCTGCCAGGTGCTCTCCTGGACTCTCCAGGCTCCAGCTCTGAGGTACTGCATGGTGGGCCCTTTGCTCTGTGAGATGAAGGGATGGGTCCTGTGTGGGGAAACACAGACCACTTAATGCCCTGTTTTTTAGAAGCTACAGAGGAAAGAACTGATTAAAAAGTGACTTAAGAGTCTCAATCACCCAGAGTTGGTGAGAGATCCGAACAAGAGCCATGGGGACAACCTCATGCTCCAGATGGGATGACTTGCCTAGGGACCAAATGAGGCCCTTGGGAGGAGAGGCAAGTGTGGGAGTGGGAACAACAGGAAAGTGTAGTTTAGGGACCTGGGGAACACAACTTGGAGGCCTGAACTGGGCTGTAGATATGGGACTCTTGAGGGATGGGGTCAGTAGGAGCCATGGCTGTGGGTGAGAGAGGCCAAGTGGCAAGAAGGGGCAGACTGGGGGGACAGGGGGAGCATCAAGGAACCGGTCTGTGTGAGAAACATGAGCACTGGCTGAAGAGCTGGAGGAAGCCCCTGGTGCTGATGGGAGCAGTGACCAGGGAATGGTGGGAATGGGATCCAGGCAGTGTGTGAGAGAGTGGGGGAGAGCGTCTTGGCATTGGGTACAGAGAAGCACGGGAAGCATGGCTGGGAAGGAAGGGGAGGGACTGTGGGATGGAAGGAGCCCATCGCCGCCACCCTCCCTGGTCCCGACTTTTGAAGCTGGCTGGGCTCTGACAGCTTGAGAAGCTCTTAGATGGATAAGGCTGTGCTGAGTTCCGGACCCACCACAGGGCACAAGGACACCCGGTAAGCAGTGGTGGGTCTGTTCAGGGCAGATGAGGGGCAGCTCTAGGAAGGCAGAAAGCCGTTGCTGGCTGAGGGGCCTGGTGCTACAGCTGGCTTCCCACCCCTCCCAGGAGCACCGGGGGCTGCTGGCCATCCGCTACCCCATGGAGCATGGTGTGGTGAGAGACTGGAATGACATGGAACGCATCTGGCAGTACGTCTACTCCAAGGATCAGCTGCAGACCTTCTCCGAGGAGGTGCGGCAGCCAGCCCCTCCACCATGCTCCAGATTCACCCGGCTTGCCCTCTCCTTGCTCCACTTCTTCCTGGTCAGGCTTCCACACTGCCTCTGCATTTTGTTAGGGCCTGCTGCCTCTTCATGTTAGTTACGCACGGTCAGCAGTTGCCAGGCAGAATATTCCCAGGAACTGGGTCTTTGGAGGAGCGACCGCTGGCAGATAACGGGATGGCACCCTTGGGAAGCATAGTGGGCTGCACTGCGTGTGCTCGCAGCGGGGGGCCCCAGCTCTCAGCAAAGCCCTTTCAGGGCCTAGCACGTGCCTTTGCCCGTGCCCAGGCTCTGCCGTCTCTTGTAGCATCCTGTTCTGCTGACGGAAGCTCCACTCAACCCAAGTAAGAACCGGGAAAAGGCAGCAGAGGTGTTCTTTGAGACCTTCAATGTGCCGGCCCTGTTCATCTCCGTGCAGGCCGTGCTCAGCCTGTGAGTGCTCCGTGGGCCCTGGGATCCCCTGGTCCCCGTCCTCCCTGTGGCCATCCTCCTGCTCAAGGTGACCAGGTGTCTGACTTCCCTGTAGAAACAGGTCCCTGGCGATTGTTCCTTTAGGGTGTTTCTTGTGTCCCTTTTTCAGACCAGATAATCCAAATGTCCCAGGGTCCCCTTCAGGGGTGAGGAGGTCCCTGTGCCTCAGTGGCTGAGGTGAAGGGATGCTGACCTGGTGACAGGTACGCAACAGGACGCACGACAGGAGTGGTTTTAGACTCAGGAGATGGGGTCACTCACGCTGTCCCCATCTACGAGGGCTTTGCCATGCCGCACTCTATCGTGAGGGTGGACATTGCCGGCCGCGATGTCTCCCGCTATCTCCGGCTCCTGCTGCGCAAGGAAGGCGTCAACTTTCATACCTCGGCTGAGTTTGAGGTTGTCCGGACCATCAAAGAGGTGACTGAGGGCAGGAGGGCACAGAATGGAGTGAGTGGGGAAATGAGCCATGGCGGGCCCATAGCATGAGGCTGAGCCCTGGATGCAGGTTTCCCGATTGCAGTCTGCTGAGAGTTGTGTCCCTGTCCACCCAGCGAGCCTGCTACCTGTCCATCAACCCACAGAAGGATGAAGCTCTGGAGACAGAGAAGGTGCAGTACACCCTGCCTGATGGCAGCACACTCGATGTAAGTTGTGCAGGCCTTGCGCTGGGTGGTGGCCATCACCCTGGACCTGGATGAAGAAGAGGCCTGTCTGCCTCGATCTTGTGTTCCAAAGGTGGGGCCAGCACGGTTCCGGGCCCCCGAGCTGCTGTTCCAGCCAGACCTGATAGGGGATGAGAGTGAGGGGCTCCATGAGGTTCTGGCCTTCGCCATCCACAAGTCCGACATGGACCTTCGCCGGACACTGTTTGCCAACATCGTGCTTTCGGGTGGCTCCACACTTTTCAAAGGTGCCGTAGTTGGGAAGGTGTTGGTGAGACCTTGGAAGCCAAGGGAAGCCAGGCCCTCAGACCTCACTCCACTCCCTGGGGTCTGGGATATGGTCCATTTTCTCTTGGCTTTTTGGTGCTCAGAAAGCCTTTTTTTTTTAAGACAGGTTTAAAATTAAATTTTACTTAAATTATAAATACGTGATAAGTTTACACGAGGGCTAAAATGTATTAGATAAAGTCTCCCTTCTCCATTGTCCTGGTCTGCCAGGTGTCTCCCCACAGGATATCAGCCTCTGGGTCTGCTCTCAGCCACATTTCTGCAAATGTGCATTTCCCTCACTCCCTCTTTTACACTAACTGTAGCATACTCTGCGAGTTCCGCACCGTGTATCTGTCCCTTAGCCCCATATCTGAAGAGCTCTCCCTGTCAGTGTAAGTTCCCGTATGTGGCCGTGTGGTGTGTCACTGGTGGATGCACTATTCAACCTTCATCCCGATGATGGCCTCTGAAGCTACTGTAATCATTTCTGATCCCAGAGCCGCTGCCGTGGATACCCTCAGGCCCCTCATTTCATGCGATGAGAACATACCTAAAGGATAAATCCTAGGAGTCGAATAGCTGGGTCAGAGGGTAGGTGTGTGCGTTTGGTGTTTGGTGAGCACTGCCAGCATTTCCGTCTTGAGAGGTCATGCCTCGTACGCCACCAGTTACGAACCAGAGGCCCCCAGCACCCTCCCGAAGCTGTGTGATCTTTGCCCACCTGATGGGTAGAAATGGTAGACATATCTTCCTGATGTGTCATCTGTCTCTGACTTTGCTTCTGGTGGGTTTTGCCTGCTGGGGTATTGGGTGAGGGAGAGCGCAGGGGCCTGGCAGAGCTGTGTGACTTGGGGTCATCTCATGCCAGCTCTCTGAGGAAGCTGGGCACCTGCAGGCATGCTGCTGGATCTGGTCCATCCTTGGGGTGGCTCGGCCCTCCCCTTACTTTTGGAAAGAGCTATTGAAAGATGGGTAGCAGCAGCCGGGGAGGCAGGGGGTTCCCAGAGGTTGAGATGAGGGAGCCCAGTGGCGAGGGGGGTCAGACGTAGACCCTGGACTCAGCCAACCTTGTGTTCACAGGCTTTGGCGACCGATTACTAAGTGAAGTGAAGAAGCTTGCCCCAAAGGACGTCAAAATCAAGGTGAGCTTATGGGGACCCCCCATGGGGTGTGGGGGTGCTGGGCAGCCTTGATCAGGGAGGAGAGGGTAGGTGCCCCTCCAGATGCCCTCTCTCTTCCTGCTCCTCCTCACTCAGCTGCACTCTTGTCCCGGCTGGTGCACTTGCTGTCTGGCGCCAGGCCCTGGGTGGAAAAACCCCCGGGGCTGGGACAGGGGCGCTGGGCGGGGATGAGGCAGTCACCTTGCCGCTTGCTCCCTCTAGATCTCGGCCCCTCAGGAGCGGGTGTACTCCACGTGGATCGGGTGAGGCGGGGCTCACAGAGAGGGCTCTGGGAGGAGACCATTTTACCCTGGGCCCTTCTCCCAGGGTTGGCCCAGGCCAGGTGGAGGTGGGTGGATTTTCCTCCCAGATAAGGGAAATGGAGCCCTGAGTGCCCAGGGAGGGCGGTTGGTTCAGCCCTCGGTCCACAAGAATACTGTTCCCTCCCTTCTCACAGTGGCTCCATCCTGGCCTCACTGGACACTTTTAAGAAGATGTGGGTATCCAAAAAGGAGTATGAAGAGGATGGCTCCCGTGCTGTTCATCGTAAAACCTTCTAGTGCCCGCGAGGAGGGTGTGTCACGTTGGGCGAATGGGAGGAAGGAGGAGCCAGGGCCCTTGATCCTGTCTGGCTGAGCTCACACACTAGGCCTCGGGTCTTGTCCCCTGCATGCCCTGAATTCTGGGCAGGTGATGTAGTGGTGCCTCCCAGCAGCCTTTCCTTCTGCACATACATGTGTGTACACATGTGCACACACACACACACTTTCACACAGGGATGGGAGCCTTGACCTAGAATGTAGGAATTGAGGAACCCAGCTTTGGGTTGTTCTGGGAGTCCCCCTTGGCAGGGCCAATTGGGCCTGTGGTTCTTTGCACTGACCCTCAGGGCTACTTCCTGGAGCTCCAAGGCCAGACACCCAAATGCCCCCATTTCATCCAACAGGATTCCTCCCAGGGCCAGAGTGCCTGTGTCACTAGCCTTGGGGAATGGGATGGATGGGGGGAGTGGCTGGCAGCTCCCACTGGTGAGTCACTGCTGCTAGTGCCACCGCCTCTTCCTGACCCTGTGGGGCAGCCCAGAGGGCACACCACACCCCATCTTCCAGAGTAGATGACTTGTGTAGGCTGAGTACTGGGCAGTCTTCCATCTCAAGTGAGGGGATCTGGCCCAGGGTCAGACCCTTCGGAACCAGGGCAGAGGGTGCATGGGGTTCAGGCAG
Organism: Smutsia gigantea; assembly: GCA_032199065.1. Lineage (NCBI taxonomy): Eukaryota > Metazoa > Chordata > Mammalia > Pholidota > Manidae > Smutsia > Smutsia gigantea. The sequence goes on along the minus strand of JAVSCE010003998.1, from coordinate 53,419 downwards.
CCACCGTTTATTGTGGTTTCCCCTTCAGAGCACTTCATTGACTTGCACCCTCTTCTTTACCCAGGACCCTGGGTGGGAAAGGGTTCATGGCCTTCACTTGTTGAGGGAAAGCCGCTCAGTCAGGAGTCAGACCTAGAGGGGGGTGAGGGTGGGCAAACCTCCTTCCCCCACTCTCCCACAAAAGAGGTCTTCATTAGCCCTGTGGCCAGGCCCCTCACCTCCTCCCATGTATGTACAATAATTTAACACAGTTGCCTGAAAAAAACTTTTTTAAATGATTAGTAATAATGATGGACAAGGCCCAGTGTGTGGCTCTGATTTCTTGTGGTTCTTTGTGCTGTTGTTTGCTCATTCATCCCTGGGGACTTTGAGAGAAAGGACAAGTGAGAACAAAGCGTGGCATTGGCTCTAGCCAGAAGCCTGAGAGTTTCCATGGTTGGCAGGGCAACATGGCATGGGAGGTCCCGGGAGGCTGGACTCTCAGCCTGTTGGTAGAATTCCCCGGCCTCATTACCCACTTGTAATCCGTCAGGAGAAGCAGAGAACGAGGCTGCCGTCCTCTGCCTTATTCCTGGACAGGACCTCATGCTGTCAGGGCCAGGACTTGGTGTAGCTGCATCCTCTCCTGTTCTGTTTGGGCCCCTCTGCTGCCCGGCTCAGATGTGCCTAAGGCTGACAGACCAACAGTGATGCCGGCTCAGAGCTCAGAGTGGTCGGGAAGGAGAGTGATGGAGGAGGTGGAGAAGGCTGTGCTGATGAGCCGGGCTCTGAAGGAAGAGGTGGAGCGGCAAGAAGAGGACAGGTGGTGGGAGCAGGGGGAGCAGGCAGAGAGTTCAGAGAGTGTCTGCCCTTCCCTCCCTTCATCAAGTATTTGAGCACCTAACGCGTACCCAGGAAGGTGCCATTTCTGGGGCAAATGGTAAACTACATGTCTTTGCCCTGAAAACCTATAGGTCACTGGAGGAAGATAAATAGGCTGTTTTGATACAAAGCGGGGACTGAGAGGAGGGGCATCTAACCCAGTGGGTGGGACAAGCTGAATTGTATGGGTCCAGGAGGGGCTACCCAGGTAGGGGAGGGCGTTCTAGGTGGAGGAAAGAGCTCAAGAAGATACCTGAGACCCGTGGGACTGGAGAGAAGGGCATGGACCCAAGGGATCCCAAGTCAGCAGGAAAGGGAAGTGGTCTGTGGCTATATGCAAGATAAACCAAACAAGTAGTTTGGGGCCAGTGTGTGGAGTTTTTTAGGTGTTTCCCGGGTGATAGCCGGCCAGCCATGGGAAGATGGACATCACAGCTGTGTGCTGAAGGCTCTTGGAGTCGGTGGGGCTAAGAGAGGGCCCCAAACTGAGGAGATGAGGTAGGAGGGGAGAGATTATCTCACCAGGCCTGTCTCTGCAGGGCATTTGGTTAGGCTTTGTGGTCACAGAGCAGTTAAGCCTGTAGCTGCCCTCAATGGGGAAACAGAATTTCCAGAGAACCCTTTGGGGTTCTGTTCATAGTACCACTTTCTCCCAAGCACACAGGTTTGGGCCTTATTACTTTGACTCCTCCCTTTCCCTTGCCTCTTCCACATTCTGTCAGTTACTAAGTTCTGTTGGTTTTTCTGTAGTGCCTTTCCTACCCATCATTTCTTTTCCTTGGTGGCCACTGTCACCCTAGCTCATGACCATAGCTCCATTCCCCTCTCCACCCAATCCATTTGCTCTTGGATCTAAATCCCGGACAGCCTTGGCTCTGTCACTTCCTGATCCAGAATGTCAAGATGTTCTACACTGCCTGATGAAATAAAACAATTGAGGTGACACTGGTGAAGTCACCTTCACAAACTACACATTGTTGCATTTCATTCAGGCCCTTTGGGATTTCCTGTTTTAGGCTTACACATTGTCATTCCTTGCTTTGCCTGCCAACCTCTACTCATACTGTTCTCTCTGTGGAGAATGACTTCACATTATGTTGGTCAAAATCCCATCCTTTAAAGCCAACACCTCCCTACTCCATCTTCCAGCAAGGATGGTATGGTTATAGAGCTCTGGCCCTGCTGGGTTTCTCACTGGTTGGAAAAAAGCCACGGATGAGAAGGTGGTAAGGCCAGATGAACTTTGTGTTGGGTTGGAGGTATGAACTCATTGTCTTTAATATACATGCAAATAGATACTGAAGTAAATAAATCATCTCTCTGTGAGTATTAGGGTCAGAATATATATGCCTATCCACTCAGAGGGCCTACATCTAGGCAGTGACAGCAAGTAGCAATGAGCACATAAAGTGTTCAGATCTTAGTTTCTAAATACCATTCTTCAATAAAAGGAACCAGAGTTCTCTGGAGAAATTCTAAATCTGGAGGCAAGAGGAAGTAGAAGATGAGCCTGGAATTTCTTATGGTCCATAAAGTAAGGAAGTATTCAAAAATGGGAGGGGGCTTACCTAAAGAAACTAAATAATAAAGGACACAGGAAACAGTGGTCAAATCTGTAATGGATTATAAGCCATAGAATCAAATATTCATGAGTCTAATCTGACATAAATAATTGCATACATATGTGCATAGGAGAAGAGGGACAGTTCTTCCTTACAGTAGGAGTCCAATTAATGTAGAAGGAATAATAGAAAAGAAACACCTTTAGACAAACACCACAATACTAAAAGTTGCAGGCAAAAATGGATGCAAAAAATAAGGCATTTGCATTGTCTCAAAATCTCTCCACAAGATAAACACTAATTACAGAAGAAAAAATAGTAACTTTACACTGGAGAAACCTAGTGGATACCACCTTAACCAAATGGTCAACGTCCACATCCCCAGTAATAAAGTCACTCTCTTGACATGCACTAAGGGCCCAGCATCTCCTGCGGCTCTCCCGCATAACCCGTTTAGCCAGGAGCCATCAGGCAAACCCAGACTGAGGGCATTCTACAGATGAATGGATGGTTCTCTTGTTCAAAAGTGTCCTGTTGTGAAGGCAAAGACCAAGTAACTGTTACATATGGGAGGAGACTGAGGTACCACAGTGAAATACTATATGAGAACCTGGATCAGAAACGGACCTTGCTGGGAAAGCTAGCAAAATTAATAGCACTGCCTCAATGTGAATGGCCTGGTTTCAATCACCATACTCCAGTAATGTCAATATTAACATTAAGAGAAACTGGGTTTGCAAACCCCCGGTAAGTCTAAAATTACTTCAAAATAAAAGGCAAAAAAACTCAAGCTTAAGCTCAATGGTTTGGATTCACAATCCTGCCACAACTAACTAGCTGTGTGATCCTGAGCGTTCTACGTCTCCCCATCTCTAATATGGGGGTGATAATAATAGCACCAACATCATGAGTTCATGAACAGCCTGGAAGATGAGCTTGGAACATTTTGTGCCAGAAAATAAGTGCTCAAAGAATGATAGGGATGTAGGCCACAGGGCCCAGCTTGAAAAAAACTCCCAGGGCCAAATTTGGAACAAATTAAACAACAAAAACTAAGTAATGTCCGTTATGAGTTATAATCTGAATATAACATAAATAATATGCAATACAAAATACAATATAAACTGAATACAATAAGCATGAGTCTATACTGACATAAATTAATAAATTGAGAGTTTGATGGGGAACAGGGTATTGACATCTCCAACTATTGTCCCCTAAGATACATAATAATTAAGGAGCAACTTCACAGTGGAGAAGCCTGGTGGACATTAGCTTAATCAAGTGACCACAGTGAACCCTATCAGCAACAGGACAAATCGACATCATGTGCCTACCGAAAAGGGTCATGACCTCTGTGGTACTCGTGTCCAAGATGCATAACCTGAATCCAATGGTTGGGAAACATCAGACAAACCCAAGTTGGTAGTGTAATCTTCAAAAGCGTCAAGGTCACAAGAACCCAGGAAAGACTGAGGAACTGTCCAGAGTGGAGGAGACTAAAGGAACATGACAGCTAAAGGCAACACGTGATTCTGAACCAAATCCTTTTGCCATAAAGGATACTGTAGGGATTAGCAAAACTTCAATAGGGTTTCAGGATTAAATGGTAGGAATGTAGAAATTTTAATTTCTTGATTTTGATGGTCATATTGTGGATATATAAGAGAATGACTTTGTAAGAAATCCACACTCAAGTGTGATGGGGCATCAGCGCAGCAATTTACACTCAATTGGTTCCAGAAAAAAATAGTTCTAATTACTAAGATGCTAAATGGCCAGAGATTCAGATGGAGCCCACTTCTACCCAAAAGCAGTCCTGGTACACCTTGTAAGGGATGTTACATTTCCTCTTCCCCTAGGGGTCCCAGTTACCAAGAAGCAAGGAAAAAAGCTGCTCATACTTGTGGTTAGCTCAGGGCAGAGGTTGTCAGCTCTGACCACAGGATGGAATCGCCTAGGAATTCAAAGCTCTGATGACTGGGACCCACCCCAGAAACTGCTTTAAGGGTCTGGGTGTGACCTGAGCATAGGGATTTGTGAAAGATCTCCAGGTGATTCTAATGTGCAGCTCAAGTTGAGATCCTCTGACCCAGGAGGCAGAAATTGTTTATTGATCTATTTCTGCCATAATAAAATGATCACACAGTTAGTGGCTTAAGGCAACACAATTATCTTACAGTTCTATAGAATCTGACATGGGTCTCACTGGGCTGAAATCAAGGCGTTACCAGGGCTGCATTTCTTTCTAGAGACTAGGGGAGCATCATTTCCTTGCCTTGGCCAACCAACTTCTACAGGCTCCCTTGTTCTATCTTCAAATGAGAAACCCGGCATCTCTCTGACCATTCTTCCAGTCACATTTCCCTCCAACTCTCTGCTTCTCTTCCCTTTTGATTATTGGGCCCACCTAAATAATCCAGGATAATCTGTTTTAAAGTTAGCTAATTAGCTACTTTAATTCCATCTGCAAACCTGGTGGCCTTTTACTGCATGGGTTAACATATTCAAAGTCTTTGGGACTATGGACATGTGCACAGGGCCATTACTCTGCCTACAGCAGTCCCAAAATGTACTGGATATTTTTCTTTAGGGGTGAATAGGAGATGAGGGACAGGGCAGACCAGATGATTGATGTAGAGATTCAAAAGCTCACCCTAAGCAGTTGATTCAAAAGAGAGACTGTGAAAAAAGAAAGGGAATGCGGGAGGCAGGCCAGACAGGAGCGCTTCGTGGCAGTGCCAGGCCATCTTCATGATTAAGCTTTGGAAGCTTTTGTTCAGAAGAGCATTTCAAGTGGGAGTGGTAGCGATAGATTTAATAGATGGCTATTGTCTTGCCAATGGGTTTCAGCCCCAGGCAAGTTCACTATGAATTCAATATGACCAAAGAAACTGACAGCCAAACATTCTTTGGGGTGAAAGGGTTTATTACCCTGCTTATTCTCCCGTAGGTCGAGCACTAGCTTCTCTGCCTTCGCACAGAGCTCTGGGCCGAGCTCTCTATATAGCACAATAATAGCTCATTGCCTACAGGTGTGGAAGCAGTAGCCTAGCAACACGCCAGTTACATCATCAGGTGGTTTAAGTTCAGTGAGGTTCCTGGCCATAGGCACCCCAACTTTCCCACACTCCACCCCTCCAGGATTCTCACCTAACAATCTACATGCTTTCAATCTTCTGCAATGGTCCTGTGTGAGAAAGCTGGAGCACTGTAACCAGACTCCACAACAGCAACAGAAAATAACAACTTAGAGATAATTTAAAAAATTAAGATGCAATAAGATTTTTATACAAGTAACAAAAATTACAATAATCCTCAAGCCAGAGGAAGTTCCAATCCACAAAGACCTTAGGGACGATAAGACACATGTTTTAATGACACCAACATAGGCAAATCTTGTCCATCAGGTAGGATGCATGCAAGAGAGTGGTCCTGTGATAGGACTGTAGCAGGAAGGGGGTCCCTTCCAGGTCTAGTATACCATACTTTTACTCCTTTCCCCATGCGGGATACCGAAGAGTCCATATATAGTGCTACTGGAGGTGCATGCACTGGCCATAATGATAAAACAAAACTCCCAGTAAGATGCTCCTACCTTCTGGCCATTCAGGATATACTACTGTGGCCTTTGGGAGCCACTCTGCTGTTCTTCCAGGAATACACAGGAGGCCAGCTTCCAGGCCTTGTCCCCAAGATGCCAGGAGAACCAGCCATCGTTGGTCCATGTGTCAAAAGGTCCAAGGCCACGTCCACTCAATGGAGTCTCTGGGGTTCAGTGCAGTTGGTACTGGCAGCAAGATATTATTCTGGTGACCAAACCTCAGCTTCAGTTATTATTCCTTGGTTTATACTTGCAGTTGTATAGAGTAGGCAACAATATGTGTTAACATGTCCACCGGGCTCAGGGCTCTCTTTTGGGGTCTTTCATTCAAACGCTGTAGCACAGTCCATGAGCAGACTGACCATCCCTGCAGACTATTGGTATCTGACTTTAGTCTGGATTTTAACAAGCCATTGTGCCTATCATACCTGCTGCGGTAGGAAACTTCCACTTGATTCCCAGCTGTCACACCCATTCTTACAGTGTATGTCCAGTAAAATGGGTGCCCTGATAACTTTCAATTACCCGTGGTTGGCCATACGTGGCAAAGAGACGCTCCAGGCCTCTGTTGGTCGTCTGCTGGTCTGCACAATGGGTAGGAAAAGCAACCAAAAGTCCAGTAGATGTGTCCACACAAATCATGGCATACCAATATCCTTCTGACACAGGTAGGGGCCCAATATAGCCTATTTGACAGACAAACCTGACGAGGGGTATAGGCCCCTTAGCTATTGTCCCATGTAGCTGTGGAACTCGGTGTAAGTCCCTTTTGAAGCACACAACACACTCTTGCCGGGCTCTACTAACGTCTTCAAAGGTCAAAGGCAAGCCCCACTGAAGGGCTACAGCCCACATTGTCGTTTGCCCCACATGCAACAAATGCTGGTGTAACCATTGGGCTACAACAGAGGCAGGCTTTCCTTCTAACCAACGTATCTGGGCCAAGTTATCTGCTTCATCATTTCCTGGGGATGCCAGTGGCAAATTACCTGTGGCATGGTAAACTGTAATTATTTTAGTCTGACCACAGGCCCATAAGTCTTGCCACAATTCTTGCCCCAGAGGGGCTGGTGACCTACCAGCCAGTTGGCATGGTACCTGGTTGGTAGCCACAGGGTCAAGCCCTGATAGCCCAGCTGTCAGTGCAGACAACTACAGTGGAAGGCTCCTGGCTGATCACAAGCCACATGGCCCACAACTCTGCCCATTGGCTGCTCTTCCTCTCACCATCTTCCATCCATATTGTCTCAGTCTTAGAATGGAAAGCTATGGCTCTCCATTTTGGGGGCTGCCCACAGCTGGAGCCACCTGTGTACCATGCATCTTCGGGTATAGAGGCTCTTCCCTCCCGATAGGGACTCTCTGCTACTAATGGTTCAAAAGCAAGTTCTTGCTTTTCACTAGTATATGTCACTGGCTCCAATAAGCATTGGAGTTCTTCACTCAAGGGGCTACTAGAGAGGGCACTATGCTGCTGTAGGTAAGCACCCCACTTGGCTAGTGTGGGCCTTTGTGCCACAACACTCCTTGGCCTTTGGTTTCAGTCTCGTACCCACCCCAAGATGGAATAGGTGGTTATTACCTTTATCGGGGCCATTCCAGTGATGGGTTCTGTGGCCAGCAAGGCATGATACACAGCAGCCAGTTGTTTTTCTATCAAAGTGTATCATACCTCTGCCCCTTTCTAGAGTTGTGACCAGAATCCAATAGGTTGGCGAGTTTGTTCAAGCCGCTGCCAAAGACCCAGCCATAACCGTCTTCAGTCACATGAACATCCAGCTCACAGGGCCTTGATGGGTGTATCCCACTTAAGGCCTGCACGGCCTTGACTGCCCATTTTGCTGTAGTAAATGCAGATGTACATGTCTCATCTCAGTCCCACCTGATGCCCTTTCGTACCAACCGTATAAGGGATTCAGAATTTGTGCCAAGTGCAGGATAAACACTCTCCAGTAGCCTAGAAGACCCAAAAACTCCTGTAGCAATGCTACAGTTGTGGGGGTAGGAAAGGCCTGGACTTTATCTATAACTGCTTCTGGTATCACTTTGGTCTTACCTGACCAGACGACCCCCAAGAATTTGACAGACAAACCAGGTCCCTTAACCTTGTACTGTTCACAGCCCATCCTTTCTCCTGTAGATGTTGCAGCAGTCTAGGTGCTGCACCTTCTAGATCTGAACGAGAATCGGACGTGAACACATCATCAATATAATGATACAGCCTCACTGTTGGCGGTTTCTCCCCATGTAGCCAAGTCCTGGGCTACAAGTCCATGACAGATGGTGGGGCTGTGGTGGTATCCCTGTGGAAGGACAGTGAAAGTCCATTGCCGTCCTTCCCACATGAAGGCAAACTGTTCCTGACTTTCCTGCTCAATGTCAACGGAAAAGAAGGTATTAGCAAGATCTACCACATAATGGTATGTTCCTAGCTCATGGCTGAGGGTATCTATCAGGCCTGCAATAGAGGGGACAGCAGCATACATAGAGAGTATGACTTTATTCAGTTCTCTGTAATCCACAGTCATACACCAGGAGCCATCTGGCTTTTTTACTGGCCACACTGGGGAATTGAAAGGACTGTGGGTGGGCTTTATAATACCCACCTTTTCCAGCTCCTGGAGAGTTTCTCCAATCTCTTTATGCCCTCCAGGCAGTTTGTATTGTTTGGTATTAGTCACCCACCAAGGCTCAGGCAAAGCTATGGGCAGGTGCCTAGCATGTCTCCTCGGAACTGCCTTCACCACATATACCCTCAGTCTGAACTCACCTGCCGTGGTCTGCAGCCATAGACCCTGCAGGATATCAATCCCCAAAATATACTCAGGGATAGCAGATATATACACAGTATACTCTTTTGAGGGTAGACACCCTATTCCCAAAGGGATTTGGGTTGGTTTCACTCTGATAGCCTTCCCCGTGTCCATCTAGGATAGTGGAGGTCCCGGGGAACCGCTCAGGGTTACCATGAATCAGTGAACGTTCAGCCCCTTTGTCCACCAGAGCCAAGACACATTGTATGTTCACTGGGGACCAAAGGATAGCTACTTCAACATGTGGCCTCTGGTCCCCCACTGGTCCCTCAGGGCAGATCCCTCGACCTTCCCCTCAGTGAAACTGTTCCCCAATCATCTGCCTGTGTCTGCTCGAGTGAGGTTGGCTCACTCTCCAGCAGGAAGTCTTGCAAACACACAGGCCGGACTCGTGGCTCTGTCTGTGACCTCTGCCTCTTTGGTCTTAATGGCTGGAACTGCTGCTCTGGTTTCAGCTGTTGCCATAGCTCTAGTAAGATCCTATTGGACTTCTCATCTAATTTCCTTCCATCTGCCCCTGCCCGTATTAAATCAACCCACATCTGGGTCCTCGTAACCTTCATGGGGCCCTATAAATTCTTCTTGTGAGTGACAGGTGTTATTTCTTTCTGAGTTCTCATTGCTTCAGCCTCTCCTAAGTCTGCTACTGTACGTGTCACCTTGCTTATGGGATGCCCTAAGTGAGGGGAAAGAATGGCCACTAGAGACCCAAAGATGGATGTAGGAGCTGTTTGAAGTACAATATTTCTCATCCCAGTAGTGAAAATCTCTTCATCTGGGCCATAATTCTCTGGATTATAGATGGCATTTCTTATGCCTAGCTCTCATAACACCTGTTGGAATTCAGCATATGTCTGCCATCAAACAGGAGAGAGGATGGTAGATCACTCAGATTGGGCCACACAGCACGAAGTGCAGCCATAAGCCAGTCGAGGAGGAAGTGACTCCCTGGGATCTGCATTTGTAATCGCTGCCTCAAGGCAGGCTGCACTGTCAGGGAAGATAGCTTTCCCATCTCTGATCTCGACAGTAAAATTCCATCCACCCCTAAGTCCCACAGACGCAGGAGCCAAGCTGATACTGACTCCGAGGGTTTCTGCCTAAACCAGGAGCCCAAATCCACCAGCTCAGCCTGAGTATAGGGGCGGACCATAGAGTGTTCCATGACCTGGGGAGGGGGCTGCTTCTCTCCTTGGGGAACTTTCAGCTGCTGGGTCTTTATTTTCTTTATAACCACTAGGCATGCTTTCAATACAGGAGGGGCCAGTGTGGCATCACCCCTTCATCCTTCCCCAGCTCCTCCATTTCCGGGGCTGATGGCACCTTTCTCTCCCCTCCCCTGTGTGCCTCTTCTGCTACAACCTTTACCTTTTCTACTGTGCCTCCCAGCAATGCTACCTCAGTCTTCAGCAGCTCTCTTACCTTCACCTCAATGCTTCACAGCTGGCATTCTCGTGCCACCTCCAGCTGTGCTTCCCTCAGGAGTTTGTCTTTTTCCTTGATGGCCTTTTCCTCCTTCAGAGCACTGGGCAGCGCTGCCATCTTTCTATAAGGAATCTTTTACCTCTTCAATAGCACCTTGCTGCCAGCATTCTCAGGCTGCGTCCTCTTGCACCAATGCCATTTCCTTCTTCAGGGAATCCACAGAAGTTTGCAGCTCGTGTTCTTGTGCCGCCATTTCTTGGGTCTTTTTCAGGAGCATGTCCTTCTCTTCTGTAGACTTTTTTAATACTGGGAGAAGAAGCCAACCCACAGTCCCTGCTGCCTCATGGGCACTCTGTCTCTCAAAAGAGCTACTTACTATACCAAGGGCTACCCCCTACTGCCTCAGGTATCACCTCCACTTGCCTCCAGTCCTGGGGTTGGGCCCAGTCCTCTAGGAGGCAAGCCACCTCAGACCACATACCCATTGGGGGACGATCCACTGTCTCCCCAGTCACAGGGGCAGCCCGCTGAAGCACCCCTCCCATAAGGGCAGCCTACCTTTTTCCTTGGTCAACAATGAGCCCTGCCGACTTCACCAATTGTCTTGCCAATGGGTTTCAGCCCTGGGAAAGTTCACTATGGATTCCATGTGACCAAAGAAAATGACAGCAGAATGTTCCTTGGGGTGAAAGGGTTTATTACCCGGCTTGTTCTCCCAGCAGTAGGTCGAGCACCAGCATCTCTGCCTCCGCGCAGAGCACTGGGCCGAGCTCTGTATAGCACAATAGCTTATTGCCTAAAGGTGTGGAAGTGGTTGCCTAACAACAGGCCAGTTACATCATCAGGTGGTTTAAGTTCAGTGTGGATCCTGGCCATAGGAACCCCAACTTCCCCACAGCTACTTCGGTGTTCTCTTTCACAAAGGGAAAGGCCTTGAATGGCAGCTAAATGCTCAGGCATTTCCTGGAAATGAGATCATAACTAACAGCAAGGAACAGAAGCAGTAGTGTTGACGATGGATACCAGTAAGAGGTGAGTCAGGATGGAAAAAGGGATTTGCTTCACATCTCCCATCATTAGTTCAACTGAAAGATAATAGTCTGAGCCAATTTTGTGGAGATGGCAACCAAAGCCACCTCTATGGCAAATCCCAACACCAAATGGAAAGGCATTATTTCCAGTTTTTCAGCTAATAGCTTTTGAAAATTGTAAAGTGTCACAATTATAAAGTGGTGAAATTGGACTTTTCTCTCAACTCCATTTTTTATTATGGTTAAAGTTAAAAGATACACAGAAGTTGAAAGAACAGTAGCCCTTCCTGTCCCTAGCTACAATGCATCAGTCATACCCCAAACTACTCTTTTTCCCATGCTTTAATGCTAATCCCAGACATATTTCACCCCCAAGTACCTCACTTCATATCTCTAAAGCATAAACAATTCCATTAACACATCTAAAATTAATCACTAAATATGGAATATCGAGTTCTATTTTTTTTTTACAGTTGGCTTTTCAAATAAAGATCCAAACAAGGTCCACACATCACTCTTGGCTGGCATATCCCTCACACCTGTTTCACTTTAAGTGCCCCCTACTATTTTGGCGATTTTTTTTGTTGTTGCCATTTGAACTGGCCATTGGTTTCTGGAATTGTACCATACTCTGGATTTTGCTGATAGTATCCCCATAAACTACACTTTGAACCTGAGTCCCTTAAGACTTTAAAGCCCCCAAAACTCTCCTCACGAGGTCATCCTATCTTTGTAACAATACTGTGAGGACTTACCACCTGTCAGACTCTTTATTATGTGTTATTGTTACTCATAACACAAGGTATTTATCTTTTTTCACAAATGTAAGCTACTCTCAGAGAGATGTCCCCAGTGACAAAGCTACATGAGGGAGCCAATGTTACAAATCCAGTCAGCCTGACTCCACAGCCTGTGCCTTCCCCATACCAGGGGGTCCCAATCATTGTATTATGAGATTGTCAACCTCAGTGTACACTAGTTAAGTGGATGGCAAGCTAATATTAACAGATAGCTATTCCCAATATAAGAATCATCCATGACTCCACAAAAAATACAGGAGAAAAATAAGACCAACCAACTGTGGGAGAAGGAGCCAACATTACAACTATTCTTTATTGGAAAGAAGAAACTTTATAGTACATTTTGAGTTAAGTTAGTGCAAAGGCTCAGTGGGCTAACTGGTGGGGCACCAGCTTGTAATGAGTTCCACAGCTGGGGCATCTCTGGGTCTCGCCTTTGTGCAGCCAGAACCAGATGACAGCACTGTTGTCCTCTTCACCTGAAAGGCAAAAGGTGGTTGAAGGCCATCCAACCTAGGGAAGGCTTTCAATATTAATCTCATCATCAAACACCTCTGAGATAGACAGTTATAACTGGCACCTTAAGAGATCAGTTCCAGCTCGCCTCCCTACTCGAGATGAAGCAACTGATGGCCCTGAGTTTAGTATTAGGTTCTAACAGGTCCCCTGCCTGCCCATGGAGAATCCCAAAGCAAGGTCCACTCTGGTACATATCTCTAGTGTGTAAAACGGTATCTGGCAAGGAGGAAGTAAAATAAGTACCTTCTGGCTGAACACTTCATGCTGCAGGAGGCAGTACTATCGATGTTCTATGCCTCTTTACAGTAAAGAAAATCCATTCAAGTTGAGAGGGCCAGGACCCTTAGAATAACTCATTTACACATACATATCCTCTTTACACACAAAAAATATGAAGTAGCTTATAGGATATTAAGATATATTAAACAAATGGGTAAGAAAATAGTGGCGAGATACTTACAGATGCAGCCCACTATTCGCTTGTTGGTAATGGAGGGAACTAAATTGGGGTCTTCCTTGGTGCCTGAAGCCGCCTTTGGGGCTAGAATATTGTATGGGTCCTGAAAAAACAAGAGTTGAGTCATTCTGCCAAATGACCCCTACCCTCCAGAGGCTAGCAGCACTGTTGCCACAAGCCGGGCTTCCTGGATCAAATGCTCCCAGAAAAGAGATTGGTCTGATTCCATCCAGACCATGAGATCCGGAGAACACACAAAACAGTTTCTCCTCACCAGTCCCTTCCGTGCAGCCATCATGACCTCCCTCTCCAGCCCAGTCGCCTGTTCCTCATCAGTAGGAACACCACCTAAAGGGAGATACGTGAATTATGTCGTCCGAAATGATCAAGTTGGGAAACGCACATATACACATTCTTGCACACAGTTCACAAGCTCCTAAAGGTCACCCATACACACTGTCCCCTAGGAACCAGAGTCATGACCCCCAAAAGTGGCAGCAGAAGGGAAAACTTTTCTTCCTTTAGCCATGAAGACCACTTTTCTAAAAGCAGGTCAATCAGAGTTCTAGTGGGGTTCATCCAACTGAGGTCGGCGCAGATCTAAAGGGCGGCTTAGCCTCTCCACATCCCGGCTGCAGCCCCTGTCCCCCAAGGTCACTCGGCAGCTCCGTTTAGGATTATTCGGCAGCAGGGTCAGTTCGTTGGGAGGCAGCAGTTCGGGGTCGGGAATAACAGGGAGACGCCCGCAGAGCCTGAGCACTCGGGACAGTGGAGCGGTCACCGGCGCAGAGTAGCTGGACTGCCCCGCCCCGCTTTGCTGCCCTAGCACCACCCCGGGAGGGCAACGGCGGGGTCCCAGGGGCGCTCGGTGGACTGAGTACCTCCAGATGCCATGGAGCGCACCGCGGCGACTCCATTGGAACCGCGGGTCCTCAAGGCCTGTCCGGCTAGCGACCCAACTCCGCGAAGTAACCTTGAAGCCATCACGCCCGCAGAAACAACAGCACTTCCGGGAACAGGCTCGGAGGCAGGCGGGACTTCCGGGGGAATGGCTCTTGTCTCTTCTTATCAGACTTCCGTTTCCTCCGGACCCGCGGGCCCGCCACACTCACGTGACCCCGCCGGCGGGGAAAGACTGCGCATGCCCAGCTCTGCTTTACTACTTCCGCGCGGCCCAGGATCGAGGCGGGTGCTGTCATGGCCTCAGCTGAATGCCTTTTTGGCTTTGCTCTTCACTCTGACGTTTGGGGCGACTCGCTTTGCGTCCGTTGGGCTAGGTGTCCTTGTCCGTAGAATGGAGCAACCACTCTGGCTTTCCTGTGCGTCTTCCCTGATTGCTGTACTCAGTAAACGTGGAGGCTGCCGACGGATTGAAGTCGTTAAGCCCGCATCTTTCGAGAGACCTGCGTTACCCCAGATGATTTAAACTTAGGGGTGGGCTCCTAAACACAATGCGTTATTTGTTACGCTGGTTCGCCTGGCAGTGTGTGAGCCATCGCGAACTTGGGGCAAGACCAATCTGTACCCCGAGCACCAGTTTCCTGTGACTGGTATTGAGGTGGTGGTCATTACAGGTGATGAGGTCCAGGCCTGAGATGGGAGGGGAGTGGGGAGATCTACGACCAAGGCCCTTGGTGATGTGGGATGAGGGGGCGACTCCACGGGGAGGTTATTAACCAGGGAAGAAGCCAAAGGAGAGTGTTGTATACTGATTTAAGATTTCAGATACATGTCTTGAAATCCTGTCTCCTTGGGGAACAGTTTGGCTTGGAACAAGCCCACTCCTGCTCCATCATTGCCTTTGCCAAAACTGCAAAGTTGTTTGCGGCTTGATCTTGTAATAACGTATTTTGAAGTTGGATGTTAGGACTTTCTTATGGAACTCTTGCCCTGGAGTGGAAAGGACCATTATGCACACTGACACCATAGGAAGGGCCGTGGTGTCCATAAGGTAATGGACGTTTAAACTTTAAAAACCAAGGGGTGTGACCAACTCGAGAGTGTCGTGTCTGGGCAAGACAACTCTCTGCTGATCTAAATAGCTCTCCAGTGTTGAGACACTCCCTTTGGTCAGCAGTTGTATTGAACCATTCAGCAGTATCAGGAAGAGATAGGACATCTGTTCCTGTCTTGGTGAGGCTGCTCCTCATAGGCAGTGGTGCAAGCTGTCCCTCAAGTGGAACACCTTTGGAACAACCCACCTTGCCTGCCATAACTGGTGCTGTGGTATTATCCATGTGCCCCAGGGGTGAGGGCCCTAAGCAAGTAGCTGATACCCAGCTTTTAGTTGGAAGGACCGACTATACTGAGAATCAGTTTGTAGAAAGGCGTCCCTCAACTGAATTTGGACTTTCTTTTATCTCCCTTTTCCTGGAACAATAGTGTAATTAACCTACCATTGGTTTGGAGTATGTTATTTCTTTATTGTTTATTAAGAGATACTATCCTGTATGCTATTGACTTGTGAAATATTCTTATAAATTATTACTCCCACAATGAACTTGTGTTGAGTAAAGTACTGGCAAAAGACGATCTCATTCTCTGAGCATAATTTGCCCCAAATAAAACAGGGAAATCAGGAAGGAGAGTTGATAATGGGAAATGGGGTCACAACATTCTAAGCCCTGGGTTCTCTGTTTAAAACTGAAAACATCTTCTATAGCTCCCCATTGTCCACAAGTTGAAGTGTGCACACTTCTTAAGAAGGGTGGGCATTTGAAAGGTTTTGTAAACACTGCCCTCTGTTAGCTTGTAAGACTGTTCACACTCTCAGTATAGCCCTGTCACACTCTAGCTGCATACAGTATCTCTACCAGGTAGAAAATCCCTTCAGAGGAGGAATTATACTCTACTCATATTTAAATCCTCAGTACCCTGCAGAAGGCCAGCATATAATAGGATCAAATAATTTTTAGTCAGTTTACTTTTTAGAACTAAAAACAGCATCCGTTTTGTAGGGCCTCTCCTGGCCCAATGAGGTCAATATGAAGTAAATTGGAAGAGTGTTGAAGTCCTAAGTGTTCCCTTTGCAGTCCTGTCCTGTCCTATGCAGGTTATATTTTCAAAAGGACCTGGTGAAGCATTCTTTGCAGGTACCCCCTTCACCAAGAAAAAAGTCTGTTCTGAGGCCAAAAAGTCTCGATCATCTTTGAAGAAGGATTTTGTTTCGAATAGCTTCTACTGTTACTCCCTTCTCTCCTACCCCCACTGCAACACCTCCAAATTAAAGCGGGAAAAACATTTTCCTTAAACCCCACAATGTTCCCCAAGTATCTAAAAGTCAGTTTGTACCTATGGTTATATGCTTAGTGCTAGAAAAGAAAAAAAACACTGGAAGATAGGTGTTCAGGGATGGAACCCTGCCAGTTAGCTCAGCCAATTACTTTTTCTTTTGACCACCATTTCCTCATCAGTAAAACTATGATTAGGCTAGATGAGTGTTTCCCAAAGTGTATTCCACAGAATCCTAGTCTCAGGAGATGCTCTCACTAAAAAGGACTTGGTCAAGACAAGGAAGTCCCACATTTGATGACCACCTTCTTGGAGATGACATGCTAGCATATTAAAAGCTCTGATTAGGCCTGCAGCAGAGAATCCTGTTTCATTTACCCACAGTTTCATTTACCCATAGTTTATTAAAAGCTCTGATTAGGCCTGCAGCAGAGAATCCTGTTTCATTTACCCACAGTTTCATTTACCCATAGTTTATTAAAAGCTCTGATTAGGCCTGCAGCAGAGAATCCTGTTTCATTTACCCAGAGTTTTCTCATCTTAATTAACCACTTTCCCCCAAGAAACACCTACTAACCCAACTCTCAGCAGACCAGTGAGAAGTTCAGTTGTTATGAGTTATAATTCCCTGCAGCCTGACCATAGGTGTTTATTCCAGGCTGTAAAATGGAAATAGAGTTCAGGCTTGTTTCTCACCATCACAGTAGGCATTCCTAATCATAGGACATTTTTTGCAGGTCCTTGTTCAGCTCACAAAAACTTTGGGATTATTCAGACAGTGGAGGTGAGCTCCAATGTCAGGTCCAGGCTCCAGGGCATCCCCACTCATCCCCTGCTCCCTTCAGCTCCCACCATCCTTTGGTCACACCCATGCCTCCTAAGATCTCCTAGGAAACAGTTTGGCTTGCGGAACAATCTCCCACTCCTGCTCTCTCATTGCCTTTACCTAAACAATAAATTTCTACTAAGTAGTATTTTTATTTTTATAGGATAATTTTTAGTTGTCAGTATAAATGCACATTGTAGTAAGTCAAACAACATAGGTATGAGGGCAAGTTAATTGTTAGTTTTGTGTTAGTCCTTTCTTTTCCTTCCTCTCTTCCAGTGTGGATAAAATGAGAGTTCCTGTGGCCAGGATTCTCACCTGGCTCTGGTTGACAAGCTCACTGCACACCTGTGGGGCAATACATAGCTGTTGACTCTATATAAAGAGCTCCGCCCAGTGCTCTGGGAGTGACACGGTGGCAGGGCTGCAAGGCTGCAGGAGAGCAGAGGCTGGAATGGTGGCAGCGCCAAGGACAGAGGCCCAGAGGACTGCTGTGTGGGACGGCTGTGCAGGCAGAGGGGCCCAGAGGATGCAGCGCCAAAGACAGAGGGGCCAGAGGCAGATACCGGCTTGCTGCATGCAGACTCATTCTGAGTGAACAGGATTTTAGTGACTGACCTGCCACCATGGAAATAAAGTTGGGTATAACCCTTTCACCCCCAGAACGTTTTGCGGTCAATTTCTTTGGTCACATTGAATCCATAGCAAACTTGCCCAGGGCTGAAATCCATTGGCAAGACAGCCAGGTTTTCTCAAACTCATCACTATTAATATTTTGGACTGGATAATTCTTTACAGGGCATGGGGGTGGAGATGCTGTGTGAATACTGTAGGATGTTCAGTATTTGTGCTGTTAGCACTCCCCAGTGGTGACAACCAATTATGTCTTCAGCTGAAACCATTAAACTCTTGGAAGAAAACATTCTCAGTAAGCTCTATGACTTCAGTCTTAGCAATATATTCTTTTATATGTTTCCTCAGGCAAAGGCAACAAAAGCAAAAATAAACAGATGGACTACATCAAACTAAACAGCTTCTGTACAGCTTTGGGGAAGTTAGGGTTCCTATGGCCAGGATCCTCACTGAAATTAAAACACTGGATGATGTAACTGGTCTGTTGCTAGGCTACCGCTTCCACACCTTTAGGCAATAAACTATTATTGTGCTATATAGAGAGCTTGGCTGAATGCTCTGGGCGGAGGCAGGGACGCTAGTGCTCGACCTACCGCCAGGAGAACAACTCGGGTAATAAACCCTTTCACCCCAAAGAACTTTGCTGTCATTTTCTTTGGTCACATTGAATTCATAGCAAAGTTGCCCGGGGCTGAAATCCACTGGCAAGACAGCCTCTCTGCCCTCACAATCGTCCTCTGGGTCTCTGTCCCCAGCGCTGCCACCACTCTAGCCTTGGCTCTCCTGCAGCCTTGCATCCATGCCACCTTGTCGCCCAGACCACTGCACAGAGCTCTTTATATAGAGTCAGCAGCAACGTATTGTCCACACGTGTGTAGTGAGCTAGCCAACCAGGGTCAGGTGAGAATCCTGGCCATAGGAACTTTGATTTTATGCACAGTTGGGATATTTCTTAAAAATATACAGATATATAAATGAATATAAAATACAAAAACACATAACTACTATACAAATTATTGGTAAGTTGCTTCTTTCACTTAAAAAATATTTTGTGGACATCACAAATCAATACATACAGATCTCATTTTATGTAATACCTGTGTAATATTCCCTATTATGAATGTACTGTAATTTACCCAACAACTTCCCCCTGGATGAATATTCAGATGGTTTCTAGCTTTTTGCCTCTCAAACAATGCTGCAATACACATCTGTGCACATTAACTTTATATTCTGGAGGCTTTTTTTCTGAGGAATAGCGTCAAAGGGTGTATGCTTTAAAACATTATAATAAATTCTGCCAGATTGTTTTCCCAAAAGTTTGGAGCAATTCATGCTTCCACCAGCAGGGCATGTGAGTGCCGGTCCCCACCTCCTTTTACAAAGTTTGCCCACAGATGGATAAAAAAATAAGAAGCTCTTAGTGTTTGCATTTTCTATTCCCTAACCTCTAAGGCAGCTGAGCATCTTTTCAAATGTTAATTGATCATTTGCATTTCCTGGGCTGTGAACTGCCAGGTGCAGCCACTCAGGCAAGCTCCTTAACCTCTTTTTGCCTCCACTTCACCTTCTTTAAGATGGACATAGCACCAACACGGGGGCTGTTGTGAGGACTGAGTTAATGCTTATAAAGCATTCAGAACTGTGCCTACCACATTGTAAGTGCTCAGAAAACACAGACTTAAAAATTATCTCTTCAGTTTATTCAGTGGATGGCTTATGTTCACCTAAAGGAACTCTGGAAGGATACACAGGAAACTAATACAGGTGGTTACCCCTGTGGGTGCTGTAAGGTAGGGGAAGTTGAGGGGAGGGAATCAGATTCATGGGGACAGGGGTGGAGCCAGACCTCACTGCCAACCTCTTACACTATTTTGGGTTTCAATTATGTAAATGTATTACCTATTCAGGAATGAAATATACATTTTTTTAATTGGCCATTCATATTCTTATTTGGGGAGGTTGATTATCTTATTCCCTTTGTCTTGCCAATGGGTTTCAGCCCCGGGCAAATTCGCTATGGATTCAATGCGACCGAAATTGACAGCAGAATGTTCTTTGGGGTGAAAGGGTTTATTACCTGGCTTGTTCTCCCGGCGGCAGGTAGAGCACCAGCGTCTCTACCTCCGCCCAGAGCACTGAGCCAGCTCTCTATATAGCACAATAATCGCTTATTGCCTAAAGGTGTGGAAGCGGTAGCCTAGCAACAAGCCAGTTACATCATCAGGTGGTTTAACTTCAGTGAGGATCCTGACCATAAGAACCCCAACTTCCCCACACCTTACAGAGACTCTTTGAATGTAGGGAGATTATAGTGAGTCCTTTCCGTGGGCTATGCCTGGGCACTAGTCTGCTTTGAATCTATCACAGGAAGGTAGAAGAGCTGGAGGGTGTTCTTGGTTTTTGCAGAGTCCTCACAAGCTTGAAGTAATGGGGTCAAAAAAGGGACTTAATCTGCATTTCTGTCACCTGAAGGAGCTATGTCTGGATCACAGAGGCCCTGATTTATAAAGGCATATGTAGGGTCAATTTTTAATCATTAGAAAGGTGGGTGAAGATGGCTGCTATATGCAGGCCTGGCCAAATCCTGCATCAGCCAGAGACAGCCCAGATTCTAGGGGTCCCCTAGGTAGGTATGACGAAGATGTGACAAACAGGCTGAACCTCTGGCAGGCTGCCAGGAGCTAGGACCCTTCTGGCTGAAAAGCCAGGTCAGAACAAATGTTTTTTGTATTTGCCAGAAATCCAAAATGGGTCACCAGGAACTGCTGTCAGCATGGGGTCTGGTTGTGGCTGGAGCTTACAGCGGTCAGAGGAGGAGTGTATGTGTGTGTGTGTGTGTGTGTGTGTGTGTGTGTGTGTATGTTTAAGGAATGAAGGCAGTCTGCTAAGCCAGCCGGGCAGCACAGGGCATCTCACACAAGAGGCAATGTGAATTGTCACCTTTCCTGTCCCTGGACCCTCTCTCACCCAATGACCCACTCTTCCCAATCCTGTGGAGGAATTTCAGCACCACCAGGGAATCCTCTATTCCTCTCTTCCCCCATATCCACCTCCTCCTTCCCCCTCCTCCTTCCTGTTCTACCCCCTCCCAGGCATGCCATGCGATTTGCTCTTCCTAAGTCAGGGCCCCACAGAATCCCATGCAAGAGGCTAGTCAAGGACTGTTTGCAGAGGGGCAGCAGGGCTGAGGGATCCTCAAGGGATGATGAGGACCAGAGACAGCCACAGGGGACACACTGACTGGTGTTGGTACCTAGTCAGATCTGTAGCAGCTGGAGTCTTGCCACTACTGGCCTCTGCAGAGAGGCTGATGGAGGTGTGCTGGATGGCGATGCAGGCAGATGCCCAGGTCTCTCCCCTACTTCCCTCCTCCTTCCTGCCTGTGAACCTAACTGGCAACTAGTGGGTGAGGGAGTTCCTTGACTTCTTCCTCTACTGGAGATTGGTCCCCAGCTGCCATTTCATTCAGGCCCCAACAGAGCCTCTTTCCCCCTTCTTCCCAGCTAAGCTGTCTATTCCCATCTCCACCTTA
This sequence comes from Smutsia gigantea, assembly GCA_032199065.1. NCBI lineage: Eukaryota > Metazoa > Chordata > Mammalia > Pholidota > Manidae > Smutsia > Smutsia gigantea. The sequence continues at coordinate 32,122 of JAVSCE010003998.1, read as the reverse complement.
TGGTCTTTAGGGACAGCAAAGTCAAGTGTTCCAAACACATCCTCTTTCCCCTCCAAGTTTCTTCCACCTCTTCCTCCCCATCCGTCCCTGCCTACAAACCTCCAATGACTCCCCCTCTCCCAGGGAATGGAGATCAAATACCCTAGCAAGTCCTTAAATCCTGCCCCCTGCTGCTCTTGCCATTGACATTCCAACCACAACACATTCTTTGCTGTTTTCCCCCCAAACCTTTGGCTTTTTCCCCAGGGCTCTTCAGAACCAGTCGCCTGGGGTGGGGAGTTAATAGTTTTCCTGCCTTGTTTCCTCATAGCACTTTGCACAAATCTAAGGAGCTAGTTTTGGATCCAGTGTTCTCTCCTTTACTAGCTCTGTGACGTTGGCCAAGTGGCTTAACCTCTCTGAACCTTTGTAAAATGGTGATAGAAATGCCCACATTAGTCAAGAAATAACCCTACACATTTATGTTCAAGTGATTTTCAAGAAGGGTGACAAGACAATACACCAGCGGAAAAACAGTCTTTTCAACAAAAGGCATTGGGACAGCTGCACATCCTCATGCAAAAGAATGGGGACCTTTCCACATCACATACAAAATTAACTCACAGTGGATGGAAGACCTGTCTCAAACAACAGTCCAGCTCAGAGTGAGCAGAAGATTCAGTGAAAGAAGCTTTCAAAAAGTTCTCCTCCCAAAATGACATCAGAAAGCATGAGCTCGAATCGCTTTCTACTTCACTTTCTGTTGAAGAAGAAAAAAGGGAAAAGGGATATACCAAGGAGAGTCCATGATATCTGCTCTTTAAATTCCTCATCCTTGAATCTCAGTTCAGTCCTGGGGGTAGTGTTTGAGTTATTAAAAAGGATTAAATTACAATGTCTATAGTGTATGTAGCACCTAATGAGATGATCAATAAATGATAATTACACAATGTAGAAGCTATAAATGAAAGTGTCACTCCAGGCTGGCCTTCAGAAAAGTAAGCAGCCACTCACATGGGATGACTTGGGAAAGAGCAAGCCTACCTTGCCGAAGCCCCTCTCCCAAGTCAGTCCCATCACTAGGGTCACTATTCAAAGGACTATTGGGAACACAGCTATTTAACAGGGCCTGAGAGATCAAGCCACTAGGAGTGGGCACATGGGGCACGTGGTCCCACAGGGCAGGGCCTGTAGGACCAGAGATCCTAGGAAGAGGAGGGTGTGGAAGAGAAGATCCTGGGAAGAGAGGAAGTGGAGAAGGGAGAGATTGGGCAGGTCCTCACTGGGCGTGGCCAGGCCCTGCAAGCGTCCTCTATCGGATTCCCTGAGCTGCCGAAAAGCATGTGCACACAAACACACTCACACACACTCAGATACATGCAGCCAGCACAGACCTGTTCTCAAAGCAAAAGGTGGCAAATGATAATCGTCGATGGTGGTTATGAGTGGAGGGCTCCTGTTAACAAATCTCTCTGTGAAACAGGAAATTTAATGGAGAACTTTACTGCAAAAAAAGTTTACAAACCAGGGAGATGTAGCCCTTGACTGCGAACCAACGTACGCTCCACGAAAACACAGAGAAGGTTGTTTTTATAGTAAAGATTTCTGCCCAGGTTACCCTACAAGTCCATATGTAAATGAGAGAGGCAAGCTTTAAGTCTGGATTGGTTGATGCAAGTCGCAGCTGATTGGTTGATTTCCTAGCCAAGGTCTGTTTTGGTCGCAGTAGAAGGACCGCATCAGGGAGTGAACTACTTCAGGGACTGGTTCTGCGTGGGAGAATAGAAGTCAGCCGTGGTGCTTCCGGGTACACGGGAGAGTGTCCGCCTTGTCAATACATGGCGTCTGACTCCATCTGGTTTTGGACCTTGGTTAGCCTGACGGGATCCATCTTGTTTTCTGGCACAGATGGATCTGGGGGAGGCGAAAGTTACGTGGTTTTGCTTCATTTTCACAATCCCAACACACATCGCATGTAGTGTCTCAACTTGGGAAAGATCCCAAGTGGTCACATGGCAGAGAGGCCATGGCCTGTCAGGGTACAAATCTTGACACCACCGGCTCCTGTCCCTGTGCCCTTGGGGTGGGGGCGGGCACAAACCAATGGCCGTGGGGATGGGGGTGGGGGTGGGCAGTTGCTGGGAGAGGTGGGGCCCGGCCCTGGGAAGCGCCCTGCCCTGCGTGCTGCAGAGTGTGGCGCGCGTATGCATGGCACCCACGGAGGCTGTGTGCGCATCTGTGGGCTGGGCTGGCTGGTGTGGTTGGCGCTGAGCTACGGGCTGAGGTGCAACGTGAGGCAGGCGGGGCCCAGTGGCCATGGAGGTAAGACCAACCCTTCTTGCTGCCCACTCTACCTCCATGGCCCTGCAAGCCTGCGCCCCCTTCCTTAACTTGCTAGCTGGGTCCCATCTCCGAGGCCTGTGTGCCTCCCTCCGGTCCGCTCTCCCCGGCCGTCCTGACCCCGGCCTTTCGTGGTGAAGGCCGCTTCTGCGGACCTCACCCTGCAACTCAGGCGGTAGGATGGTCAGCTCCTTTTTACAGGTGAGGCAACAGGCTGAGGAGCCTCCGGGGCCCATGGTGGTCACCCAGGAAACGACCCACTGGGACTCCGGTCTGTCCCAAAGCCCGCGTATGGGTCAGTTAGATCTAGCACAGCTGCCCACGGCCTCTTTCACGCCTTCGTGGATCTCCATTCAACACATGTATTTGCTTTACGGCAGCCAGCATCGTGCTGGGCTCAGGGCCAGGGAGGCCAGGCCCTCCTCTCCTAGGTGGCACAGTCACCAAGGCATGGTTCACTTGTCTTGGGTAGAACTTTCTTCCAACTAATTTGAGAATTCATTTATGTTTTGGTTGATTTGGTGGGGGTGGGTTTTGTTTTGTTTTTTCCTCAAATGTTACCCAGAGCACAAAGGGTAGCTGCTGTTTTTCTTTCCAGAAAGGCTTTTTGTTCCCAGCCCCTGCCCAGTTTCACGGAGGTGCAGTTTAAGATTCTGGAGACTGTTTGACTTTTCTTTGTGGCTAAAACCCATCTCCTTTCATCTTTAAAGCTGGGAGCTGAGTCCTTTGCTGACCAGAGATGCTGATCTCACTAACATTCCTAAACTATAAAATATTTGTTTTAGGCGAACTTCCGGGAAGATGGCGGTGTGAGCAGGGCAGCAGAAATCTCCTCCCAACACTATATTTATCTACAAAAAGACAGAAAATACATCTATTCCTAAAAGAGAGACGAGAATACACAGGAAAGCGCACAGCGTGCAGCGACACCCGAGAGGACTCGGCACCCCAAGAGGCGGGTAAGATACGGAGCCGCGACCCGGCGGGACCCGAGCCCTCCCCCACCCCAGCGCACCTGCGGGAGGAGAGGATTCAGAGCCGGGAGGGAGTGGAAGTGCACCCCGCGAAGTAGCCAGCCCCGGTGATCTGCGCGGGGAGCGCTGACCCACATTGCGCAGTGCAGCGGAGATTGGAGAGACAGAGGGGCAGGATCTGAGCGGGAACGCGCCAGGGGGCTTGCAGCCGGCTCCGGGAAGGAAAAAAAAAAAAGTGCGCGCTTTCCTCAGCGGTCTTAAAGAGACAGGAGCCCAGCGGAGGAGCCGGATCGCCCAGCACACTCAGCCCAGCAGGCTGGGAGTCCTGGGGAGTTTCAGACGCCTTAGCTGGCGACTGAGGAAGCGTAGCCATACTTAACACTTCTCACTGAAATCAACAGCCTCCTATTCGTTCCCACCCCTGCCAGAGCGATAAAGGGCCCTGCGGAGCGGCACAGTCACAGCTGTGGAATAGTGGGGCAATAGCGCCACCTAGAGCATTCCCACAGAATCTACGTCCGGTGGGCATTTTTTTGTTTTGTTTTGTTTTTTTTGTTTTGTTTTTGTTTTTTCTTTTCTTTTTTTCTTTCTTTCTTTTTTCTTTTTTTTCTTTTTTTCTCTTTTTTTTTCTTCTCTTTTTAAAGTCTTAAAGAGCCCAGCTGACATACGTGGCAACTATCAGTGACCAATTATATAGCCATGAAAAGACAGAGGAATATGGTTCAGACCAAAATCAACCAGACAACCCCAAAGAGGGAGTCTGAAGGGATGGAAATGCACAGCCTCCCTGAAAAAGAATTCAGAATAAAAGTCATAACCATGCTGATGGACCTACAGAGAAATGTGCAAGAGCTGAGGGAGGAAGTGAGGGAACTGAGGAGAGACAATACAGAAATCAGACAAGCGATCGACGGGCTTAACAGCAGAATGGATGAGATGCGAGAGACTGTTAATGGAATAGAAAACAGAACAGGAGTACAGAGCAGCTGAGGCAGAGAGATAAAAGGATTTCTAGGAATGAAAGAATATTAAGAGAACTGTGTGACCAATCCAAACGGAACAATATTCGTATTATAGGAGTAGGAGTACCAGAGGAAGAAGAGAGAGAAAAAGGGATAGAAAGTGTCTTTGAAGAAATAATTGCTGAAAACTTTCCCTCGCTGGGGAAGGAAGTAGTCTCGCAGTCCACCGAAGCTCATAGATCTCCCAACACAAGGGACCCAAGGAAGACAACACCAAGACACATAATAATTAAGATGGCAAAGATCAAAGATAAAGACAGGGTATTAAAGGCAGCTAGAGAGAGAAAAAAGATCACCTACAAAGGAAAACCCATCAGACTCATCATCAGACTTCTCAACAGAAACCTTACAGGCCAGAAGAGAATGGCATGATATATTTAACGTTATGAAACAGAAGGGCCTCGAACCAAGAATATTGTATCCAGCACGATTATCATTTAAATATGATGGAGGGATTAAACAATTTCCAGACAAACGAAAGTTGAGAGAGTTTGCCTCTCATAAACCACCACTACAGGATATCTTAAATGGACTGCTCTAGATGGAAGCACACCTAAGGCTAAAAAGATGTCACCAGAGAAAATAAAATCATAGCAAAGAAAGCAGACCATCCAAATACTAACTAAAGGCAAAGAATAAAACACCTATTATAGAAAGAATGGAGGAGGAGGAATAAGAAGGGAGAGAAATAAAGAAACATCAGACTGTGTTTACAATAACTTAACAAGAAAGTTAAGTTAGATTGTTAGATAGTAAAGAAGCAACCCTTGAACCCTTGGTAACCACGAATCTAAAGCCAGCAATGGCAATAAGTACATACCTATCAATAATCACCCTAAATGTAAATGGACTGAATGCACCAATCAAAAGACACAGAGTAACAGAATGGATAAAAAAGCAAGACCCATCTATATGCTGCCTACAAGAAACTCACCTCAAATCCAAAGATATATACACAGACTAAAAGTGAAGGGATGGAAAAAGATATTTCATGCAAACAACAAAGAGAAAAAAGCCGGTGTTGCAGTACTTGTATCAGACAAAATAAACTTCAAAACGAAGAAAGTAGCAAAAGATAAAGAAGGACATTACATAATGATAAAGGGGTCAGTCCAACAAGAAGATATAACCATTATAAATATATATGCACCCAACACAGGAGCGCCAGCATATGTGAGACAAATACTAACAGAATTAAAGGAGGAAATAGACAGCAATGCATTCATCTTAGGAGACTTCAACACACCACTCACTCCAGAGGACAGATCAACCAGACAGAAAATAAGTAAAGACACAGAGGCACTGAACAACACACTAGAACAGATGGACCTAACAGACATCTACAGAACTCTACACCCAAAAGCAACAGGATACACATTCTTCTCAAGTGCACATGGAACATTTTCCAGAATAGACCACATACTAGGCCACAAAAAGAACCTCAGTAATTTCAAAATATTGAAATCCTACCAACCAACCTCAGATCACCAAGGTATAAAACTAGAAATAAATTTTAGAAAGAAATCAAAAAGGCTCACAAATACATGGAGACTTAACAACACTCTCTTAATTAATCAATGGGTTGACGACCAAATCAAAACAGAAATCAAAGAATATATGGAGACTAATGACAACAACAACACAAAGCCACAACTTCTGTGGGACACAGCAAAGGCAGTTCTAAGGAAAGTATATTACAATCCAGGCCTATTTAAAAAAGGAAGAACATTCCCAAATGAATAGTCTAAAGACACAATTACTGAAATTGGAAAAAGAAGAACAAATGAGGCCCAAAGTCACCAGAAGGAGGGACATAATAAAGATCAGAGAAGAAATAAATAAAATTGAGAAGAATAAAACAATAGAAAAATCAATAAAACCAAGAGCTGGTTCTTTGAAAAAATAAACAAAATAGATAAACCCCTAGCCAGACTCATTAAGAGAAAAAGAGAATCTACACACATAAACACAATCAGAAACGAGAAAGGAAAAATCACGACGGACCCCACAGAAATACAAAGAATCATAAGAGAATATTACAAGAATCTATATGCTAACAAGCTGGAAAACATAGAAGAAATGGACAACTTCTTAGAGAAATACAACCTTCCAAGACTGACCTACTAAGAAACAGAAAAACAAAACAGACCAATCACCAGTGACCAAATCGAATTGGTAATCAAAAAACTACCCAAGAACAAAACCCCTGGGCCTGATGGATTCACCTCTGAATTCTACCAGACATATAGAGAAGAAATAACACCCATTCTCCTTAAAGTTTTCCAAAAAATAGAAGAGGAGGGAATACTTCCAAACTCATTCTCTGAAGCCAGCATCACTCTAATACCAAAACCGGGCAAAGACCTCACCAAAAAGAAAATTACAGACCAATATCCCTGATGAACGTAGATGCAAAAATACTCAACAAAATATTAGCAAACCGAATTCAAAAATACATCAAGAGGATCATACACCATGATCAAGTGGGATTCATCCAGGGATGCAAGGATGGTACAACATTCGAAAATCCATCAACATCATCCACCACATAAATAAAAAGAAGAACAAAAACCACATGATCATCTCCATAGATGCTGAAAAAGCATTTGACAAAATTCAGCATCCATTCCTGATTAAAACTCTCAACAAAATGGGTATAGACGGCAAGTACCTCAACATCATAAAGGCTATATATGACAAACCCACAGCTAACATCATACTTAATGGCGAGACGCTGAAAGCTTTTCATCTGAGATCAGGAACAAGACAGGGATGCCCACTCTCTCCACTGTTATTCAACATAGTACTGGAGGTCCTAGCCACAGCAATCAGACAAAACAAAGACATACAAGGCATCCAGATTGGTAAAGAAGAAGTCAAATTGTCACTATTTGCAGATGACATGATACTGTACATAAAAAACCCTAAAGATTCCATTCAAAAACTACTAGAACTAATATCTGAATTCAGCAAAGTTGCAGGATACAAAATTAACACACAGAAATCTGTTGCTTTCCTATACACTAATGATGAACTAACAGAAAGAGAAATCAGAAAAACAATTCCATTCACAATTGCATCAAAAAGAATAAAATACTAGGAATAAACCTAACGAAGGAAGTGAAAGACCTGTACTCTGAAAACTACAAGACACTCCTAAGAGAAATTAAAGAGGACACTAACAAATGGAAATGCATCCATGCTCTTGGCTAGGAAGAATAAATATTGTCAAAATGGCTATACTACCTAAAGCAATCTACAGATTCAATGCAATCCCTATCAAACTACCAACAGCTTTCTTCAATGAACTGGAACAAATAATTCTAAAATTCATATGGAACAACAAAAGACCCCGAATAGCCAAATCAATCCTGAGAAGGAGGAATAAAACAGGGGGAATTACACTCCTGACTTCAAGCTCTACTACAAAGCCACAGTAATCAAGACAATTTGGTATTGGCACAAAAACAGACCCACAGACCAGTGGAACAGAATAGAAAATCAAACATTAACCCAAACATATACAGTCAATTAATATTTGATAAAAGTGCCTTGGATATACAATGGGGAGATGACAGCCTCTTCAGCAGCTGGTGTTGGAAAAACTGGACAGCTACATGTAAGAGAATGAAACTGGACTACAGTCTAGCCCCATACACAAAGGTAAACTTAAGGTGGATCAAAGACCTGAATGTAAGTCATGAAACCATAAAACTCTTAGAAAAAAAAATAGGCAAAAATCTCTTGGACATAAACATGAGTGACTTCTTCATGAACATATCTCCCAGGCAAGGGAAACAAAAGCAACAATGAACAAGTGGGACTATATCAAGTTGAAAAGCTTCTGTACAGCAAAGGACACCATCAGTAGAACAAAAAGACATCCTACAGTATTGGAGAATATATTCATAAAAAACATATCTGATAAAGGGTTGACATCCAAAATATATAAAGAACTCATGCACCTTAACAAACAGAAAGCAAATAATCCAATTAAGAAATGGGCAGAGGACATGAATAGACACTTCTCAAAGAAGAAATTCAGATGGCCAACAGGCACATGAAAAGATGCTCCACATCGCTAATCATCAGAGAAATGCAGATTAAAACCACAATGAGATATCACCTCACACCAGTGAGGATGGCCAACATCCAAAACACAAACAACAACAAATGTTGGCGAGGATGTGGAGAAAAGGGAACCCTCCTACACTGCTGGTGGGACTGCAAATTAGTTCAACCATTGTGGAAAGCAGTATGGAGGTTCCTCAAAAAACTCAAAATAGAAATACCATTTGACCCAGGAATTCCACTCCTAGGAATTTACCCTAAGAATGCAGCAGCCCAATTTGAAAAGGACAGATGCACCCCTATGTTTATTGCAGCACTATTTACAATAGCCAAGAAATGGAAGCAACCTAAGTGTCCATCAGTAGATGAATGGATAAAGAAGATGTGGTACATACACAATGGAATATTATTCAGCCATAAGAAGAAAACAAATCCTACCATTTGCAACAACATGGATGGAGCTAGAGGGTATTATGCTCAGTGAAATAAGCCAAGCCGAAAAAGACAAGTATCAAATGATTTCACTCATATGTGGAGTATAAGAACAAAGAAAAATACTGAAGGAACAAAACAGCAGCAGACTCACAGAACCCAAGAACGGACTAATAGTTACCAAAGGGAAAGGGACTGGGGAAAATGGGCGGGAAGGGAGGGATAAGAGGGAAAAAGGGGCATTACGATTAGCAGATGTAATGTTGGGGGGGCACGGGGAGGGCAGTACAACTCAGAGAAGACAAGTAGTGATTCTATAGCATCTCACTACGCTGATGGACAGTGACTGTAATGGGGTTGGTGGGGGGGACCTGATGAAGGGGTAGTTTAATAAAAATAAATAAATAAATAAAAAATAAATATTTGTTTTAACAGGAAGGCATAAAGCATGGTGTTAGGAATAAGGCATCCTGGAAAAGCAGTATTCATGAAAACAAAACAGTTGTGATATTCTGAGTTAATCTGGGATTTTTTTTGCATCAAGGGTCAATGCATTTTGGATTCTATAATTATTAGGCCTCATGACTACACTTTCAGCCAGATTATTTCATTTTTCTTGTAGCCAGGGAGAGAACTGTAACAGAACAAAAAAGTGAGGTGATGTTGAAATCACACTGCGAGACAGTGATGAAGAGAGAGGTTGGGGAGGGAGGCAGATGTTATAGGCTTTGGATTTGGGTTTGCAGGATTTGGGGAGGCACTAATGCTGTGGTGGGATGCTTTAGGCAGATGGCGCTGCAGTCCCTGGGCTGGGTTGGAGAGGAGGGAGCACGGCCAAAATGAGAAGATGGTTTCAGTCCTGCCTGGAAAGAGTATGAGTAAGATTGAGGACGAATGGGTCCTGCCTGGTTGGGTGATGGGGACTTGAGAGAGAGGGCTGAAAGAGAAGTAAAGTTTACATGTTGTGTCTTCGCATTTGACTTAGGGTGGTCTTGACGTGGTCGCTTTTGTCCCCCTCCTGTGTTTCTTGTAGGAACCTACCACACAGCACTCAAAGCGTGTCAGATTAATTAGAATTAAATTTTTAATTGAGTCTAGGATGCATCTTTGCTTACATTTTAACCGCTCTGGAGTTGAGCTGCCTCCCACAATGGATGGTGTCTTCCTCAGTGTCATTGTTTGTTCATTTGGCATCTTTGTGCCTTTCTTGGTGGCACAGAAAGTCATGGAGTTCTTAAAAATTAGTGGCCTCTTAGCTGTGATGAAAATAGTAATATTATGGTGCAGAAACTTGGCAAATACCACATTAGCCAAGTGATGAAAGTTAGCAACGGGAGTAATGGGACAAATCAGCATCTTGTGCCTTCTAATATGATACAGAGAAGGGCACAGCATCACATCTCTGTATTTCCTGGCCAAACCGTATAGGCGGAATCTAATCATGAGGAAACATCACAAACAATGGCAAGATCATATATTTACACACACATACCTTAGAGATAATGATAAAGCATACCTAGTGAAATGTTAACAATTGATAAATTTGGATTAAGAGCATATGGGAAGTCTTTGTATTATTTTTGCAATTTTTGGTGAAGTCTGAAAATGTATCAAACTAAAAAATAGAAAAGACTGCTTTTCAGTTTTTTCCAATAAGAATATAGATGTGGAAACAGATAAAATAACTATATGTGTTTGGCAGAGAGAGATTGACAAATCTAAATGGTTTTTGTAGTATAGTAACATTAAAATTTTGTGCATCCTGGTAGACAGCCAACAGAAATGTGTGTTTGTGTCCTTCATGTACAAGAATATTTATAGCAACTTTATTCAAACACTCCGAGCTAAGAGACAGCCCAAATGTCCACCAAAAGGAGAGTGGATAAATGAATTGTGATTATTAATATGATGCAATACTATAGAAAAAGGAAAATGAAGAGCAACTGTAACATGGAACGACATGGATGAATCTCAGAAGCCTAATGTGCAAAATATAATCAGACACAGAAGAGTACAAAATGTATGACTTCATGTATGAAGTTCAAAAACAGACAAAATAATTGATGGTGATAGCAGCAGAGTATTGTTACCTTTGGGGATTATTGCATGAAGGAGGTATGAGAGCATTATCTAATGCGAGGAATGTATATACAGAAATCCATCTGGCTGAACACTAAAGGTTTGTGCACCTTACCAATAAAAATTAAAACATCTTGTATGGGTTACAGATCCAAATGTGAATTGCAAAATAAGAATTGTAAGTGCTGACATATGAGAATATGTTCATGGCTTTGGGACAGGGGAAGATGTCTTAAATAGGACATAGAACACACTAATAGAAGAAAATGTTGGTAAATTAGGCTACGAACTTCTCATATAAAAACACTGTTAAGAGAGTGAAAAAATAAGTCATACAATAGCAGGAAATATTTGTAACACATTTAACTGACAGGATTCATCTTGAGAATATATAAAGAATACCTACAGATCAAGAAATTTTAAAAAGGATAACTCAGTAGAATAATGGGCAACAAGCACTTACAAAAGAAGATATCCAGGTGGACAACATAATATGAAAAAATGCTCAATCTCATTAGGAACAGGGAAATGCAAATTTAAAAATGCAATGAGAAACCAGCACACCCTTACTAGAATGGTAAACATTTCAAATACTGACAGTCTCAAGTGTTGACAGGTAGAATGAGAAGAACTGACTAATAGCTGATAGGCTGAATTCATTCTACCACTGGGAAACTGATCTTATCTACCGTAACTGGACATGCCTTTTCCTGTGACCCATCAGTTTGACACCTCAGTGCATTCCCGACAGGAAGGTATGTGATTGGGTGTGTGGGTGTGGGTGTACAAAAGTCAAGTACAGCGATGTTTGTAGAAGTATTTTTCATAAAAGTCAAACGCTGGAAACAAGATTGCATCAATAGTAGAAGAGTTAAGCCTGCATTCATTCAGTAGAGTATTATACAGCAATGACAGTGAACACGCACGGGAAAACATTGAACAAAAGAAGCCAGACTCAAAAGAATCCATACTGTGTGATTCCTTTTATGCACTATTCAAAAAAACAGGCAAAACAAATTGGTGGTATTAGTCTTTCTTACCTTTTGGGCTGATGGTGGGAGGGAGCATGAGAACTCTGGGGAGCTGGCATGTGATATTTTTTCACTTGAGTAATGGTTACCTAGGTGGGCTCACTTTGTGAAAAACATCAAGCTGTATTCTTATCCTGGTACACTTTCCTGTATGTAAATTGTACTTTAGTTTAAAGTTGATTATTTGATTTGCACTTAGCATACTGATTTTGGTATATTTCATGTTGCTATGGACTGAATTCTGTCTCCCCTAAAATTCATGAGTTGAAGCTCTAACTCCCACTGAGATGGTATTTGGAGGTAATCAGGATTGAATGAAGTCATGAAGGTGGGGCCATGATGGGATTAGTGTCCTTATAAAAGAGAAGACCAGAGCGTGTGTGTGCTCTCTCTCTCTCCTTCCTTCCTTCCTTCCTTCCTTCCTTCCTTCCTTCCTTCCTTCCTTCCTTCCTTCCTCCCTCCCTCCCTCCCTCCCTCCCTTCCTTCCTTCCTTCCTTCCCTCCCTCCCTCCCTCCCTCCCTCCCTCCCTCCCTTCCTCCCTCCCTTCCTTCCTTCCTTCCTTCCTTCCTTCCTTCCTTCCTTCCCTCCTTTCTTCCTTCCTTCCTTCCTTCCAGGTGCACATGAAGGAGAGGTCACCTCCCACAAGCCATGAAACCTACCTCACCAGCACCTTGCTCTTGGATTTCCAGCCCCAAGAACTATGAGAAATAAATCTGTTTAAGCCACCCAGACAGACTATGGTATTTTGTTGTGGCCGACTGAGCTAAGGCACATATAAATGCACAGTATAGCCTCAGCCACAACAGGATCAACCACCTAATTTTCTGACAATCCACTCTGAGCAAGACCCTGGGCTGGACACTGGGAACCAAGGCAAGACTTCATCTGTGCACCCAGGTGACGCAAGAAGAGAGCTAACTCATCAGTGTGGTAAAGCTACGAAGCATGTGAAAATGAAGAGGGGCTGAGAAATCAGTTCCTCAGTCCACAGTGACACATTTACTCCTCTAACATACTGTCAAGCGCCCCTGTTTTCTCCATCTGAAGCAGTGAACCGCTGAACTTTCAGAAACCAGAGCATGCTGCTTTTCATGATCTTGAGGAACAGCCAAAACTGGAACAGCAAAAACCGTCAACTCTAAAGTGGAACAAAGGCTGGTGTTGTGTTTCCTAAACGTAGTGGTCTCTGCATTGTCAGGAAGACACAGAAAGCACTTGTGCTCAGAAAAGAAACCAATTTAAAAAGGAGAAAATAACCTTCCCTCCCTCCCTCCCCTCAGTGCACCCAGCTTTTGCTGCATGGAAGTGGTCTTGGTACATCAGCACTTTCTGATTCTCTTTATATTTTATCATCTCTGTGGACTTGTGAATACTAAAACATTTGCTTGGTTTGGGGCAGTTTTCTTGTCTTTGGCAACTGTTCCAGATCAACTAGGTATTTTAAGTTCCCTGAACTAAAAGATTTTTTTAAAGAGCAGCTTTAATTCCCCCACCATAAATTCTCAAAAGGCAATATTACTCACTTAGAATATTTTTAGAAGATTTTAGTGATGATACTTTTTATTCTTGGTTTTGCTGCTCGTGTCTTGATTAGCATCTACAACGTGAAGAGCCTTTAACATGTTTTCCAGCTTCCTGTTGGCTGTACGCCTTTGTCCTTGGAAGGTTCAACTTCATCATCAACAGGAACCTTTAGTTTTACTCTCCTTGTACTTACTTTTTTTTAAAAGTTTTATTGAGATGTAAGTCCCAAACCGTACGATTCACCCATTTAATGTGTACAATTCGTAAGAGTTGTACGACCATCACCACAGTCCATTTTAGAACATTTCATCACACCCACAAAGAAACCCTCCACTCCGCTGTCATCCCCAACTTCCCTCCTTTCTCTCAACCCTAAGCAACCACTTGTCTGATTTCTGTGTCTGTGGCTTTGCCTGTTCTGGACATTTCATATAAATGGAATGACACAGTAGGTGGTCTTATGAATCTGGCTTTCACTTAGTACGTTTTTGAGGTTCACCCATGTTGTAGCATGTATCAATACCTCACTCTTTTTTATGGCTTAATAATGTTCCATTTTATGTCTCTACCACATTTTGTTTATCCATTCAACAACTGATGGGCATTTGGGTTGTTTCCACTTTTTGGCTATTATGAATAATGCTTCTGTGGACATATGTTTTCCTTTCTCTCTTGTATATACCAAGGAATGAAATTGCTGGGTTATCAGGTACCTCCATGCTTAACTATTTGAGGAACTCCCAGGTTGTTTTCCAAAGCCCTTTTCCTTGCGTAATCAATAAGCAAAGGAAATACTGTATTTCTCTAACTTTTGTAGGATTTTTCAAATTTTACTTCTGACAAACTGCAGTTTGTCTGTTAAAATGCTTCCATTAAACAGCTAGAGGTGTAATCACTGTGTTTATGCTTCCTTCTCTCCACGTTTTTCTCATCCTTTGTCAGTAGTGAGTGATATATCCAGGACTTAGTCTTCAGTGCTCTCAGAATGGAGACATTTCCCACTGCCTGTGTTGTTATTTATGAACCTAACAGCTTTTCAGATCATTCTGGTTAGAAGAGCAATTTATTTTACTGACCTTTACCTGTGAGCTCACGTATTAAACCATTGAGAGTTTAGGTAGGTTACTCACAATTTTTGGTTGTTTGAGCTGATGTCTGGGTCGTCCTTTATGATCATGCTGATTTAGTGGCCATATTGGCAGCAAAATGATGTCCAAATCAGGAACATGGGAAAGCCCTTGGACTTTCAGTATCACCCTTTCTGATACAAAGAATTTTTAACATTTTCAGAGGCCACCACCACCAGCCTCCACCTTCCATGAAGCTCAGGGCTGTTGCCAAATGTACTGTTTTGGGCAGAATTGTGACCTCCCCACCTGGTTCCTAATCACGTGATTGTAGTTGGAGATAGGGCTTTTAAAGGTTAAATGAGGTCATTGGGAGTGGGCCCTAATCCAGTATGACTGGTGTCCTTAAGAGATTAGGACAGACACAGAAGAGAGACTATGTGAGGACAGAGAGATGGCCATCTACAAGCCAAGGAGAGAAGGTCAGGAAGCTGACCCAGCCAACATCTTGATCTTGGACTTTTATCCTCTAGAATTGTGAGAAAATAAATGTCTGTGATTTAAGACCCCCAGTCTGTGGTATTTGTTACAGCAGACCGAGCTGACTGATACAGACACCCTGATAGTCCGGTGCCCTGACACCCTGCCTGCTCTTCTATCCTGCATGCCTGATGGGCAAACTACTCCCCTGAGTTCCAGACCTATCTTCTGCTTGGGTCGTGCTGAAGCCTCTGATTCCCTTTCCTCTGGGCCCACCCTGGTCCTTCTTGTTTATCCAGGGCCAAAGATGCATCTCAGGTACAAGATATGCCCTAGCCCACGTATCACCCCACAGTGGGAAAGAAAATGCCACTGGGAACTCCTGTCAAGCTTTTGACACCCCCTGTTCCCAGTCCTCTACAAGGCATTGTTCACTGATTCCTTAGCACTTGCTAGGCGCCCTCCTGTGGAGGGTGGAACTGGGAAGGCCAACAGTGGATACTTATTCACAGAGATGGCTTTGAATATCCCAAGAGCATTTTCATTTCATTTAAAACAATTTGCGTCTTGTGTTTTCATCCAGAAGATTTCTAATATAGAAATAATGTTTTATGTTGGAAAGTTGGTCTGAACATATGCTAAGTGGATGCTGGTGATACTAAAAGTATTACCGAGGTATGATTTACATACAGTAAAACTCACCTTTTCTAGATGTGCAGTTCCGTAAGTTTTGACAAGTGCATATAGTTTGAGTAACCAGTGCCACAATGAAGACAGAAAATATTTTCCTCACCCTCTAAATATCCCTCACGTCCCTGTGCCTGGCTATGGCTTCTGAGCAGAGAAGGTAACCAGTTGAGTTGATGCTTTAGGAATGTTGATTCAGAAGCAGTTTTCATGGAGGACTGGAAGGAAAAGAGACTGGTTGTATTTTAAGGAAGAAAAATTAGAAAAAAAAATGCACTGGCTAGCAGAAGGATGGGTAGGATCCTGGGCAACACCTTGAAGGCCCAAAGGGGGACAGTGTGTCAGAACCAAAACAAAGGATAATTTTTAGCACCATCCTTACATCACTGGTCCGTTAGTAGCTTTTGATGCTGCCCTCCAGTGCTTAGGTACAAATTCAGAACATTTTATTATTTAGCAATTGTACAAAAATCGTAGCTAGAATCCTTCATTTAATATGGTTATTTCATATTTCTCTAAGTATTTTTCTATTTTTAATCCATAATTTCTACCAAGTTGTGTTGTCTTCTACTTGCTTGACATTATTTTACACATACTTTCTTCCTATGTATAATTTATATATTTATCTTTAGTGCGGTAAAATGCACATAAGCGTAAAACTTACCCTTTTAACCATTTTAAAGCAAGTAAGTCGATAGCACTTAGCACATTCACAGTGTTGTGTAACCATTAGCGCTGTTTAGTTCCAGAATATTTTCATCATCCAGAAGGAAACCTTGGACCCATTAGGCAGCCACTCCCCATTCTTTATTTTCCTCCTGCCTGGCACCTGGCAACCACTAATTAGTTTCTGTCTATGGATTTGCCTATTCTGGACATTTCATATATAGAGAATCATATAATACGGGTCTGGCTTCTTTCACTTAGCACAATGTTTTTGAGGTTTATCCATTGTCACAGCATCTATCAGTGCTTCATTCCTTTCTGTGCCTCAGTGTTATTACAGTATATGGATATACTGCATTTTGTTTAATCACTCAGTAGTGGATGGACTTTGCTTTGTTTCCACCTTTTGGCTATGTGAGTCGTGCTACTGTGAACATTCATGTGCAAAGATTTGTCTGAGTACCTATTTTAATTTCATTTGGGTATACACTAGGAGTGGAATTGCTGAGTCATATGGTCTATCCATGTTTAACTTAGCAACTGGCAAACTTTTCCACAGTGGCTGCCCCATTTTACATTCGCATCTGCAGTATATGAAGGTTCCAGTTTCTCTAATCCTCACCAACACTAGTTATTTTTTTGTTTTGTTTGATGGTAGCTATCCTAGGGAGTATGAAGTAGTATCTCATGATGGTTTTGATTTGCACTTCCCTAATAAAATAACTATAACATTGAGCATCTTTTCATGTACCTTGTTGGCCATTTGCATATCTTCTTTTGAAAATGCCTATTCAAGTCTTTGTTTACTTTTTCACTGGATTTTTTTGCTTGTTTGTTGTTGAGTTGTAAGAGTTCTTCATATATTCTGGATACTAGGCCCTTAACAGATATATGATTTGCAAATATTTTATGGAATTCTTTAAGTTGTCTTTTCGTTTTCTTGACAATATCTTTTGAAACACAACGTTTTAAATTTTTATGAAATCCAATTTATCTTTTGTTTCCTGTGCTTTTGGTGTCATCTAAGAAACCGTTGCCAAATCTGAAGCCATAAAGGCTTACCACTCTTTTTTCTTCTCAGAATCATATAGTTTTAACTTGTATTTAGTTATATATTTATATTTAGCTTTTCCTCTATTTTGAGTCAGTTATTGTGTGTAGTGTCTGGTGAGACAAGGATCCAATGTTATTCTTTTACATGTGAATGTGCAATTGTCTCAGCACCATTTATTGAAGAGACTCTTTTCTTTCCCCGTTAAATGATCTTGGTGTCTTTGTTGAAAATCAGTTGATCATAGGTATATGTGTTTATTTCTGGAATCTCAATTCTGTTCCAGTGATTTATTTGTTCTTACGTCAGTGCTATGCTGTTTTGATTACTGCACCTTTGTAGTAAGTTTCAAAATCAGAAAGTTTGAGTCCTCCAACTTTGTTTTTCTTTTTCAAAACTGTCTCAAGGTCCCTCATGATTCCACATGCATTTTATGATTGCCTGTTCCATTTCTGCAAAAATGATGTTTGGGATTCTGATAGGAATTTGGTAATGTAAACCATGTGAGGGTGTTTTGCAATCTAGTATTAAGCCTCCCAGTCCACAAATGCAAGATGTCTTTCCACTTATGTCGTTTAATTTCTTTCAACAATATTTTGTCATTTTTAGAGTTTAAACTTCATTAAATTTATTACTTAAGTGTATTATTTGTCCATTTCACCTAGGTTATCTAATTTTTGTACAGTTTTCATAGTCTTCTCACTTTTAATCATTTTTATTTCTAAGGCCAATAGTAATGTCCCCACTTTCATTTGTGATTTTAGTAATTTGAGTTTTTCTCTCTTTGGTCAGTCTAAAATAAAGGTTTGTCAATTTTGTTGGTCTTTTCAAAGACCCAATTTTTGGCTTTGTTGATTATCTCTATTGTTTTCCTATTCTGTTTCTTTGGTCTCACCTCCAAACTTTATTATTTCTGTTTCATTCTGCAAGCCTTGGGCTTAGTTTGCTCTTCTTTTTTACTTCGTTAAGGTGTAAAGTTAGGTTACTAATTTGATAACTTCTTTTTTAATGTAGGTAGTTACAACTACAAATTTCCCTCTGAGCATTACTTTTGCTGCATCCTCTAAGTTTTAGTATGCTGTGTTTCTATTTTCACGTATCTCTAAGTATTTTCTAATTTCTCCTTTGATCCATTGGTTGTTAGAGTTCATTGTTTTATTTCCACATATTTGTGAAATTCCCAGTTTTCTGTCTGTTGTTTCTAGTTTCTATTGTGATTGGAAAGACACTTTATATGACTTAGGTCTTTTTTAATTTATTGAGATTTGTTTTGTGGCCTAACATATGATCTATCCTGAAGAAAATTCCATGTGTACTTGTGAAGAATGTATATTCTGCTGTCATGGGGGGGAGTGAAGTGTTCTGTGTATGTCTGTCATGTTTAGTTGGCTTATAGTGTTGTTCAGGTCCTCTATTTTCTTTTGATCATCTGTCTGGTTCCATTACTGGAAATAGGATATTGAAGTCTTCAACTATTTTATAACTATCTCTCCCTTACACTCTTGTCAATTGACTTCACATATTTGGCGTTCGATTTTTAGGTGAGTATATGTTTATAACTGTTACATCCTGATGATTGACCCTTTATTGATATTTAATGACTTTCTTTGTTTCATAGTAATTTTTGACTTAAAGTCCTTTTTGTCTAATAATTAGGATAGCTTCTCCAGCAGTGTTTGGATTTCTCTTTGCATGGAGTATCTTTCCTACCCTTTCATCTTCAACCTATCTGTATCTTTGGCTATGAATTGAGTGTCTTGTAGACACCATATATTTGGCTTATGTTTTTTAATCCATTTTGTCACTATCTGCCTTTTGACTTGAGAGTTTCATCCATTTATATTTAAACTAATTACTAATAAGGATTTCTGCCATTATGCTCTTTTTTTTCCTATAAACCTTTTCTTTTTTTGATCCTCATATCCTCCATTACTGCCTACTTTTGTGTTTCATTGATTTTTTTTTTGTAGTGTACCATTTTGATTCCCTCTTCATTTCTTCTTTATTTTTTAGTTATTTTATTAGTGGTTATGCTGGATATTATAATTTGTATTTTAAATTTACAACAAATAATTTGAATTAATACCAAGTTAGCTTTAACAGTATACAAAAACTCTGCTCCTATACAACTCCATCCCTTCCTTTTATGTTTTTGTTGTCACAAATTACATCTTTAAACATTGTGTGTTCATTAACATAGGTGTAAAATGTTGTTTTATGCTTTTGTCTTTTAAGTCATATACAGTAATAAAAAGTTACAAGCCAAAAGTACAGTAATACTTGCATTTTTATTTACCTATACATACCACATAGTTCACTGTCTGGTTCAGATTAATACCAACTTAATTTTTACAGGATACAAAAACTTTGCACTTCCATAGATCTATTCCTTCTCCCTCCTTTGTGCTGTTATTGTCATATAAATTATATCTTTAGATATTTTGTGCCCATCAAGACAGATTTATAATTATTGCTTCATGCAGGTATCCTTTAAGTCAGATTGGACAAAAAGAATTAGAAAGAAAAATCATTTGTACTATCTTTTGTATATATCCACCTAGTCATCTTGATCAGTGTTCTTTCTTCTTCATGTGAATACTTTCCAATACCCTTTCAGTTCAGCCTGAAGGACTTACTTCAGTATTTCTGGTAAGACAGGTTTCTTAGCAACAAATTCTCTGTTTTTGTTCATCTGGGAATATCTTATTTTCTCCTTTTTTGAAGGATAGTTTTGTTGGTTATTGCATTCTTGGTCCAAAGTCTTCTTTCTGCCCTTTGAATATTTCATCCCACTGCCTACTTTTCTCTGTGGTTTATGTTGAGAAATCAGCTGTTAGTCTTAATGAGAATTCCTTGTAGGTGGTG
Source organism: Smutsia gigantea (assembly GCA_032199065.1). Classification (NCBI taxonomy): domain Eukaryota; kingdom Metazoa; phylum Chordata; class Mammalia; order Pholidota; family Manidae; genus Smutsia; species Smutsia gigantea. The sequence continues at coordinate 11,854 of JAVSCE010003998.1, read as the reverse complement.
AATCACTTCTCTCTTCCTGCTTTAAGTCTGTCTCCTTAGTTTTTTAACAGTTTGTGATGTATGTAGCTGTAGATCTCTTTGAACTTATCCTACTAGAGTTTGTTTTGCTGCTCAGAAGGGTACTATTTTTTCTGTCCCTCTCCCCCATCTCTCTCTCTCTCTCTCTCTCTCAACTCCTGGGACTCCTGTTATGCATATGTTAATATACTTAACTGAGTCCCACTGGTCTCTGATGCGCTGTTCATTTCTTCATTGTTTTTTCATTTTGTTCCTCAGACTGGATAATCTCAGTTGACCTGTCTAAAATTAACTGATTCTTCTGTCCACATCTGGTGTTGAGACCTTCTGGTAGTTTTTCATTCCAGTTTTTGTACTTTTCAAAGCTAGAATTTTCATTTGGTTCCTTTTATAATTCCTATATTGCTAGTCTCTTCTTGGGGAGACATTCTGATTTCTTTTCGTTCTTTGTCCATCATTTCCTTTAGTTCCAGGGCATATTTAAGACAATCGATTTAAAGTTTTTGTCTAATAAGTCCAATGTCTGGGCTTCCTCGGGGACAGTTTTTTTTTCCATTTATTTTTTCTCTATAAATGGAAATTGGGAATTTCTGAAAATTATAATGCAGTAAATCTGGAAATAAGATTCTCAGTCTTCACCAGAGTTGGGGTGTTGCTGCTTGTTGTGAGTTATAGTTTGTTTATTTAGTGACTTTTCTAAACTTTTTGTAAAAACTCTATTATTTTGTTGTGTGTGGTCACTGAAGTTGCTGTTCCTTTAGCTTAGTACTCAACTGGTGATTTTATAGAGTTCCTCAGATGGCCAAAGCCAAACAAGAGCAACAGCAGTAAAACTCTCCCGGTCTTTGCAGTGGGCTCTGTGTCGGAGTGCTCCCTCAGCACTCAGCCAGGTCTTTGGCGACTCTGCCTTAGCCTTCGCTTCCCAGTTCTGTGGAATCTAATGATGAGCCAGAGCTGAAAGCTCACGGTGTTCTCATCTTCTCAGGTCTTCCCCCAGTAGGTGTCAGCCTTTGGTATGCATGTGGCCTTCAAGACTCTGGCTTATGTGCGAGCTTTTCAAAACCTTTATTCTTTTATGTATCTCCTTCCTCACACTCTTCCTTTTCAGGCTGTCCAGTCTTTCTCTTGCTTGACCCAGGTGTCTGTGGCTGATAGATTTGCCTTAAATACTTTCAGAAAATACTATCCAGGAGGCCACTCCAGTTCTGAAAATTTTTCAAGAGGGGTAAAACAGAGGCAAGACCCAGCGAAGATTCCCTCAGGAAGCATTAGGACAGGCCAAACACACAACCACAATTTTTGAGAACAAAGTTTGTATTGCCCCCTCTGGTATCAGCAAACCACACAGAGACATAGTCCCTGTGGCTACTTCTGAGCTGGAAGTGGATGATAGGAAGGTAAATTACAAAACCCAGACCATGAAATTTAGCAGCTTCTTTCTTCATTAAGCATTTCCCTGATAGTGATTAGTTTTTTTTTAAGGCATGCTAACGTCTATGTTCTTTTTTTTTTTTTTGCTATTATTAATGTACAATTACATGAGCAATATTATGGTTACTAAACTCCCCCTATTATCAATTCCCCACCACATATCCCATTACAGTCACTGTCCATCAGCATACTAAGATGCTATAGAATCACTACTTGTCTTCTCTGTGTTATACTGCCTTCCCTGTGCCCCCCTACATTATGTGTGCTAATCATAATACCCCTTTTTCCCCCTTATCCCTCCCTTCCCACCCATCTTCCCCAGTCCCTTTCCCTTTGGTAACTGTTAGTCCATTCTCGGGTTCTGTGAGTCTGCTGCTGTTTTGTTCCTTCGGTTTTTGCTTTGTTCTTATACTGACAGATGAGTGAAATCATTTGATACTTGTCTTTCTCCACCTGGCTTACTTCACTGAGCATAATACCCTCTAGCTCCATCCATGTTGTTGCAAATGGTAGGATTTGTTTGCTTTTTATGGCTGAATTCCATTGTGTATATGTACCACATCTTCTTTATCAATTTATCTACTGATGGACACTTAGGTTGCTTCCATTTCTTGTCTATTGTAAATAGTGCTGCGATAAACATAGGGGTGCATCTGTCTTTTTGAAACTGGGCTCCTGCATTCTTAGGGTAAATTCCTAGGAGTGGAATTCCTGGGTCAAATGGTATTTCTATTTTGAGTTTTTTGAGGAACCTCCATACTACTTTCCACAATGGTTGAACTACTTTACATTCCCACCAGCAGTGTAGGAGGGTTCCCCATTCTCGACATCCTCACCAACACTTGTTGTTGTTTGTCTTTTGGATGGCAGCCATCCTAACTGGTGTCAAGTGATATCTCATTGTGGTTTTATTTTACATTTCTCTGATGATTAGTGATGTGGAGCATCTTTTCATGTGCCTGTTGGACATATGAATTTCTTCTTTGGAGAAGTGTCTGTTCAGCTCCACTGTCCATTTTTTAATTGGATTATTGTTTGTTTTAATTGGCTTTTTGTTTGTTGAGGTGCATGAGCTCTTTATGTAATTTGGATGTCAACCCTTATCGGATATGTCATTTATGAATATATTATCCCGTACTGTGAGATGTCTTCTTGTTCAACTGATGGTGTCCTTTGCTGTACAGAAGTTTTTTAGTTTGATATAGTCCCACTTGTTCATTTTTGCTTTTGTTTCCCTTGCCCGTGGAAATATGTTCATGAAGAAGTTGCTCATATTCATGTCCAAGAGATTTTTGCCTATGTTTTCTTCTAAGAGTTTTATGGCTTCATGACTTACATTCAGATCTTTGATCCATTTTGAGTTTACTTTTGTGTATGGGGTTAGACAATAATTCAGTTTAATTCTCTTACATGTAGCTGTCCAGTTTTGCCAACACCAGCTGTTGAAAAGGCTGTCATTTCCCCATTGTACATCCATGGTTCCTTTATCATATATTAATTGACCATATATGCTTGGGTTTATATCTGGGCTCTCTAGTCTGTTCCATTGGTCTATGAGTCTGTTCTTGTGCCAGTATCAAATTGTCTTGATTACTATGGCTTTGTAGTAGAGCTGGAAGTCAGAGAGCATAATTCCCCCCACTTTATTCTTCCTTCTCAGGATTGCTTTGGCTATTTGGGGTCTTTTGTGGTTCCATATGAATTTTAGAACTATTTGCTCTAGTTCATTGAAGAATGCTGTAGGTATTTTGATAAGGATTGCATTGAATCTGTAGATTGCTTTAGGCAGGATGGCCATTTTGACAATATTAATTCTTCCTATTCATGAGCATGGGATGTGTTTCCATTTATTGGTATCTTCTTTAATTTCTCTCACGAGTGTCTTGTAGTTTTCAGAGTATAAGTCTTTCACTTCCTTGGTTAGCTTTATACCTAGGTATTTTATTCTTTTTGATGCAGTTGTGAATGGAATTGTTTTCCTGATTTCTCTTTCTGCTAGTTCATTGTTAGTATACAGGAATGCAACAGATTTCTGTGTATTATTTTGTATCCTGCAACTTTACTGAATTCAGATATTAGATCTAGTAGTTTTGGAGTGGATTCTTTAGGGTTTCTTATGCACAATATCATGTCACCTGCAAACAGGGACAGTTTGATTTCTTCCTTACTAATCTGGATGGCTTTTATTTCTTTGTGTTGTCTGATTGCATGGCTAGGACCTCTAGGACTATGTTGAATAATAGTGCAGACACTGGGCATCCTTGTCTGTTCCCAATCTTAAAGGAAAAGCTATCAGCTTCTCTCTTTAAGCATAATGTTGGCTGTGGGTTTGTCATATATAGCCTTTATTATGTTGAGGTACTTGCCCTCGATACCCATTTTGTTGAGGGTTTTTATCATGAATGAATGTTGAATTTTGTCGAATGCTTTTTCAGCATCTATGGAGATGATCATATGGTTTTTGTCCTTCTTTTTGTTGATGTACTGGATGATGTTGATGGATTTTGAAATCTTGTACCATCCTTGCATCCCTGGGATGAATTCCACTTGATCATGATGGATGATCTTTTTGACGTATTTTTGAATTCAGTTTGCTAATATTTTGTTGAGTATTTTTGCGTCTATGTTCATCAGGGATATTGGTCTGTAGTTTTCTTTTTTTGTGGTGTCTTTGCCTGGTTTTGGTATTAGAGTGATGTTGGCCTCATGGAATGAGTTTGGGAATATTCCTTCCTCTTCTACTTTTTGGAGAACTTTAAGGAGCATGGGAATTAGGTCTTCACAAAATGTTTGATAAAATTCAGCAGAGAAACCATCTGGTCCAGGCATATTGTTCTTAGGTAGTTTTTTGATTACCAATTCAACTTCTTTGCTGGTAATTGATCTATTCATATTTTCTGTTTCTTTCTGGGTCAGCCTTGGAAAGTTGTATTTTTCTAGAAAGTTGTCCATTTCTTCTAGGTTATCCAGTTTGTTAGTATATAATTTTTCATAGTATTCTCTAATAATTCTTTGTATTTCTGTATTGCCAGTAGTGATTCTTTCTTTCTCATTTCTGATTCTGTTTATGTGTGTAGACTCTCTTTTTTTCTTGATAAGTCTGGCTAGGGGATTATCTGTTTTGTTTATTTTCCTGAAGAACCAGCTCCTGCTTTCATTAATTCTTTCTATTGTTTTATTCTTCTCAATTTTACTTATTTCTGCTTTAATCTTTATTATGTCCCTCCTTCTACTGACTTTGGGCCTCATTTGTTCTTCCTTTTCTAGTTTCATTAATTGTGAGTTTAGACTGTTCATTTGGGATTGTTCTTCTTTCCTGAGGTAGGCCTGTATTGCAAATGTTTCCCTCTTAGCACGGCCTTCGCTGCATCCCACAGATTTTGCGGTGTTGAATTACTGTTGTCATTTGTCTCCATATATTGCTTGATCTCTGTTTTTACTTGGTCATTGATCCATTGATTATTTAGGAGCATGTTATTAAGCCTCCATGTGTTGGCTCTTTCATTTTCTTTGAGTAATTTATTTCTAGTTTCATACCTTTGTGATCTGAGAAGCTGGTTGCTACAATTTCAATCTCTTTGAATTGATTGAGGCTCTTTTGTGGCTTAGCATATGATCTGTTTTTGAAAATGTTCCATGTGCACTTGAGAAGAATGTGTATCTGGTTGCTTTTGGATGGAGTGTTCTGTAGTTGTCCATTAGGTCCATCTGTTCTAGTATGTTGTTCAGTGCCTCTGTCTCTTTATTTATTTTCTGTCTGGTTGATCTGTCCTTTGGACTGAGTGGTGTGTTGAAGTCTCCCAAAATGAATGCATTGCATTCTATTTCCCCCTTTAATTCTGTTAGTATTTGTTTCACATATGTAGGTCATCCTGTGTTGGGTGCATAGATGTTTATAATAGTTATATCCTCTTGTTGGACTGACCCCTTTATCATTATGTAATGTCCTTATTTGTCTCTTGTGACTTTCTTTGTTTTGAAGTCTATTTTGTCTGATACAAGTACTGCAACTCCTGCTTTTTTCTCCCTATTAGTTGCATGAAATATCTTTTTCCATCCCTTTACTTTCAGTCTGTGTATATCTTTGGGTTTGAAATGAGTCTCTCGTAGGCAGCATATAGATGGGTCTTGTTTTTTTTATCCATACAGTGACTCTATGTCTTTTGATTAGTGCATTCAGACTATTTACATTTAGGGTGACTATCGATAGGTATGTACTTATTGCCATTGCAAGCTTTAGATTCGTGGTTACCAAAGGGTGATTCCCTTACTATCTAACAGTCTGACTTAACTCACTTCGTATGCTATTACAAACACAACCTAAAGATTCTTTTTTTTTTCTCGTTTTTCTTCCTCCTCCATTCTTTGTATGTTATGAATCATATTCTGTACTCTTTGTCTATCCATTGGGTGACATCTATTTAGTCTTAGGAATACTTCCATCTTTAGGAGTCGCTCCAAAATGCACTGTAGAGGTGGTTTGGGGGAGGTAAATTCTCTCAGGTTTTGCTTATCTGAAAATTGTTTAATCCCTCCTTCAAATTTAAATGATAAACTTGCCAGGTAGAGTATTCTTGGTTCGAGGCCATTCTGCTTCATTGCATTAAATATATCATGCCACTCCCTTCTGGCTTGTAAGGTTTCTGTTGAGAAATCTGATGATAGCCTGATGGGTTTTCCTTTGTATGTCATCTTTTTTCTCTCTCCAGCTGATTTTAAAATTCTGTCTTTATCCTTGATCTTTGCCGTTTTAATTATTATATGTCTTGATGTTGTCTTCCTTGGGTCCCTTGTGTTGGGAGATCTGTGCACTTCCATGGCTTGAGAGACTATCTCCATCCCCAGATTGGGAAGTTTTCAGCAATTACCTCCTCAATGACACTTTCTATCCCTTTTTCTCTCTCTTCTTCTTCTGGTACTCCTATAATGTGAATATTGTTCCATTTGGATTGGTCACACAGTTCTCTCAATGTTCTTTCTTTCTTAGAGATTCTTTTTTCTCTCTGTGCCTCAGCTTCTTTGTATTCCTCTTCTCTAATTTCTATTCCATTTACCATCTCTTCTACTACATCTAATCTGCTTTTAAATCCCTCCATTGTGTATTTCATTTCAGATACTGAATTTCTTAATGATTGAATCTCCATCTTAAATTCGTTCTTGAGTTCTTTAGTATTTTTCTGTACCTTCCTAAGCATGTTTATGGTTTTTATTTTGTACTCTATTTCAGGAAGATTGGTAAGTTCAGTTTCATTTGGCCCTTTTTCTGGAGTTTGTGAGATTTTGGTCTGAACCATGTTCTTTTGATGTTTCATATTTCTGTGTGGTGCCCTCTGTTGCCCAGAAGCTCCAGTCTCTGGAGCTGCTCAGCCCCTAGAGTGAGGTTGGGAGTCTTAGGGGAGTGAAGCTGGTGTCTAGGGGATGAAAGATCTGTTTCTTGACTCACATCTGCCCTGCCTGTCTCCAGTATCACACCCAGTGGGCGAGCACACAGGTGTGTAAGCCCCTGTGCTTGGCGTCTCTAGCTGTTGTAGGTGAGGCCTCTCTCTGGCTGGCCTAACACCAGAGCAGTGACTTCCAGTTCACGAGCCAGTGCTATCAGGCCAGGAGGAAGGCTCAGCAGGCTGCGTAGCACTGTGAGGGGCCTCGGACACACAGCCAGCCAGGGGGTGGAGCACCTGAAGCTCCCCAAAGTTCCCAATCTGCTGGGCAGAGCACACTCAGACAACCTTCTCCCGCACAGCAAGCTCTGTGCCAACCCCGCGCCTTCAGCAGCCCTCTCGCTGCTAGGAAGCCTCTCAGACCACCTGCCTTTCCCTTGACTCAGAGCGGCTGGGTGTGGATCCCGTCCTCCACAAACAGCCAGAATCTGTCTCTCAGGCACCCCACCTGTCCCAGCTCCCCATCCTCCAGAGCACCACACAATGCAGATTTCTGCTCACAAAGCAGATCTCCAGGGCTAGGTGTTCAGCAGTCCCAGGCTTCCATCCCCTACCCCGCTCTGTTTCTCTTCCTTCTGCCAGTGAGCTGGGGTGGGGGAAGGGCTCGGGTCCACCTGGATCAAGGCTTTCGCACCTTATCCTGTTTTGTGAGGTCTGCTCTGTTCATGAGGTCGGTATGCAGTCTGGTGCAGCCTTCTTTCCTGTTGCTGTTTTAGGGTTAGTGTATTAACTATATTCTCACACTATCTGTGGTTTTAGAGGAGTTCTCTGTCTCACCTCTCATGCTGCCATCTTGAATCCTCAACCTACAATCAGTGGTTAGTTTTTTATTAGATTCTAGAGTTCTGTTCAGTGTTGGTTCTGACAGGTTTTGCCAGCTTAATCATTGCTTTTGGGGTTTCCTGCTTCCAGGTATGGACATTTTTGCAGTTATTTTTATAGTGATAGGTTGTTCTCTAAGAAGAATAAAACATTTTACAGTGCTAACAACAGGCATTTCTTCACAGTCACATCAACATTGTTATACATTTAAAATTTTTGAGTATTTCATTATTGAAGAATACTTCACAATCCAGTAGATTTGAACTCTTGTTGAGTTTGTATTTGTATATTTTGTAAAGTGTTGTTTCCTTGAACATCAGCTCATTCAGTTATTAGCCTTTCATTTGCATTTCCGTTTATCTGAGCCTGGGCCTGATATGATGGGAGATGTTTTTATATGTGGTATGGTCCATCTTAGCTGAAGACAGCAGCTTCTAACACTGGAGGAGGCTTATTGGACCAGGCTGATGTTTCTTTACATCATTCATACATTCAACAGAAATGCACCAAGCCCTACTGCGTGCCAGGTCTGTGCTGGTACATGGGGGAATGGCAGGGAACAGACAGCTCTGCCTTGCCCATTGTGATCAAACAGCCTTACGGGGTGCCACCAAGCAAGCAAGATGTGTGGGACACCATCTCAGAGCACAACTTTTCCACTGAGCTGTGCTTGTTTTAATTTTATACAGGCTTTTAAGAAATGTTCATGTGAGACTTCCGGGAAGATGGCGGTGTGAGCAGGGCGGCAGAAATCTCCTCCCAACACTATATTTATCTACGAAAACACAGAAAATACATCTATTCCTAAAAGAGAGACGAGAATACACAGGAAAGCGCACAGCGTGCAGCTACACCCGAGAGGACTCGGCACCCCAAGAGGCGGGTAAGATACGGGGCCGCGACCCGGCGGGACCCGAGCCCTCCCCCACCCCAGCGCACCGGCGGGAGGAGAGGATTCAGAGCCGGGAGGGAGTGGAAGTACACCCCGCGAAGTACCCAGCCCCGGTGATCTGCGCGGGGAGCGCTGACCCACATTGCGCAGTGCAGCGGAGATTGGAGAGGCAGAGGGGCAGGATCTGAGTGGGGAACGCGCCAGGGTGCTTGCAGCCGGCTCCCGGGAAGGAAAAAAAAAAGTGCGCGCTTTCTTCAGCGGTCTTAAAGAGACAGGAGCCCAGCGGAGGAGCCGGATCGCCCCAGCACACTCAGCCCAGCAGGCTGGGAGTCCTGGGAGTTTCAGACGCCTTAGCTGGCGACTGAGGAAGCGTAGCCATACTTACACTTCTCACTGAGATCAACAGCCTCCTATTCGTTCCCACCCCTGCCAGAGCAATAAAGGGCCCTGCGGAGCGGCGCAGCCACAGCTGTGGAATAGTGGGGCAATAGCGCCACCTACAGCATTCCCACAGAATCTACGTTCAGTCGGCATTTTTTTGTTGTTGTTGTTTTTTGTTTTGTTTTTGTTTATTCTTTCTTTCTTTCTTCTTTTTTTTCTTTTTTTTTCTCTTTTTTTCTTCTCTTTTTAAAGTCTTAAAGAGCCCAGCTGACATACGTGGCAACTATCAGTGACCAAATTACACAGCCATGAAAAGACAGAGGAATATGGTTCAGACCAAAATCAACCAGACAACCCCAGAGAGGGAGTCTGAAGGAATGGAAATGCACAGCCTCCCTGAAAAAGAATTTAGAATAAAAGTCATAACCATGCTGATGGACCTACAGAGAAATGTGCAAGAGCTGAGGGAGGAAGTGAGGGAACTGAGGAAAGACAATACAGAAATCAGACAAGCGATCGACGGGCTTAACAGCAGAATGGATGAGATACGAGAGACTGTTAATGGAATAGAAAACAGAGAACAGGAGTACAGAGCAGCTGAGGCAGAGAGAGATAAAGGATTTCTAGGAATGAAAGAATATTAAGAGAACTGTGTGACCAATCCAAACGGAACAATATTCGCATTATAGGAGTACCAGAGGAAGAAGAGAGAGAAAAGGGATAGAAAGTGTCTTTGAAGAAATAATTGCTGAAAACTTCCCCATGCTGGGGAAGGAAATAGTCTCACAGTCCACGGAAGCCCACAGATCTCCCAACACAAGGGACCCAAGGAAGACAACACCAAGACACATAATAATTAAGATGGCAAAGATCAAAGATAAAGACAGGGTATTAAAGGCAGCTAGAGAGAAAAAGATCACCTACAAAGGAAAACCCATCAGACTATCATCAGACTTCTCAACAGAAACCTTACAGGCCAGAAGAGAATGGCATGATATATTTAACGTAATGAAACAGAAGGGCCTCGAACCAAGAATATTGTATCCAGCACGATTATCATTTAAATATGATGGAGGGATTAAACAATTTCCAAATAAACGAAAGTTAAGAGAATTTGCGTCTCATAAACCACCACTACAGGATATCTTAAATGGACTGCTCTAGATGGAAGCACACCTAAGGCTAAAAAGATGTCACCAGAGGAAAAAAAAATCATAGCAAAGAAAGCAGATCATCCAAATACCAAATAAAGGCAAAGAATAATACACCTATTATAGAAAGAATGGAGGAGGAGGAATAAGAAGGGAGAGAAATAAAGAAACATCAGACTGTGTTTACAATAACTTAACAAGAAAGTTAAGTTAGATTGTTAGATAGTAAAGAAGCAACCCTTGAACCCTTGGTAACCACGAATCTAAAGCCAGCAATGGCAATAAGTACATACCTATCAATAATCACCTAAATGTAAATGGACTGAATGCACCAATCAAAAGACACAGAGTAACAGAATGGATAAAAAAGCAAGACCCATCTATATGCTGCCTACAAAAACTCACCTCAAATCCAAAGATATACACAGACTAAAAGTGAAGGGATGGAAAAAGATATTTCACGCAAACAACAAAGAGAAAAAAGCAGGTGTTGCAGTACTTGTATCAGACAAAATAGACTTCAAAACGAAGAAAGTAGCAAAAGATAAGAAGGACATTACATAATGATAAAGGGGTCAGTCCAACAAGAAGATATAACCATTATAAATATATATGCACCCAACACAGGAGCGCCAGCATATGGGAGACAAATACTAACAGAATTAAAGGAGGAAATAGACAGCAATGCATTCATCTTAGGAGACTTCAACACACCACTCACTCCCGAGGACAGATCAACCAGACAGAAAATAAGTAAAGACACAGAGGCACTGAACAACACACTAGAATAGATGGACCTAACAGACATCTACAGAACTCTACACCCAAAAGCAGCAGGATACACATTCTTCTCAAGTGCACATGGAACATTTTCCAGAATAGACCACATACTAGGCCACAAAAGAACCAGTAATTTCAAAAATATTGAAATCCTACCAACCAAGTTCTCAGATCACTTAAGGTATAGGAAACCCCAAATAAATTTTAGAAAGAAATCAAAAAGCTCACAAATACATGGAGACTTAAGCAACACTCTGCTAATTAATCAATGGGTTAACGACCAAATCATAGAAATCAAAGAATATATGGAATGGCCAACAACAACACAAAGCCACAACTACCACTGTAGGACGCAGCAAAGGCAGTTCTAAGAGGAAAGTATATTGCAATCGGATATTTAAAGAAGGAAGAACATTCTCAAATGAATAGTCTAAAGACACAATTACTGAAATTGGAAAAAAGAAGAACAAATGAGGCCCAAAGTCACCAGAAGGAGGGACATAATAAAGATTAGAGAAGAAATAAATAAAATTGAGAAGAATAAAACAATAGAAAAAATCAATAAAACCAAGAGCTGGTTCTTTGAAAAAAATAAACAAAATAGATAAACCCCTAGCCAGACTCATTAAGAGGAAAGAGAATCTACACACATAAACACAATCAGAAATGAGAAAGGAAAAATCACGACAGACCCCACAGAAATACAAAGAATCATAAGAGAATATTATGAGAATCTATATGCTAACAAGCTGGAAAACATAGAAGAAATGGACAACTACTTAGAAAAATACAACCTTCCAAGACTGACCAAGCAAGAAACAGAAAAACTAAACAGACCAATCACCAGAAACGAAATTGAACTGGTAATCAAAAAGCTACCCCAAACAAAACCCCCGAACCAGATGGATTCACCCTGAATTCTACCAGACATATAGAGAAGA
>JAVSCE010003997.1:0-11048 GCA_032199065.1 Smutsia gigantea | reverse complement strand
TGTTGGAAAAACTGGACAGCTATATGTAAGAGAATGAAACGGACTACTGTCTAGCCCCATACACAAAGGTAAACTCAAGGTGGATCAAAGACTTGAATGTAAGTCATGAAACCATAAAACTCTTAGAAAAAAACATAGGCAAAAATCTCTTGGACATAAACATAAGCGACTTCTTCATGAACATATCTCCCCGGGCAAGGGAAACAAAAGCAAAAATGAACAAGTGGGACTATATCAAGCTGAAAAGCTTCTGTACAGCAAAGGACACCATCAGTAGAACAAAAAGACATCCTACAGTATGGGAGAATATATTCATAAATGACGTATCCGATAAGGAGTTGACATCCAAAATATATAAAGAACTCACGCACCTCAACAAACAAAAGCAAATAATCCAATTAAGAAATGGGCAGAGGACATGAATAGACACTTCTCTAAAGAAGAAATTCAGATGGCCAACAGGCACATGAAAAGATGCTCCACATCGCTAATCATCAGAGAAATGCAGATTAAGACCACAATGAGATATCACCTCACACCAGTGAGGATGGCCAACATCCAAAACACAAACAACAACAAATGTTGGCGAGGATGTGGAGAAAAGGGAACCTCCTACACTGCTGGTGGGAATGCAAATTAGTTCAACCATTGTGGAAAGCAGTATGGAGGTTCCTCAAAAACTCAAAATAGAAATACCATTTGACCCAGGAATTCCACTCCTAGGAATTTACCCTAAGAATGCAGCAGCCCAGTTTGAAAAGACATATGCACCCCTATGTTTATGCAGCACTATTTACAATAGCCAAGAAATGGAAGCAACCTAAGTGTCCATCGGTAGATGAACGGATAAAGAAGATGTGGTACATATATACAATGGAATATTATTCAGCCATAAGAAGAAAACAAATCCTACCATTTGCAACAACATGGATGGAGCTAGAGGGTATTATGCTCAGTGAAATAAGCCAAGCCGAAAAAGACAAGTATCAAATGATTTCACTCATATGTGGAGTATAAGAACAAAGAAAAAAAAACTGAAGGAACAAAACAGCAGCAGACTCACAGAACCCAAGAACAGACTAATAGCTACCAAAGGGAAAGGGACTGGGGATGATGGGTGGGAAGGGAGGGATAAGAGGGAAAAAGGGGCATTACGATTAGCAGACGTAATGTTGGGGGGGCACAGGGAGGGCTGTACAGCTCAGAGAAGACAAGTAGTGATTCTACAGCATCTCACTACGCTGATAGACAGTGACTGTAATGGGGTGGTTGGGGGGGACCTGATGAAGGGGTAGTTTAATAACCATAATATTGCACATGTAATTGTAGATTAATTATACCAAAATAAATTATATATTTAAAAAAAGAAAAAGAAAAAGAAGGACCTTTTGGCTGTGAAAGCCTTGCTGCTTCCCACCCATCCACTCACTGGTCATCAACTTGGATATGACCCCCACAGGTCAAAGTATGAAGACAGCAGCTCCCCCTTATTGGAATGTGGAGTGTACCTCAAACATCGCTTTACTGTCATCATTGGCAGACTTGGAAAAAAGTTATAAATTATTTTAAAGATTGTATTTTAGACACAGTAGAACCAATACTACTTTCCTTTTCCATATCGATGTCCTTTTGTTTGTACAGTGTCGTGAATACAGAGAGCATAAACGTTGAGTAGATTTTAAATGTTTGGATAATCCAGCCACTTGGAGGTTGGGGGAAACGTTATCATTTGGGCTTCAGTCAAGTCAGAGCGAGCCGGGGTACTTCCCAGGAGGGAATACTGTTAGCAGTGTGGGAGAGCATAACTAATGAAGTCATCAGAGGATATAAGAAGGGATTTACAAGTGTGTGAGGATGTCCTCAGAGCGCACATAGCCAGTTGGTTAACTTTAGTTTGTTGTGCTTTGCAAAATAAGTTTATCACCTTACGAAGCAACTTAAAAAATTGTTACCTTCAGAATAAAACTACTGACAGCCATAAAGCTGTTTGATTTCATGGAGCACTGTCGCTCATATCATGTTTTTAAAAATGCAACTACATTCACTTTCACCTCTCATCCTCATGGATTTCTTGATAATAATAATAAAAATGTTAACATAAAAAAAAATGGGTAAGATGGTAAATTTTATGCTATATGTATTTTACCACAATAAAAAAAAACTGAGTTAAAACCAATGTAGATACATAAAATCCTGCACAAACAATACGAAATTCCCACTGGACAAGTAAGGCTACAATATAAATTCACATATGCAAAAAACACAAACAGTAAATAAACAAAATAAAAAAGGTTCACTTATATTAGTAATTAAAGAACAAAAAGTAATCATGATATTATGCTTATCAAATTACCAAAAATCAAAGTAAAAGTATTAACACCCAATAGACAATGAGATACTACTACACACCTATAAAAATAACCAAAATCCAAAACACTAATAACATCAAATGCTGGCAAGAATGTGGAGGAATAGAACTCTCATTCACTGTGTGGGAATGCATGGTGGTACAACAAAATGGTACTTTGGAAGACAGTTTGGCTAGACAATTCTTACCATATGGCCCAGCAATCCTACTAGGTTTTACGCAAATGAGTTGAAAATTTATGTCCACAGAAAAACCTGCACATGGATGTTTATAGTAGCTTTATGCATAATTGCCTCAAATTGGAAGCAACCAAGATGTCCTTCAATAAACTGCAGTACATCCATACAATGGAATGTTATTAAATGATAAAAAGAACTATTAAGTCACAAAAAAGATATGGAGGAACCTTAAATGCATTTTGCTAAGTGAAAGAAGCCAATCTGAAAAGGCCACATACAGTATGATTTCCAATGGAAAAAGCACATTTTCCATCAGGAAAAGGCAAAATGATAGCGACAGTAAAAATATGAGTGGTTGTCAAGAGTATAAGGGGGGAAGGCATGAACAGGTAGAGCACAGTGCATTTTAAAGACTGAAACTGTTATGCATGATACTGTAATGATGACTACTATGCATTTGTTAAAACCCACAGAATGTACAACACAAAGAGTGGACCATAACACAAACTATGGGCTTTAGTTAATAACAATGCATCAATATTGATTCATCAAATATACCACACCAATGCAAAATGTTAATAATAGGGGAACTGGGAAGGGAGGGGGAGTAAATGGGAACTCTCTGTACTTTCCGTTCAATCCTTCTGTAAATCTAAAACTGCTCTAAGAAATAAAGTCCATTAATAATAATTTTAAAAATTCTGACAATCTTTGTTGGCAGGGCCAGGAGGCAGGCACCAGTGTGTATGACGGAGGCACCAGAGATTGCTCCGGGCACTCCAGAGAACAACCTGTCAATGTTTAAGCCCACTCAGAAACTCAGAACCTGAGACATAATAACCTGTCTTCATAATTCACCTCACAAAAAAGAATGCATGGAAAACAAGAGCTACTTGCATGATATGCTTGTTTGGACATTTTAGAGAAGAGCCATGAAGAAAAGCTGGATAATGGAAAAGGGTTAACAAATTAATACCAAGTGAAAAAAGACAGAAGGTTAACATTCATCTAGTTCCAGCTCGCAGAAACCTTAACTCCAAGGGAGATGAGGGCAGAGGAGACCAGAAAGAAATGAACAGGTGTGCTAAAAGGAAGGGACATAACCTTAAAAACAAAAAGTCACTCAAACGAAGAAATCAGCACCAAGCTGAGAGGTAGTTCTACAGAGGACACTGAACTTATTTGATTGGTTGCCAGCTCCTCCGTCTGGGGGTTTTGTTTATTCTCCCCAAAGCCCTCCTATTCCTACTTGCCCTTCATCCCTCCTAGGTCCTGCAGAGAAACACATCTATTCATCCTCTAATTCATGCCAGTCTAAGTACTAAGGTAGAAACTTCTTCCTCCAGGATTTTTCTATTTTTCTTACCTCTTGTGGATATAATTTTAAATTCAATATTCTTCATGTTTTGTATGTCTTGTGGAATAGTGTCACAGTTGGTCCCCATGATACAGTATCCTACATTGATCTTTAGGTAATTTATATATTCTTAACTGAAAGCAATGTCCATGAGATTGTGGGGAAACAGGCACAATCTTGCACTGTCGGTAGGAGTATACACTGGTACAAGCTCTACGTAGGGCAGCCTGGCAGTATCAGTCAAAATTACAAATGTACATACCATGTGACCCAGCAATTTCATGTCTAGCCTACAGGTAGAAGTACATACGTGAAAAATGGCACATGTCCAAAGTTTGTCATGGCATCTCTCTATAATAATAGCAAAAAATTAGAAACAGCATAAATGTCTAGCAATATAGAACTTCCATACATGTAGAGATGAGGAAGCTCCCTACATACTGACATGGAAGTATCTCCAATTTATTTTTTATTTGTATATTAAATAAAAATGGCAAAGTATAAAATAGTGCCTTCTGCATGCTGCCACTGGCATAAACAATCTGCAGAAAGACAGTCAAGCAATTACTAACCAGGGTTGCCTGTGGAAGGGTAACTGAGTGACCAAGGGGCATGGCGATGGAAGGGTGACTTTTTTACCAGTATCTTTTATACTTAAAAAATTAAGGCTCATGAATGTATTACCTAAGTAAAATAAATAAAAATAAATGAATAAAAGAAAAAAGTCTGAAAGCATGCTTTGCATCCCTTTGGTTGGCTACAGGAACACCTATACTTCATAGTTTATGAGGCAGGGCTGGCCCAGAGCTGACAGGACAGATTCTTTGACTTTACAGGCTTGCAGCAAAACCATACCTAAACACTTAGCTTCACAATTCATGGAGGCCATTCTGAAGTATCATATGGAAAGCTGAGCTGAGCATGAGGCAAGAACGGATCTATACAAGACCTGAGGACATGTTGGCTCTAACACGTGTGTCTCCAGCGTAGTCATGAGGGTAGGTGTGGCTCAAGTGGCAGCTAAGCAGGGGCTGCCCTTCTCCCTCACTGTCTGTGTGATCTCGAGACAGTACTTCCTGGGCTGAGAGGATGCCACATCTAAGCCACATCTAAGCCTCAGGTCAGTTCTACCATCTCAAGGAGCAGCCAGTTCTTTGGTTCTTATCTTTAACTGCTTTATCAACTATCCCAAAGCAGCAAAGCCTTCCAAAAAATGAATAGTTCTGCAGTGAGGAATGGTTTATCAAGCTAACAAGTTGTATCTGGGTTTCCTAGAGACGAACCATTTACTGAGGACAAGTTTGGGGCAAATGTTAACCCGGAGACACTCCAAGAAGAGACCTGACTTCCAACTGGGAGAGTCTAACATGCTGCGAAGCTTTGAATGTCATATCCTACATCGCAGGTCGTTCCGATTCTGAACTGTAAGTGAGGAGACTGAATAGGCCCTGCATTTCTACCAGCAGAACAGAGATGACTGCATAGGATTTGTAAGACATGGACACATTTCTGTACCTTGATTGATAGCAGCCAGGGCAAGAAACATCTGAGGTTTTGTCAGTAACTTAAGGCCACTAGTTAAAGACAATGGCTTCAGCTGCATTTGGATTTGTATCTTTTTTTTCCACTCACCAACACACAATTTCCCCATTCTGTTAATTCTGTGGGTGACTTGTCAATTAAGACGGGCAATTAAGATATCTTGTACTCTTGTTTAGCTGGTCCTTAAAATATGAACACTGATATCTAAATGACACAAGGATAAACACGGCAGAGCGACTGTGCTTGTTTGCAGTGTAAGGATTGTTGGGCCACAGTATGTTTTCCTTATACTTGGCTCTTTCCAGAGGAAAATAACACCCCTACTTCCTGTTACACTGCTTATAACCTACGTTCCTGGAGAGCACGCATTTCAGTTTCATCAGCACCTAACCAAGAACGTGCCCACAGACACTAAATGAATAATGCTATTAGGTCAGACAGCTAACTGAGCTCTTTGGCTCAAATTTGAATCCCCAATCAGCTCTACTTATTGTGAACTAGATCTAATTGAAACTCCTGAGACCAGATTTGAAACCCTTCATCTACTACAGAACTATGAGCTCCTTAGAGAAGTTCCTAACAGAGCGAGTAAATGTTAAGTAGAGGAGTGAAGGAGGGAAGGAACTGAGTCCCACCACCCCAACTCTTCCCCTAGCCCTAGCTAGGATGACTTTTTCCCCCACTTGGATTATCATCTTGCCTCATCTCTGACATCCACGTTCACTGTTTTCTCTCAGACCCAGGTCAAGAACAAGCATTCCCTGGCTAATGTCACACCAGTCTATCAGACTTCAGCCCATCCCTTCCGCACTTAGCAGTGAAGCTACACTGGGTAGCTTGTCTGCAGTTCCACGAGGGCATGGCTGCATCTTCTCCACCATGCCCAGCAAAAGGCAGGCACTCACTGGGTATTATGTAGCAGAAGAAGGAAGAAAGGAATCTTACCACCACTACTACCTCATGTAAAGCTCAGCAGTTTCCAAAATGCTCTCATATATAGATTATTTACTCTAAGCACTAATTTATCAACTCTCACATGGGAGGGGCTGAGAAAACAGCTTGTTCCTAGTCTAATGCAGTCATTTTGCAGATGAAGATAGAGAGGCTGAAGCTGCTGGAGGAGTCCCAGAGGATCACCCAGCTATCCGGTGGCAGAGCCAGGCCATCTGAACCACCAGTGTTCTTCCCACCATTCTTCCTTGTCTCCTGCCCAGTAATAGTGTTCTTCCAACCCAGGGCAGAAACTCACTCAGGTCTGACTAACTTGTATATCCAGTTGCTTACTCAACATCGCCATGTCCAAAAAACATCTCAAACTTGACATATTCAAAATTGAATTCCTTATCTCCCCCTTCTCACAACCTGCCCCTCCTCCAGGCTCCCCCATTTCAGTAAGTAGGAAATCCATCCTTTAGTTGCTCAGACCAAAAATGAGGGAACAATCCTCAATATCTCTATTTCTTTTATATGCCACTTCAACCCATCAGCAAATTCTGTTGACTCCTCTCTCATACCCCAAATCAAACCACTTCGTGCTCTTCCACTGCTTTTCTTTGGGCCCAAGGCATAAACTTCCAGTCTGCACTATTGCAGTAGCTGCCTCACCAGTTTCCCTCCCTCCACTCCTGCCCCCTACAGCTTATTGTCAACATAGCAGCCAGAATGATCCTTGTCAGATAATGTCACTTAACTGTCTAGAACCCAACCCCCCCCAGTGGCTCCCATTTCACTCACAATTCATAATAAAATTCAATGATGACCTGCCATCAGTCCACTCCCACTCCCACATCTGCTGTTTCCCCTGTCATTCTACAGCAACCCTACTGGCTGGCATCCTCATTTCTTGAAAATACAAGGCATAGTCCTGCCTCAAGGCCTCTGCACTTGTTGCCTGTTACTGAAATACACTTGCTCCAAATACTCAAGCTTAACTTCCTTCAGGTCTTTGCTCAAATGTTACCTTTTCAGTGAGACCTTCCTTGACCACTCCGACTCCTGGTACTAACTCCCTTCTCTACTTAATTTCCTCCATATATATTTTACATGTTTGTTTACTGTATGTCTCCCCCTCATCCACTCCCCAGTAGGCAAGGTTCTTAAGTCCCAGAACTTTATTCACTGCTCTATCCCAAGTATTGGCCTCTAGAAGATATTTACCAAACATTTGTGGAATGAGTGAATGAATGAACATCCATTCCTTTAAGATCTCCCCATAATCTGAAGGCTTGAGGCCAGAAGGGAAAGACCCTAATTTGAACTCTGGTCTCCTGCTCACCTCCTTGACTGCCTCATCTTCTTCTCAGGTCAAGTCCAGCCCTGTACCCCCAGAAACCACACCTAGGCTGGGAAGCAGGGAAGGCCCAGGGCAACAGATGCTTGTTGCCAGGATGTTGCAATTCCCAGGCCACTTGGTACAGAATTCTGCAGGATGCTAATTTTTGTATTCAACATCCTGATATCTCACAAATAGAAGAGATCGGGGGTGAGTTAGGACTAAACATACTACTTAATGTAGATAATAGTACTGACTCAGTAACAGCAGTTCGTTTGCTTTGAGGCATTTTCCAAGGAGCAGTGCTAATTCACACTTGTTCATCTGGCTGTCCTTTTTTTCCTGACTTTTTATTACAGATTTCAAACAGACAAAACTAGAAAGAATAGTATAATGAACCCCATGAACCATTACCCAACTTCAATAATTACCAACATTTTGCCAATTTGGTTTCCTCTGTTCCCTGATTATCTTTTCAACCCCACTAAATGTTTCATCTAGCTCTTTTCTTGAGAACTGATCTATATATGACAGACCCTGGCCTTGTTACTACTGTATTCTAGCAACTATGTCAACCAATCTCTCTAGTCTTACCAAAAATACGGTAAAAACAAGTACTTAATGCACCCTACCCCCCTGCCCCACCAGCAATGACTAAAAAAAGTATCTAAATTCCAGACTGTTTCAATCAAGGGACTTGCCCATTATCATGTCTGGAGGAATTTGGGGAGGGGGCTTGTTGTGGCTACAAAATGAATGTAGACATGAACTGTTTTCACTTGTTTATACCTGATGTAGAACTTCTTCTGAATGACTTCATTAAGTATTTACTGACTACCTGCTAAATATGAGGGACAGGATTAAGATGACAGAAAATAAAGAAAACCCAGTCTCTGTTCTTGAGGAAATCACAGAGGGGATGGAGAGTGGGTGAGAGGAGTACACAAATAACTAGGACACAAGGCAGAATATGTTCTGTGTCCTAAGAAAGAATAAACAAGCCTAAGGTGAAAGCTCCTTTTTAAAAATCAACCCACAGAATTTGTAGACCCCAGGAATTATCCATTGCTTAACTCTAGTTTTGCCCTCTGCTATATTCATTGCTACACAGCCAATAAACACATTATAGGCAACCCAGCAATTTGGTGGCCCATACAATACTTTTGGATGTGGATCTTTAATGTCACATTGCTACTCACCATCCAGTCTTCTGGTGGGAGGGGACTGAAAGGTCTTCCCAGGGCTTAGAAAACAATGGGGCTAATTCAAAGCTTGTAGAAGCTCACACGCAAAGCATTTTATCCAGAGGGCATATACAACAAGTAGTTTCATAAACTGGATGGAATCCTGGGAGTGCCAAGGAGACCTAGCTGGATTGGTGCAGAAGGATCTCCAAGGCTTCTCTCTTTGGCTCCCTAAAGGACTGTGAGCTTGGTGATCTATTACTAGAAGTTCCCAGAGAAGTGTAGTTCTTTTCACAAACCAACAAGGGGCAATGAGGTTTGGTTGAAAAGTGCTCTGTGTGAAGAAAGGAGGGCTGAGAGTGGCAGGGTCCTTCATACGGCCCTGGTGTTAGAAACACAGGAAAGATGCATAGGAAGAAGGGGCAGAGTTGGGATGGGAGGGAAGTTTTCATCATAACTAATGCTATTAA
The DNA here is from genome assembly GCA_032199065.1 of Smutsia gigantea. Classification (NCBI taxonomy): domain Eukaryota; kingdom Metazoa; phylum Chordata; class Mammalia; order Pholidota; family Manidae; genus Smutsia; species Smutsia gigantea. Next base: position 1,676 of record JAVSCE010003997.1, on the reverse strand, counting down.
GATTAGTGAGGTAAGGATGGTTGGGAGGAAAATAAAGAGGAAGGCAGGAAGGCACTGTGGGAAGGGACAGGGACACAAGGAGAAGGAAAAGGTCAAAGATGATTCTGGTTTGGAAAGGAGACTGCTGATGAAGATGCCAGGAGCTCCGGGAATCTGAGAGGCAGGATCACACATGATATCAGGCAGGATATGAAGAGGCAGGATCTTAGAACAGGAGGGTGTGCAGGTTATGAAGGAAGGGTTCCCAATGGGATGGAAGGGGCTCATTTCACTGAAGCTGGGTGAAGGACACTAGATGAAGGGCTAATAGGTGAAGGTTTGGGGTAACAGGATGTGGCTGAGCATGGTAGAAGGGAGGCAGCTAGACAATTGAGAAGAAACTGAAAACAGGGAAGAAAGTGTATGAGGAAAGACTACTGGGCTAGAGGGTTTTACAGTATATGAGTTCCTGAGGGTAAGGGACTTAACAGGATAGGAGGACTTATGGTAAAGAGTTAGTGAGGTGGGAAACACCTTAGGGTGAGGGACATGACAGTGAGGGCTGGGAGCTCAAAGGACTCACAGGTTGAGAGGATATCTGGATGAAGGACGAAAAGAGGTATTAATATACAAGGGTCTCAGAGGACATGGGGTGAAAAGTCACTAATGATGAGGAAGTCACCAAGCCCTGGGGCAAAGGGTAATAGATACCTTGGGGGTCATGGAAAAGGTTGACTTTGGGCCTAAGGATTATTAGAAAATAAGGAATAAGGAGCTGAGGGTGATCTGGAAAACTGTAGGTCTGGGAGCAAGAGAGGCAATGGAGCAAATGGGTTTTGAAGACTGTGGGTTCAAAATCTCAGCTCTGCTACTTAACTGTGTATTTCAGATTCCTCACTTATTTAAAATCAAACCCAAACAAAATGGGAAATGAAGGTGGATATAATAATCATCTCTTGGGGTTGTTGAGAAGTAAACTTAATTCAAACTTCATACATATGAAACTTGGCACACAATAGGTGCTGGGCAGTAAGTGCCAATCATTATTAAGGAGATATCAGGGTAAAGAACCAGAGAAGGAGACCATAGATAGCAAGGATTCCAAGAACTCAGTGGTAGAAAGACAATGTAAGGTATGAGCCCTGTGTTCATTGCCTGTTGAATCCCTAGCATCCAGGACAGAATAAGACTCATAGGAGCTTCTCCACTTACACTTAATGGTTCCCGTTGGCCAGGCATGGTGCCAAGTGTTCCTGCACTCATTATCTCTGGCACTACTATTATCCGCCCTTAGCAGAGATGGAGACTGAGAGGTCAGACAGGCTAAATGGTATGCCTAAGGTGACATAGCTGAAGGACCTGAGTCAGAGTCAGAATCCTGGTCCCTTACCACATCAATGCCCAGAGCTAAAGTGCTCTGCTATCCTGATTTGCAAACATGTTAACTGATGGGGTCTTATCAATGGAAATGGGTATGGATTGTTAGGAGAGTAAGGGGTCTTGGAAATGAGGGAATAAGGTTCATGAAGCAAGTGGACCCTGGCGTGAAGTTAGAAGAGTAAACTTCTAGGGAGGAACACAACTGAGAACTGCAGGATTTCACAGCTGGAAGGAAACTCTGAGATCATTTAACCCAACCTGATCACAATACAGATGAGAAACTGAGGTCCAGAGTGAGGAAGAGACTTCTCCCAGGT
>JAVSCE010003996.1:0-34644 GCA_032199065.1 Smutsia gigantea | reverse complement strand
CCCTGAGTCACTAAAAACGAACATAGGATATAAAGATAACCACCTGTGTTGAAATAAGGCTCTTATTAAACAAAGTAGGTTAACTGTTTCTCACGTGAATTTTTTAATGCAATAATTAAACTGGAGAGTCACCAGCCCTGCACAAGTATTGTTTCATTAACTTCCAGATTTCTGTTAATTGACAGGCATGCGAAGCAACCTGGTGTGTGCAGATAATAAAATGTTAATGTGGGAACATTATTTTCATGCTCAGCTGCTTTTAGTTCCTGAAATAAATACCATTTTTCTGGGTCCATTAGCTTTATTCCTCTTCTGCATGAAGCATGACTTCATCGCACTGAAGACGACCGTTGTGATCATCTTATTTTCTAGGAAAATGAGACATTTAAAAGAAGAAGGACTTACCCAAGGTCATCGACTTAGCACTGTGGTAGGACTAACATTCTGCATGTGACTTGAAAATAACATTTCCTTAAATAAGAGACTTTAAGATTCTTTCCCCCTTTTCAGGTATGAGTCTAAAGATGACTTATTTATCATTCTGATAATTAGATTAAAAAAAACTGTAGAAACGTCTGTTTTCAGGATCCCATTCTTACTGGCATATTTAGGGGAAAAAAACATTTCTTATATTTATTCACTATAAACATAAAAAAAATGATTCCTAAGTGGAAAAATTATCAGGTGGGTGCATTTTATATGGTGCATTGTATTCTGCTAAAATTCATTCAATGAAACCAATTATAGGAATCTAATAGGTAATAAAGTTGTTTAGAGGCACAACTTTTTTTTAATCAGTATTTTTTTAAAACAATGAAATCTTCACGTAGAGGTAGGTTATGTGAGGATGAGGTAGTTCACCCACACATCAGTAAAGAACAGAACAATCGTAAGATATTGAAGGTCAGTGACCATTAGAGGAATCAATTCCTCACACTTCAGTATTTGCACACTGTACACATTATAGGATGAGAATGTGTATGTTTTGCACCGAAGAATTCTGCAATCTTATTGACTGAAACAGGATTGTGTAGGGGTTGATAAAGAAGAACATGCGTTGGGCTTTTTAGATTTGTTATGATGACTAGGATATTGGTGTCAACTACGGTTCTATTAACTTACTAACAAATAAATTCAGTTGGTTCTCCATAAATATTTCCTGACACATGAGTGAATCAATGAATAAATGAACTCCAGGGAATGTTCCCAATTCCCAACTGGGCTCTTCATGCCTCCAAGAGAATAGATTAAAACAGGTATTAGGATATTTTTGCTGAGGCACAAATTTTAAATTTTGTAAGAATTAAATACTTGAGAACATCTGCTTTACAACACAAAGGGCTCCTGTCTCTTTCCGTAGAAACTAGAAAAAAAAGTACAACAGAAAAAACGTAATTCCAAAGAACACCGTTAAGTGTCAAGGCAGCTCCATGGTTAGATGTGGGAACTATGGCTACAGTGTCAATCATATTACAATATGTAACTGTATCGAGTCAATATACTGAATACCTTAGCTTTATTTACACAGCATTATATGCCAAATATAGTTCAAATAAAATAAAACCTACACTATATAGGTTAAAAAAAGAAAGACCAAAGAAGGGAGTAGTGATCCAATTATGGCTTCCATTTCAAGTTTCCTATCTTATTTCCATATATGTTTCCAGACATCATATATCCTTTTAGTTTTTAATGCTGCTCACTTTTGGTCAGAAGTGAAAAATTGTGGTACTGTTTCTGAGAACTGCCTAACGATAATAATGGATGTGGCTAAACATTATGACCCTTGGATATAAGATCCTGCAACAAAGTTAAACTCTGAAGAGTCTGATAAAGCATGAAAAGATACCTAATTCATTGTTACACGCTAAACCTTGTATGTGAGATCAGTGGCTCAAAATTATCTTTCCCAACGGAAGTCTGGACTCTTTCCCCACCTTTCCACCGAGTGTCCTTTTCTGCAGGGTTTGTTCCTAACTTAGTAACTCTATCACCCAGTTATTCAACCAGGGAACTAACGTGATGCCTTACGTTTGGCTTCTTTGCAACACTCAGCTGATCTCCACTCTTACTGTACCAATCATTCCATTTTCTATACAGTTGACAGAAGGATCCTTTTAAAATATACATCAGAGCATGACCCCCTCCTTAAAACCACAAATGCCTTCACACCACACCTGAAATCATTCCAAACTGTGAGCATGCCTTATCAACCCCGAGAAGGTTAACTATTTCTCACGTGAATTTTTTAATGCAATAATTAAACTGGAGAGTCACCAGCCCTGCACAAGTATTGTCTTCTCTGTCCCGACCCTTATCTTCCTGACCCATCATAAGGACTTCCCCCATTGAGTCAAATGTTCTCCCTTTGTCTAGTATACTTCTGGACAGGGACTTGTATGGCTGGCCCCATCTCTTCCTGGGGCTTCCCTGGGAAAGTCCCAATCAAAGACAAAGCGTCCTTTGTTAGCTATCCTAGTATTTTATAGCCATCTCCTCAGTTACACCTGAACACGCGCTCCTGTTTATTTTCTTTGCCGCCCTGCCTGCTCGCTCCTCTGACGTGCGTATGCTTGGTTGACTTTGAAATCCCTCCTGCTGGAAGGTCCTCTCGTCTACTCTTATTGCCATGTGCCCAGCCTTTAAGCTGACTGAGCTCACACCGGCCAATGGGGGGATGTGCTTCTTAGGGGCTGAACAGTGTCTCCCCAAAACTCATATATTGATGTTCTGTACCCCCAACAAGGACCTCAGGATGGGGCTGTGTTTGGGGACAGGGTCTTTTAAGAGGGGATTAAGGTAAAATGAGCTCATAAGAGGAGACCGACCCACACAGAGGGAAGAGGGACGACCCCGTGAGGACACGGGAGGAGATGGTGCCCACACGCCCAGGTGGGAGGCCCAGGAGGCCCAGCCCTGCCCACACCCGGGTATGAGTCCAGCCACCAGGATGGGGGACATAAGGGTGTGTTTTTTAAGCTACCTGGTCTGTGGTATTTCGTTATGGAAGGTCTAGTTAACACAGTCCTCAATAAATTCTAACCCATGTTCATCCAATCCTCCTTTTTGTCAAGAAAACAGAACTGTATTTCAGAGAAATAATGACACGTCCTCAAAGTCTGCTCTCCACTGTGGCTTGTTAGTTGTGCCCAGCTGTTCCCCTTTATGACATCATGATTTTGAAAAAAAATTAAAATAACCCTTCTCAGGAAAGCAGCTCCTGGGAGATTGTTTCTGACCCCAGAGTGTTATAGGTCAGGAAGCTGATTCAATGTATGACCATCCATCTGCATGGACAGAGCAGTTCCCTCCGTGTAAGAACACAGACTGACCTGGAGAGGAATGTGTGATTCTGGTTTTGAGAATGTCAGAAAGCCGTTTGTGCTGAGGGCTAGTACGATGGAAGTCTGCACGGAAGGCTGCGGCCGTGAGCGGCGCTGGGCTCAGGGCGTTTGTTCGCTGTGCACTGAAGGCTCTAGGGAAGTGCTGATGGGCGAGGCAGCAACAAAGAGCTCGTTTTTTAGTTGGTTTACGCTGCTGAGGTGAATGGTCACCAATGGGCCGGACTCAGAAGCACCTCCATGGGAAGTGGAGCAGGTCAGGGACGTTTCCCATGCAGAGGGACTCACCTTTCCAGAGCATTCTCCAAGTGGTGTTTTTGACAAATAAAGTTGGATACCACCGATCACTGAGTCCTTGTAGGCAGCCTACGCCAGGTGACAACCTGAATGGAACTCCCTGACTATGGCTTAGGAGGCAAACCAAATGGAGGTGCATCAAAACACATGGAATTAATGACTTTCACCCCTGTGTGGCTGGGGGATGGAGGGTGAATCTCTGGACTTCTCTATTTACTTAGTTTTCTGTGAATGTTTTATGGAACGAAACGGGACTAGGCTTTAAGGCCACTGCCTGCTCTGTAGTACGATAATTTTAGGTTCCCTACTGGTCCATCTCAATAGGTAGGGCGAGAAAGTGACATGAAAGAACATGGGATGTTGCAGAGCTGTGAGGTAAGATTTGTCCCCTTGGATACATGAAGTGTTTCATTAACACTCACTGGCAGATAATATGTATGACAAAATGATGACAGCGATGTTTATAACGATGACGGTGGTGGTGCTGTTTTAAGGATTATGTGAGTGTCAGATATATTGCTTGGTCAGTAGTTCTCAAACTTTAGGACACACCTGACCCTTTACAGAAGCAGCTCCCAGGATACCCATTTCCAGGAATGAATCTGCAGATTGGTGAAGGCTGGAGATCTCTTGGGCATTAGGGGTGGATGTATTCCACAGCCCTTCCATAGGGACATTCCCCAGAAAGGGTACCCTGATATCCTTTAAGTGTTAGTAACCAGGTGAATGCACACCTTGGAGCGTTTGCAGGGATGCTCACAGAGTTGCTGCATCCATGACCTGGGCACTGTTTGGTGAGGGGGAGAAACTAATTCCCAACTGGAGTGAATGTAGCTGAGCTCTCATGTTTCTCATTAAGATATCCTTCACCACGGCTTGTTACATATCACGGTCTCAGTACATAGGTGCCTGCTCTAAATTTTCTCTCTCATCTCTCAGTAAGGGCCAGATTCCTGATTTTGACATGTGATGGTTTTACTGATCTTCAGAGGAAACTGACCAGAATTACTGGTCCTCAAAGACTCCAGAGGGGATGACCCTTCAGGAAATCCAGTCTTGAGTACACAGCATCCATGCTGTTAGTGATGATGGGTTCAACTCACAGGTAGGGAAAGAGAAGAAAGTGTAGGATGATACTGGAGGTGGGTATTGATTATAGTCTTATAAGCATTCACCCATACGTCATTGGCTAGAACTCCACTGTGTGGTCATGCCTCATCGTAAGAGAAGATGACAAATGGAATGGGTTTGGTACTTCTCTACTAAAGCTTGACAGAGACTGAAAAGCTAGCTAAAGAGAAAGACTTTAAGAGAGTTAAAAAAAGACACTTGGATGTGGAGTGTGCATTTCAGGAATTCCACATGGTCCCACATGGCTGGAGGCTAGTGTGCTGATAGAGGCAGAGTACAAGACAGAATTTGTGGAAGGGAGAGATCACCGAGTCCTTTGTACAGAATGTCGAGGAGTCTCTGACTTGTATTCTGTAGCCACAGTAGGACTAGGGAATGATATGAATCTTGACATCAAGTGTGTTTGTTTGAAAGGTGATCCACACAGCATTAGGAGTGACGTGTTAAAGGACTCTGAGTGTACAGATGCCTTCTGAGGCAGGACAACTGGACCTTGCAGAAATTTCTGTTTAAGCATCCCATTTAAGAATGGGTACAGTTCCTAAAACACGGAGGAAACTTCCAAGGTATATAATACACAAAAGAATTGGAATCAGGGTATTGAAGAGGTATTTGCACACCCAAGTTCAATGCAGCATTTTTAGCCAAGGTATGGAAAATGACCTAATATGTCCTTTGACAGATTAATAGATAAAACAAAGGTATTGTATACACACAATGGAATATTATTCAGCCTTTAGAAAGAGGGAAGGGAGTTCTGCAATATGGGATAACAGGCATGAACCTTGAGGGCATGACACTGAGTGAAATAAGGCAGTCATGGAAAGACACACAGCATGTGATCCCAGTCCATGTAGAATCCAAAATAGTTAAATTCATGGACTTAAAGTCTGGAATGGTGGTTTTCAGGGCTGGGAAGAAGGGAAAATGGGTTGAAATCAGTGGGCGTAAGCTTTAGTTAAGCAAGATGAACAAATTCCAGAGGTCTTCTGTATCACATTGTAAAGGAATACTGTACAAGTCTGTACGGTCCGCAGTATTGTACTGAACAATTAAAAATGTGTTACAACACTGTTAAATGTTCTTTAACATTTAAAGAATGAAAATAAAACTTCCAGAAAGGAAGCAAAATTCCAAGAACCCCAAATGATGCTAAATCCAAAGAGCAGCAACAAATAAAAACAAAACCCAATGAATTAAAACCAAACATGCAGGCAGAGATCAAACACAAATGTTCGGGTTTTCTGTGTGGCTGCTTTTTGGATGTAAATGCCACCATCAGACAGGGCATCTAGAGGTTCGAGCCTGGCGCTCTCAAACATGATGTGGGAGCAGGACCTGAGAGCCGTATGTGAGGTGGAAGCTTCGGCAAGAACAAAAGTGGCCCGAGATGAGTATCTTGGCTCCGAGCAGAAGCCAGAGCAAACATCTCTGGGGGAAAGCGATTCCCACATAGGATGCCGGTGCCACATCTGAAGGTCAAACAAACATAAGATCATAAAATAAATAACCAAGAGCAAAACAAAGAAGCCTCTTTAACTGACAAAAGCAAAAGATTCAGGACCACAAAACCACGCTATTATCAGAACTATCCTACAAAGAATATAGAAACCCAGGTCTGAAATGTTAAAAAGACATTCAAAGGATAATGGAATACTCGCCAACGGCTGTGAGACTCTCAAAAGTCAACTGTGTAATGCAAAAAAGAACAAAATCGAAATTTTAGAACTAGAAATGCTTTGAACGTAAGAATGAAAAGACATGCACCACCCTCAGTTTATCCACAGCTCAAGGGAACGGATATTAGGAGAAAATTGAAGTATGCCAACATCCAGTTCTGGGAGAAAAACAGGAGAATAGGTAAAAAAGTATATGAAGTACTAAAGATCAAGACCGTACACGTGACCCTTCTGAACACAAAGTATAGGCCAATCGGAAGACGAGGTGGTGAGCGATGTCTCTTTCTGGAAGGGGCTGGTGTTTTCTTTGGAGGCCCTTCTAAGCACCATACCCTTGATGGATATTCTTTCTCTGTGTTGCAGGCTTTCTCACTTTTGTTAGGCCTTGTGGGAAGCGTTTGCGCTGTCTGACCAGTGTTGATTTTTGCTGATTTTATTCTGACAGTAACCGCGTTATTTACGGGGCCCGGACAGGGAGCTTTCTACAGCTTATGAGGTTTTTCTCTATTGACAGACAGTCGCCTTATGTTCACACAGCGACCTGAACCTTTATTAATCGATGTTTTTGGTTTTGTTTGGGTATTGCCTGTCTTGTGCAGGACAAGAGCAAGTGGGAGGCCCTCGTTTGGTTCTGTAGGATGGACGCTTTTTACCTCTTGCCTTCTTGCTAGTCAGATTCTTATCTTTCGACAACAAACCTCCAAGGCAGGGATCCTCTTCCCCAGGAGTCTCTACCCTCAGTAGGCACACCTGCTCCAGATGGTCCCCTCCACTAAATCAACATCTATGAGCAGTTGCATTTTGATATACAGATATAATTAAGCAAAAAATAGATGCGATTTGCATTAGAGAACAAAAGCAAGAACTACAAAGGATCTTGGCTATTTCCATGGCAATGAGTGCGTTTTTTTTTTAACAGAACATGTGAGTGTGGAGGGAAGAACAGTCATTTAATTGCTTAATGAAATGATTCAGGATGAGGGGATGTGTTCACAGGCAGGTCTCCGGGTGTATGTGATACTGAAGGCTAATCAGAATGATTTTGTCTTGCTTTCCCCCCCGTGGGGGTGGCTAACTGTAAAGGAGAATTCACTCAGAGGAACTAGTATGCGTGCCTTTGTGAGGAAGGGGATGTATTAGAGGTCCTGACAACCATGTGTGATGGAATCAGAGGACAAAATGCCTCGCTGTAAGAGCCCATTCATGCGCAGAGGGAGTAGTGTTAGAATTGGCTAAAGCTGGAGATGTTTGTTTTATGCACCAGGATCCATGAAAATTCAGGCAAAAACCTGAACTGCAAATCCCCATCCCTGCTCCAGGATCCCCTCAGGCCTAGCCTCTGAGTCTAATTCCCAAGGCACCTTCTGGACACCATTTGGCACAGAACATGGACCCCAGGCCCACTACCAGCCTGGATTTGAGGACAGTGAGGGTCTGTCCCAGTGCTGTGTTTCTAACCTTAGAAGGAGGCCAAACAAGACCCTAAAGCCCAACCTTATATCCTACTTAAGTGGCACACCATGGCTGTCTTATGATATTTAGTATGAAGGATGAAACGCGAAATGTTTAGGAAAAAATAAAAAAATACTTGACAGAGAGGTAAAGATATTTTGTTGCGGTTACTTGTATTCTTTTGTCTCACATACAATTTCCTGCAGGTAAATAGAAATTACACATTATGTGTTGGCCTCTTTCTATTTTTCTTAATCACCATGCTCCTTAAGAGAACACACCATATTTCAAAATCACAGATAGACGGGAGATAAGAAATGCAAACTGGCACCTGACGTGATCCAATACTTAATCACATGGGCACTTAAAAAATAACTACGCCGAGTTTTCATATTGTATGCATTAAATCAAACAATATTTTTGTTGGTGCCAATAATGAGCGGAACCCAGATCACACAGCCATGTCTAAACATGGGGATTTCCGTTTTCCATTAAAGTTCATCTTGCATTCATTTGGCTACATTTTAAAGAGGAACAGTAATCATAAGAAAGAGATGATTGTTCCCGAAGATTGAGGAGAAACATGGGAAGGAGTGCCTGGACTATGATAACATCAGGCCCGTATACTTTAAATACCTCTTACCCAATTCAAGCTTCACAACATTGCTTTTGAACTAGAGGGTCAACACCTTTCGGTTTCTGATCAGGCTATTTTTTCACATTCGTTGCCCACTTTTTCTGTTTTGAAAATACATGGGCGAGGACCACCGTTTAGAGAAAATTTTCTGCAACTGAAAGTCCTCACTTTTCCATGCTTCCCAGGTTCATCTACTAGTTCAGGTGCTAAATAGTGGTGGCTGTGAAGAGATGCTGCTTTTCTATGAACTCAGTTATGCTTCTTTGGAATTGTGTAGTTCACAGAACACCTACACATACCTTTATTCATTGAATTATAATATTAACTGGAAGGCGTGCATGTGTGTGTTATGTATATAGTATATATTATTTATATGTTTATTGTAAGTATTTGTTATTTGTGTATTGTTACATATATGTATTACTATTTTTTAAAAAATATTATTGTTATATGTTGATTATACTGCTATGTGAAATGGTAAAATACGAATGGATATTACAAGAGATTAAAAATAAAACCATTTCCCAGAAATTGCCTATAACCAGCCTCATCATATGATGTTATCACACCGTGATTTACTTTGGCAAAGCAAATATGTATAAAGAACTCTGTTCTCAACATAACAAATATTTGCCTAAGAAATACTGATGTGTAACAGTCATACACAGAAAGCATTTAATTTCAGCCATCTTCAAACACAGCGTAGGAGATTATACTGAGAGTGAGGTGGGTTTTTTCCCTAACTAAAACTATGTTCTCAAAATGAAAATGGTTGTCCCATTTCCATTTGATTCTATTCTACATGATTGCAGTGATGTTGAATTTTTGAGAAATGTGGTATAAAGTTAGGCTTTGGACAAAAGCAATAGGGAAAAGTAAATAAAGGGTCATATGTTTCAATGACTCTTAGCAATTCTATGTCATAAAAACCCTCACCATTTAATTTTATTAGTCACGGAAAAGTAACTTTATACTTCACACAATCATATATGAAGATGCTGTGTTCATTTACAAATTTCAGTATGTATGACATGAGAATAAATGTATACTCCTATTTCTGTAGGCCCTATTTTTGCCTGAGAGCTCATTTATCCCCACGTACCCCTGCCTTATCTCCGTTCATGTAGTAAGCTGTTACACACAGGCAAGGGGACAGCTTTCACATATCCTGGCTTGTATCTCTGAGCGTGGGTCCCCAAGCACAGAGCCCTGCTCTTCTCAGCTTCATCCCTGTGGCTCAGGGGTCATCTCCACACATGCTGATCGTCGCCTCTCTGACATCACTGATGAGGTCACAGGCACTGTGATGTTTTTTTGCCTTTGGGCCACTGTTCACCTGCCCTCATCAGGAGTTCCCATCTGGGCTGACAGTTTTTGTTGATTATTTTCCACTGATGTTTCTTAGAGAAGACACAGCCTTGTTCCATTGATGATAGAGGGAAGGGGACTGAGGTTTCCCTGTTTGATGTGGTAGAGCACAAATATTTAGTGGGTGCTTTTTAAAATAGGCTGTGTACAGCCATCCTTGCTGGGCTGTCCTTCAGGGGCTTAAAATCATAAGAACAAAAGCAGAGATCAGGATTTACCCGAAGAGATGCCCCCAAATCCGTAGCACGGCTCAGTGATCTCCAGAAACTGAAGAAAGAATCATGCAGGTGCACCAGAATATGAGAGCACAGACCTTACTCATTGCTGCAGGATGGACGACCTGAGGGTGACCATCATCCAGTCCCTTGGAAAACTCAGTATTTTAGGGATTAGACGTAGGACGGCAAAGACACAGGGAACTGTGGTGTGTTTGTTGTTAAGAGGGAGGGACTGAGAGTTTCTGCCTCGCTGAGCTCAAGTGGCTATTAACATGGAGGGTATGTACTTCATAAGGTGATTTGTAGGCAACATTGCTACACTTGGGACTTTTTGGAAAAAAAAAAAATATATATATATATATATATATATATATTTCCAGTTCTACACAGTGGTAAGATGCTTAAGATTCTTGGCCTGCAGAACACATTGTATATATGGCACTACACGTGTGCAAGTTTCTTGATTTTGAAAGATTTTGGTGGTAGCCATGACCACAGATGCACGTCATGCCGTTAGCCATGTCTGCAGGACCAAGCTGATATTCAGACTAGGCTGCAGGTGGTATTGTTCTTCCTTCTATGTCTTCTGAAAGGAAACCAGTTTTGAAAATAATTGAATGTTTGCTTCCATGCAGTGGTAGCATCGATGCTGTGACTCATCCCTGGTAGACACAGATTTCTGACATACTAAATTCTGCAGACATTTTCCATGAACATTGTACTTTAGGGGAATAATTTGGAAAAAGACAAACATTACAATGTCTGTGACCTGCTCTGTAAGAATTAACATCCAAAGCACTGAGATTTGTTCCTTTATTCCTTTTTCTTTTTTTGCAAGGGAAATAGGAAGATCACTTAGAATGGCTTGGCTATCATTGACTGCTTGTAGGATAATATATAGGTTTTGAGTTCTGTATCCGTGTCTATGAACACATTTATATTATATATATAAATTGGTGTCATGTCTGTGGTACTGCAAAACTAAGATTTTACCTGATTTTAAATTTAGTCTGTTGGTGGACAACTTGGCTTGCTTAACAAATAGGAAAGTGTATGCTATTCTTAGGACTTCATAGATATTTCCTTCTCTCACTAATGACATCACTAAGAAAAATTTAGGAAGAAGTCTATTTCATCCCTTTGTTTGAGAGTGGATGTTTTTCTCCTGAAAGCCCATTTGTGTATTTTTGTTATTTTTAAACTCTTGCCTTTTGGTAATTTCACAGTGCATATTTTAGATCTGTTTTAGTCTTTCTATAGGAACAAAAGCATGATCATTTTTATTTCTACAATTACTTTTAAGGCTTGGCTATTTTCCCATTTCATTTTCAGGGGTTCCCTCACATCTTTCCTTCTCAGCGTTGATGGATTTTTCACCGCGCTTTTTCTGTTTGTACATCTTCCACAGTTTTCTGTATCACTTGACTTTGCTGTCCTTTTCTGTATTGACCTGTGGCAGCTCATGTTGCCCTATTCCTCAGGCCTCTTAAGTTTTTTCTTGGATAAGATTCATGTCCTGTTTGATTATTTAAATCAGATCCTGCCAAGAGTACTGTATTTGAATACAATTTGGAGAGCAATTTGGCGAACTCTGTTTCCCTACATAATTCTTTTTCTCCAGATGTGTTTCTCCTCTGCATTTTTCATGCAACCTTGCTATGGATTTACTTTCATGAACCTGGTGCTAGACTAAGTAGCTAAAGTTTGTGTGTACACACAAATCATGTCTTCTTGATCCACTCATCCATCAGTGAACATTCAGGTTGTTTCTACATCCTGGCTATTGTAAGTAATGGTGCAGTGAGCATGAGACGGCAAATAATCTCTTTGAGACCCTGTTTTCAATTCCTTTGGAAAAATACCCAGAAGTGTGCAGCTCTAGGTTTAATTTGCAATGAATCTCCATCTTGTTTTCCATAAAAGCCACTTTACATTTCTACCACCTGTGTACAAGGGTTCCAGTTTGTCCACATCCTCACCAGCACTTGTTGTTGTATTATTTCTTATGATAAAAGGCCACCCTCACAGGTGTGAGGTGCTATCCCATTGTTTTTGGGTTTTGATCTGCATTTCTTTGATGATTACTGATGCTAACCTTCTTGGGGACCTGGAGGCCATTTGTGTCCTCTTTGGAGACACATCTACTCAAGTCTTTGGACCATTTTTTAATTGGGCTGTCGGGTTTTTTGCTATTGAGGTATAGTTCCTTATACTCTCTTGCCTCTGTATTGGCTGTTAACACTGCTAATTCTTTCAACACAATGGGAAATATTGACAGTGGTAGTGAGAACAGCATTTCTGTGATCTCCCTCACTTCCGTGCATATTTCTTATTTCCTCTGTAAGGATACGGTGCCTTTTGGATTAAACACTTCATTTGGTGTCATCTTTTTTTTTCTTAGTTGATTTTGGTTTTCATTAGGTTACATATTTATGCATTTTCTCCATTTAAAAATCATGATTGGAATGTATTCAAGATATTTTTTGATTCATCTATGATTAATTTTTATTAATATTTCCCTTTGTAATATACTAATGTTGCTTTGAGTTTTGAAGTTTTCATGATATTTAGGACTGTTTCCATGTATTTTCCTTTGACCGTTTAATTTCTGACTAAAATGTGTCCTCTGAAAGTGTTCATAAGAAATGTCCTTTATTGAAAATAATTTTCCTGTTATCTTTACACTCAAGACACAGTGGGGCTGGATAAAAAAATATTTGGTGCCCACTCTATTCTTTCATCTTGCTTTATCCTAAGCTCTCATATGGCAATGAATATTATTATGGGGCAATTGAGGCCAGTCTAAATCTTAATCCTTATAAATCAGACTAGTATTTTTACCAAACATACTTTCTACTATGTTCAGTATTTATTTCTAACTTATGACTAATTATCTTTCACATGAGTCTTTTTAAATAGTGGTTTCAAGGGCTACGAAACACATTTCTAAAATTTAATCTGTAATTGATACACAGTATAACTTTAGTTTGCTTTCTGAACTCCAATTATACATGTGGCAGGCTTCTTGACATCTCTCTCCTTTTCAAGGCCTTTTGATTTCTATTTAAGTGACTGTATTTCTCAAACACTGACCGTCTCTCCATTTTTTTTCCCTGTAGGTGGTGTTCTTCCCTGATTTTCTTTTAATCTCAATTTCTCTGATTTTTCTTTTTTATTACTGAATTTCGTTCGTGTTCGACTCACACTCTTATTTTCTTGCCATCTCTTTCTTGAGTTATTGTAGTTTGACTTTGTTTTTCTCTTCATGGACCTGACCTCCTTTATTAAAGGTGTGCAGGTAGTTTAGAAAGCAGTGTATGAAATGTATTCTCTTGAGGACCCTTCAACCCTTTTTCTGTATAAGTCAACATCCTTTCCATGAAGAGCATTATATTCTACTGGGGAGCATGACATCCATACACTTCCCTCCATCTTTTAAGATGAGGCCCTCAGTATTATTTACAATTTCTCCCTGCCTCTCTTCTGTTTAGTCTACTGCTAATATTATCATTCACCTCTAATATGCCTAGACCTACCCAATATGGTCACAGCTCACAGACTCCTTACTGAGGTTATGACTCAGTGGCCAAATGAGGCAGGTTATTTTGAAAATGTGCTGGTCCTCCACAGCTGCCAACAGTTTTTCAGTGTGAATTAGGAGCAGGATCATTTAAAGGGAAAGAAAGTATGCAAGTTGGGTTATGCCCTGGCAGATGTTCACCTTCACATGAATGATGGGGTGTAGATTTAGGTTGCCATCTCTCCAAAGTATCAATGTACTTTCCTGAGCTGCAATGATAATTAGATAATTAAGATAATTAGATGTCCCCTTTCCCCTTTCCTGATTCCAGATTGCCATCTGCATGGTGCGTATTTTTGTTTTGGCGAACAATTACAGCACATGGATACCTCTGCAACACATTCCATCATTATTGTTTCCATTATCAATAAAATGTGAGCCGTTAATACAGTCTTATTCCAGGCACGGGGACTCCATTAAGCAATCTGAAGCCCCTCAAGGGTTGTAGTCAAGTGTTGGAGAAAATAATCATTTCATTTCGATGCTGGTATATTTTTGTGCGGGACACATAAACATAAACAGCTGTGTGACTGACAATAAAGAGTAAAATACTACATCTGACTTGACACATCAATCAGGGAAGCAAGACCGGTGACTGATCAGTGCCGTGTGCTCCTTGTCAAGGGACGTTGAGACAAGAAATCTCATGGGTGGAGCTGCTAATAGGCCAAGGAGTCCGTGTGCTGTGCTCCACAGCAGGCAGGTGAGTGCACAGACAGCGCGAAAGCCAGGTATCATAGCAGGTGTATGCCCCGCAGAGACTCAGAAAACATCTGTCATCGCTAGGACTGGTTCTGCATGATAATGCAAGACTCCAAGCTGAACTGTTGACAGCGACCATTTGTGGTTTTGAGCAAGAGACTCTTGAAGGTGAGACAGGTAAAGAAGGATGCTTGTAAGGGGCCTAAGGTGTGGATGCCGGATGACGAAGTTGAGGTGTGAGATGCAGGTGAATCAAGAAGACCAGCTGCCAGCGAAAGGAAGGAGAATGACATCAGGACACATCAGGTTGCTGAGGTGCGTCTTGGCTGTAAGGTGTGAGTGCCCTGGAGATGGACGCGGTCTGCAAATACATTTAGGGAAACCTGGTGGAGACCACCGAGGACCTGGAGAGATGGCAGGAACCAGGTTATAGAGCTTAATTCTGAAAATTGTAGATAAAGGTAACTGGAGGGCAGATATACTCCAAGACAGACCTCCATATAAGTATACTCCAAGATATACTTACAAGACGGACCTGAACAATGGATTGTGGCCATGAGAGCTCAAATCCTGCCTTTGTTTGAGGCATTAGCAGAAAGGGAAGTTTGACATTTGGACTTACGGGTGAGGGCTGACAAACTGGTGAGCTTCATGTGCAAAAGGATCATTCTTTTTCCAATCTGATGAGTAGTCTGCAAGCAATGGTGATGAGAACTGACAGCTCTAAATCTTAGGATGTAATTTATGTGGACATCAGTTGGTATTTTGAGATGCACACCTATTTGAAAAAACAAGAGTACTAGGAATTGAAGTATTCCAAGTGAGTTGGATAAAAATTTAAGATCATCTAGGTAGATAAAGGATAAACAGATGATAGAAATACATGGATAGAGATATATAGATCTACATTGATATATATGGATAGATACAGATGATACATAGATTGATGAGAGATACCTAGATAAGTAAATAAAAACTTAAAATTTTATAATTTTACAGACGTGTGAACAGATTATAATCTATATTTTTCAGATACATATATATATGACATTGTATATGATGTGTATCTATAGAAATTAACAAGATTGAAAGACCTACCATGTTTTCTTATTGGAAGATTACTCCAGAGAATGTTAATTAAGATGACAATTACTGCTGATTTGAATAGGCTAAGAGTACATAGAATTTCTTTTTAAATGCATTTAAGTGTCCTCCATGTCTTTTCATGGCTTGATAGGTCATTTCTGTTTAGCTCTGATTAATATCCCACTGTCTGGGTAGACCACAGCTTGTTTATCCATTTGCCTACTGAGACGATGTCTTGGCTGTTTCTAAGTTTTGGCAATTACAAATAAAGGTGCCATACAGGCTACATGCTCTATCATTCCAACTCTACAATATCCTGGAAAAGGCCAATCTATGCAGACAATAAAACACTCAGTGGCCACCAGGGACTGGGGGAGGGAGGAATGGATAGGTGGGGCCCAGAGGAGGTTTAGGGCAGTGAATCTATTCTGTACGACACTGTGATGGCAGGAAAATTATGCATTTGTCCCAACCCATAGGAAGAACACCTCCAGGAGTGACCCTAAGGTAGACTATGGATGTTCGGAGATGATGAGGTATCATTTTAGGTCCATCAATTGTAACAAATGTCCCATCTGGTAGGGATGCTGATAATGGGGGAGGCTGTGCAGGAACACGGGGCATATGGGGAAATCTGTACCTTCCTGTCAATTTTGCTGTGAACCTAATATTGCTCTAAAAATAAAGTCTATTACAAAAATAACATCATGCCACCCAGCCGTCTCTCTCCTAGGTTCTTACTCAAGTAAAACCCAAAGGCACAGAAATATTTGTTTGGATAGATTCAAGATTAAACTGTTCAGAGCTTGGCCACGCAAAAAGGTAGTCCATACACACAATGAGAATGGGGCTTATCTTAGGAATGACTGACACACTGATGTTGACTGCAATGTGGATAAGTCTCAAAACTATATGCCGAGCCAAAGAAACACAAAACAATACCCTCTCAGTCCATGCATTTGATATTCTGAAATGGGCAATCTAATTTAAAGCAAGAGAAAACAACATAACATATCACTGGTTGCTCAGGGTAGGAAACAAAGAATGATTTGAGTGAAGACTGCATGAGGGATGTTCTGGGGTCCCGGGAATGGTTTATGTTTTGATGATGGTAAGCATACGGTTATGCCATTGTACACAATTTTCCAAACTCAGGGAACTGTGCATTGAAAATGGAATGCCGTCTGCTGTGTGCATTTTACCTCAACAAAATAAATGAAAAGTGTACATGGCCTACTTGCATGAATACATCTGTGGCATACCCAGATTGGATAAAAATCAAAATCCAACAGCATGCTATTGTAAGAGATGCATATTAATTATAAGAATCCCATTCAATTCAAAGCAAATGGATGAGAAAGATTGACTACACAAAGACCACTCCTAAAAATAGCAGAAGTAGCTATTTTTAATCAGACACATGTAAATGATAAATGGGTCAGATCACCAAGAAAATTAAAAGTGTTGAAAACATGAGTACGTGATAACAGAGATTTGGAATAGATGGCACATGGTTCTGACAGATCTGAGGTGAAAAATGGACAAATCCTTAATTACAGAATCTGTTTTCAATGCTCCTCTCTCAGTAATTGATACAACAAATAGATAGAACATCAATAAGAGTAGAGGTGACATGAATGACCCAGTACAATGACTTGGAATCATTGAACTCCACAGAACATTTGCCAATAAGAGCAGAACACACCTTTTCTCCAAGTGCCCACGGAACATCGTCACATGGGCCACAGGAGGCTGACACTCAATCCAGGATATTCTTCAACCAAACCAGAATTAAATTAGAATTCACTGAAAACAACTAAGAAATCTGAATATTCAGCAATTTAAGGAACAGTATTTCTGTATAGCCCATGGATCACAGAAGAAAATATGAAAAGTGTTAAAAACCCAATTTACCAAAATGTGCGGGATGCACCTCAAGTGTTCGAGGGATATTTACAAGCTTTCTATTTTCCCGTTAGGTTTTTAAAAAGGATTAAAATCTATGTTGTTTTCCCTTACGATGATAGAACATGGGCCAATTAGACCCAGCATAATAAAAAGGAAATAATAAATATATGAGTGTATAAAATAGTACATCATTTGAAATAAATCAATAGTATATATGTTTTCAGAAGAATTTTTTAAGTGCTGTATGTTTTCCTAGGAGAGAAGCCTGAGGCCTGCGGAATCATTCATAATTTTAACAGAAGTAAAATGCGGCTTAAGAGAAGAATAGGAAGAGGGGAGGGGTTCGGGATAAACAGGGCGCAGTTTTAGAAGATGGAAGCATAAACTGTGATGTGATCCTTCTTGGTGACCCACAACATCGTTGGTAAAATTCCTGAGAAGCCTACAAGAGCCACCTCCTTGTGAGAACCAGGGAAGGGGTCTTCTGCGTGGAGATGGCAGGGACCTAGCAGCTGCTTTGCATGTACCCAGAGAAGGTAGAGAGAAGCCTGTGGACATACTGAGGGACATTTTGGAAACCTGGGCTGGAGAATGCAGACACTGTATGTGGTCTTCTGCAAAGGACTACTGGCCATTTAGAGAGACGCTGAAGAGAACGTGTTTGGAGACCACAGAAGACTTCCTGTGGTTTCCATTGTGTGGGAAAAGCAGGCATATGAGTAAATTTAGCGTGCCATGCAAAGGAACGCAGGGGGACAGGTGACTGAGCCCTGGGCTTGATGGGAGGAAGAAAACAGGAGGGTTATTCCAGGTGGGAGAACAGGGCAACACCGTGAGGACCTCAGGGCGGGTGCGACCTCCTAAGATTCACACAGACTTTGCTATTTACTGCGGCCAAGATAGGAGCCCAATCACATTTCAGAAGAAACACTAGGCGCCTTTGCTGGGAACGGTTTGTGGGGGGAGCGGAGAAGAAGGAGGCGAGTGAGGATGGCTACTGTGGTCACTCCGTTGCACGAGCACTGTGGCTCAAATGCGGGGTCTGGTGGCATTGATGGTGGGCTAGATGGGGTGTGCCGGGAAAGATGAGCAAAGGATGTAGGAGGCTGTGGGGGAATTAGAGGCAGAGCTCCAAAGGAAGCGGCTGGTGGGAAGTTCTCCCGGGGACACTCTGGACCTCAGTAAGTGGTCGTTAACAGCACCAGATCTGTATGGAGCCAGTGGCCGTGATACTTTGTTTGGAATCCTTCTGCACGAGCAACACTGTGAGGAACAGATGCTTTGCAAACTAGTATACAGCCTAGAAAAGAGAGAAGATAGAAAAGAGAAAAATCCTTTGCAGCTGAGCCTGTACCAAACCTTTCCATGAACACTTGATGGTGAAGTCAGGAACTGTTTTTACTTACTCTATTTCATACAAATTATTAAGAAACCTCTCTGAAAATACTTATTTTAAAAGTAAGGGTTTTTATTTCCTCCCTTTCAGAAAATGATCAACCGTGTTCAACTGGTGCTTGGTCCTTTCAAACAACTGTCCTCACCACTCGGCGTCTTTGTCTAAAAGTATTTTATAAACGGAAAGCCAACTAGACTTGCGATTTGGACTTATTTTTTACATATTGATTTTTAATCTATCAAAGACACAAACCTTTATTATACAAAGAAAACTGAGTATCACCCCTATTTCCTGGAATTGAATATTATTATATTGATGATTTGGATTAAGTTTCTTGGAATTTCTATATAATATTGTTCTCTTTACTAGCAGTACATGGAAATGCATTTAAAGTTACCTCTTATAATTCTGCTCCTTTTTATAACCGTAAACACTCCTGAAAGTGAAGTAAAAAATAAAGTGTTTCATTGAATTACATTTTACAGGAAATGGTTTATAGGAAATTTTCATACACACGTGGAGTTTCATTTTTTAAAAAACACATATGTTGAACGTTCAGGAGTTATTTTTTACAATGAAGACAATCATCAAAAATGTAACTTCTAATAGAAGGAAAGTTGGAAATAGTAGGAAATTGCCCACTTGTGACTTCTCAAGGAAAGAAGATTTGAAAAGCTATTCAAATTATGATAAAAAGGGAGTTAAAAAAATTTTAAAGAATCAATATGCATAAGCCCAAACGAGCATTCGGTGTCTTTGTAAAGAAGTCTTAAAAGGTGGGAGAAGACTTATGGAATGAAGATTAGGAAGTCAACTCCCTTTGAATGGAACATCTTGTCTCAGGAGTGAGATTTAAAATAGCTGTCTCTTACTAGGAGCTCTTTGTATGTTATTTCAAGTGAGATTTTCATATTCAATATAATCTATAGGCTGCAGGGGAAACTTGAGGAATTAGAAAGGGCTGTTAGCTTTGTCACGTTCTCTTTACTGAGTGTTGTTCAAAGTCGAGCTGTTTGCCCCCAGATATATGAACATAATGCCCACCGGACTGTTACTTTCATGTATATATATGCTGGGGTGGAAATGTGGAGTATTCTGGTTGTGTGGAAGTTTAATACTAATATGAACACATTCTGGCTTGATCCTCACACCCAACACAAAAGAACAGTTTTTCGGATTTGGAAGGTTTTTTTTTTCCCCTCGTCAAATAAACAGCCCTGGTCTTGCCTTCAAAGAGAGTGGTTGGCGCAAGCTTTCACATCCTGCTATTCATAAAAGTGAGTCAGCCTGCGTGTGCTCAAAGCAGACACAACAGTAAATCTGCTTTTACTGGGACCAGGACAACCCCACAGATCTGATATAAATTTCATGGATAAAGGCAAGGTTTCTCATGGAAATGGAAAGGGTGCTCTTTTTATAGGTTCCACAGTAGGAAACAATCCTGGTGTAAGTTTGAAGCTAACATGTTCATCTAAGCCAACATGCTGCTAACAGAACAGCCTGTCACATGAGCCACTGACCAGGCCTTTCACTGCCCCAGCGTCCATACAGCCTATTATTCCTCTGCCACCTGCGTTTCCCTACTTGACTTCTGCTCCGCTTCATGTTTCCACTTAAATATCACCACCTATGAGTCACTCATTATTCACTCTTGTGATTTAGAGATATTTTTTTGTTAGGTTTTCAAAAATGATGTGGCTTGAGAAATATGTATTTGCTATACTGGATTCTTTCTTTCTTTCCTGAATCATTTATTTATTTTTTCTTATGCTACTTATTTATTTTGATGATTCCTCCTAAAATACACACACACACACACAATTCCTTATTCTTCTTCAAATATGTCACATCTCTGTTTTCTTCTTACAAAACGCTCTGAGAGAGTTGTCTGGATTCATGTACCCCTATCTCTCCTTTGCAATTCTCCCCTGAATCTACTCCAAAGCCTAGGGCAGAATGAAGTTTCTGTATACGTTATATGAGCTGTAGTATGAAGAAATTTGGTCCATGACTGACCAGGATGCACCCACATTTCAATGACTTCCACAGGATGAAATGCAATGGATAATGTCAAGTTCTCACTGTACGAGCGAGACATGCTGCAGGAGGCATATACCATGTGCCACCTCTGGGATGAAACTTGAAATGTGACTGTTTAAGGATAAACCCCTGTTCTTTCCCTCTGCCATAAGAATGGACACATCCCACATAAAGAGCTATTTCCTCAACCTGTGCTTTTGAAAACGTGGAGCAGAGCCTTAGACAGCTGTAGTTAGCATGGTCATGAGGGCAAAATAAATATTGAGTTATGTAAACCGCCACTGAGGATGGGTGCCTGATACATCAGCCAAGTGGTTGATAAAAATGTCTCGTGTATTTCTCACACATAATGCTGTCCAAATGCAGGCTCAATACCATGTGCCCCAAACCTTCCCAAGTTTACTCTTCTCAGCCCTAGAAATGTCCAGATTTCAAAATCTTGCAGCACCCATTGACTCTTCTTTATCTCCCACAATGTGCATTCCATCTGATCATGAAGGAAACAGCTATTTCAACATGTTTGAAGAAACCAGAAATACCCCCTGTTACTCAGATCAACGGTAACACCCTCACCCCTTGCTCGATTTAACATGATTCCTGCAAGGTTTCCCTGCTCCCCCCATCCACCCTGCCCAGCTACTGTCCATAAATCATCCATACAGTCCTGTTAAAGTTTAGTTAGAACATGGCATTTCTCAGCTCAAAACCCACACGTGTCTTCCTATTTCGCTAAGAGTAAGAGCCCACGTTTCCAAAATGTGTATATGTGTCCACAATTCTCTAGTGTGCACATGATTTCATGGTGTAAAGGGAATCCCCTGAGAAACTAGAACTAATTATTTCTTAAATGGCTTGGCAACAGTGTGTTTCTTTTTTATGATATGCTTGTCTTACTGCAATGAAACAGCTGTGTTTGGCCAAGGTACCTAAATCTTCTGTATCTCCATTTCCTTATCTGTCAGTTAGGGCTCATTATACTTGTTTCAGAGGGTGGATATAGAATCTAAAGAGATATGTGTAATGTAAGCAGACCAGGATTTATTATGTAGCTTTTCATTAAATTTGAAATATTCTCAAATTTCTATTTAATTTTTCCTTGGATGTTTCTCTCTTTTTTTGTAAGATATTTCCAAATTCCAAATGTAGGAGCATTTTCTTTCTTTCTTTTTTTGTTCATAGTATTTCTTTATTATCCTTTTAATGTCCATACAATCTTTAGTAATGTCCCATCTTTCATTTATGATATTAGTAATTTGCATTATCTCTTTTTTTCTTAGACTGGCTAGAGTCTCATTGATTTTTTTTTTTGGCATCATTAATCTACAATTACATGTGCAACATTATGGTTACTAGACTCCCCGCATCAAGTCCCCACCACATACCCCATTACAGTCACTGTCCATCAGCGTAGTAAGATGCTTTAGAATCACAACTTGTCTTCTCTCTGTTGTACAGCCCTCCCCGTGGCCCCCTCTACATTATGTCTGCTAATCGTAATGCACGTTTTTCCCCCCTTATCCCTCCCTTCCCATCCATCCTCCCCATTCCCTTTCCCTTTGGAAACTGTTAGTCCATTCTTGGGTTCTGTGAGTCTGCTGCTGTTTTGTTCCTTCAGTTTTTTTCTTTGTTCTTATACTCCACATATGAGTGAAATCATTTGATACTTGTCTTTTTCGGCTTGGCTTATTTCACTGAGCATAATACCCTCTAGCTTCATCCATGTTGTTGCAAATGGTAGGATTTGTTTCCTTCTATGGCTGAATAATATTCCATTGTGTATATGTACCACTTCTTTATCCATTCATCTACTGATGGACACTTAGGTTGCTTCCATTTCTTGGCTATTGTAAATAGTGCTGCGATAAACATAGGGGTGCATATGTTTTTTTCAAACTGGGCTGCTGTAGTCTTAGGGTAAATTCCTAGGAGTGGAATTCCTGGGTCAAATGGTATTTCTATTTTGAGCTTTTTGAGGAACCTCCATACTGCTTTCCACAGTGGTTGAGCTAATTTTCATTCCCACCAGCAGTGTAGGAGGGTTCCCCTTCCTCCACATCCCGGCCAACAATTTGTTGTTGTTTGTGTTTTGGATGTTAGCCATCCTCACTGGTGTGAGGTGATATTTCATTGTGGTTTTAATGTGCATTTCTCTGATGATTAGCGATGTGGAGCATCTTTTCATGTGCCTGTGGGCCATCTGAATTTCTTCTTTGGAGAAGTGTCTATTCAGATCCTCTGCCCATTTTTTAATTTGATTATTTGCTTTTTGTTTGCTGAGGTGCATGAGCTCTTTATATATTTTGGATGTAGGAGCATTTTCTAGTTCTCTACTTGCCTATGACACATTACCTAACTGCCTAATATCTGCATGATTTTACTCATGATTTTTCACATGTCAAGTTTCAGCAGACAGAAAATTGTGATTTGCCTTTTAAACTACAAGTATCCTGTGTTGTTCCGTGCAATTATTTAGATACATGAATTCATTCAAGTGAATGAATTGTGTCTTCCCGATTTCCTATCATCTTTACTAATACTTCCCTGTAATTTTCTGTCAGTCCTGAAAGAGGCATGTGAACACCTCAAGCTCTAACTCTGGATTCGTAGCAGTGTCAGCATCTGCTCTGATGATTTCAGGATCTTGTGTTTGTCCACTGGCTTTTCTGTTCTTGTACCTTCCCGGCATATTTCATGTCTCATTCTTGTCCAGGGTTCCTTTTTTTCTCTTCTTGCGTTTTTTGTTATTTTGTCTGTTATCACTAGAACCAAAGAAGCTTGCTTACTTACATCTCATGCTGGTCGTGTCTGTGTTCATTCTATCCTCCTGTGTGCACAGGTGTTGGGGCTCAGAGATGGCTTTCTTATTGAAAATCTGAGAGCAAATAACAAGAGCATGCTCAGCCTTTGCCCTTAATCCTCACCCAGTGGGGATGCAATGAGAAACAGATCAATGGTCCAAAGGGGGTAGCCTAACACCCTACAGCCTGGAGAGCAGGAAGACAATACTTCCTCTGTGTATACAGGGAAGGATGCCGGTCTCATAGGATCTTCTTACTCCAGCCCTTTGGAGTGTAAATGAAATCTCTCTAGGAGCCTGAAACAGCCTGTCATTTTGTTACCAAGCATGAATGGCCAGTAGGTCACGAGGTCACCCCTCCTTGAAGTGTAAATTTCCCAAGTGGACACAAGCCTTCCTTGGGGCTTCCTCAAGGGATACGTCTGGCGGTACCCATTTGCTTTTGGGGGAGATAAGAGAAGTTTTATTAACCTATTACATTGGAACAATTATTCCCCTCATTAGAAAAACAAATGGCTACCTATCTAAGCCCCATGGAATATTAAAATGTTTCTAGAAGAAGTGAAAGCAAATTTCTTCATTTTCTATTGTATACACTTCACTGGCCCAGCTCAAGCGAGCTTGTTCTTTACAGGAATGCTGCGGAAGCCAGGGAAGTATTTCCCTAGAATGTTTTTATGATTTTGTGGTATATCCTTTCCCAGTCTTTTTTGCACCTCTATATCTAAGAAGCAAATCTAGTAAGTAAAATATATTGGTCACCTTTTATCTAGTCTGAGTCTGATTCTGCTTCTTGCATAGAGATAGTACATTTTAATTTATTTTATCACTGTACATGTATATATGCACAGAGACAGGTAATAGATATAAATACAAAATAGGCACACTATATATAAAAATACATAAAATGTAATAGGTTTTTAAGACAGGCACAGTCACAAGGGACCTCAGGTGAGCAACGTGGGGGCCAACTGAGTTGAGGCATAGAACCTAACCCCTCCAGATGAGAGAGACATTGCCTGTGACAAGCTATGTCACAGGCCAAGCCCAGCTTATCATTATTCTGGTACCTTCCACAAATATATGCATATGCATTTGCATCAATTAAAAAAAAAAGGGGGGAAATGTGGGATTCACATATAATTGAAGTATAAAAATCATATGAATAATCATAGTTGACTTGATTGATTATAGTAACTGAATTAGTTTCTCTGATATGACTGCCTTTGCATTGTTCACCTTGTGAGAACTTGTTCACTATGTTCCTTGCATGGTTCACCTTGTGGGCGCTTGTTCACTGTATTGGAACTTGTTCGTTGCATGGTGAGCAATAATGTCTTTTGTATTGAAAAGTTGTTAAGAGAAAAAACTTCAAAAGTTCACATTGCAAGAAAAAATAATTTGTAACTATGTATGTTGAAGGATGTTAACTAAACTTACTCTGATAATCATTTCACAATAAAAAAAATGTAATAGGTTTTATATATGTACAAATACACAATGTCAATGATTATCTTTTTTCCACCTTTTACATTCCTTTTCAATTAGCTCCCAAGATATTGACTGTTCATAATTTCTTAATGACATCCCTCCTGATTACACTGTTACTAATGTACCAAAGTCTCTTATTAACTCAATTTTTACTCACAGATAATACAAGAACATTAGAAAAAATTTACTGTGTCCATTTCAAGTACATCATTGTTGCATTTAGCTGTATACTCATTTTTGAAATCCGTAACATCAGTACCAACTCTTTAATCTCAGTATCATTTGGTTTTCTGGTGTATTTACCAGTTTTCATTGATTTTTAGCCCTCTGTGCCCTCTCTTCCTTTCAACTGAGATGCATTTCTGCTGCCTCCATTTCTCTAAGTATCCACTCACTATGACAGATTCTCTTAGATTAGGGTTGTCTCAAAATATCTTTCTTTCTTTCAATTTAGTAAGTCAGCTTGACAGTAGAACATGTTACTCTGTCACTGTGACTTCCACTGTTTACTTGTAGAGAATTTAGCAGTCCATCCTGTTAGTTCCATTCTCAAGGTGACCACCCTTTTCTAACATTTTTTTTTCTGTGTGTATTAAGACTTCCATTTAGTGTTTGGTTCTGCCCATTTTACTCAGATAGATCTACAAGTGGATTTCTTCTCACCTGCTTTTCTGGGGCTGTGTGGTAGTTCTTGAGTCTCTAGCATGGCATCTTATTGGAAACTTATTACCCATCACCTTTTGAAATATCACTTTTGCAACATTTGAGAGTTGCAACTATTGAAAACTATTCAGGACTTATAGTACTATATCCTCTCTTTTATCCTTTCTCTTCTCCCTCATAGTCTCATTTTTTTTTTGGTTATTCATGTTTCATTTTGTCCACAGCAGCATTATTCACTGTAGCCAAAAGGTGAAAGCAACTCAAGTCTCTATGTATTGATGAATGGATAAATAAGACATGATCTATAAATCCAATGGAATATTATGCAGTCATAAAAGGAAGGATGTTCTGCCACATACTACAATATGGATAAACCCTAAAGTCATGATGTTAAGTCAAATAAGAGGCAAATACTAACCATAGAGGGAGGTATCAGGAGTGATTGTATATATGACATCAGGGCTTGTATTGGGATAATAGACATAGATGACAGGTAATAGATGATGTATGATATCAGAGCTGGGATATCACCATTCAGCTATCTATACCTTATTTTATTCCTTCTATAAACTTAAATACAAAGGTAGAAATTGTGGAAGGAACAGGGTTACTTTTCCAAGTACAGTGCTGAAGTGGAGATAACTTTCAAAGGAAGAGAGAAATCCCAGATGCCGTAAAGATTTGCTGATTTGGCCACACATGAATTTATAATTTCTGCATTCTAATACATGCCATAAATACAATTAAAAGACAAATTTTTTAAAATGTATTTATTGGGTTAGGTCATCCTGAATTTGAATGTGAAGGGCTCCCATGCACTTAATTATTTAGTATCACCTAAAACCTTCAGAATAGCACACTGATTAAGTGTCACTCTGCACATGCTACATGGATGATAATTCCTTGGGTTCATCAGAAAGCCATACTCTCACATATGGAAATTCCCCCTAAATCCAGGCAGGAACTAGTTCAATTACTCCAAGGAAGTAAAATCGGCCAAAGCTCCCAGAATTTGGCTAAGCATAGACTGTGGGACTGAAAAGGAAAAATAAATCAACCCTATGGGAACTGACTCAACCATTAAAAAGCAGTCCAAGCTACAGAGTCCTTTGATTTCCACTTTGTTTTTGTAACAGTTTTATTAAGACATAATCCACACAGCACACAAGGCACACATTTAAAGTACACAATTCGATGGTTCCTCACACAGTGACAGAATTGTGCAACCATCATCCTATGTCGTGCATTATTCCTATCATTGCATAAAGAGAACCTGGGTAGTTAGGCTGGAGTTCCTCATTACCACACCCCTCCCAGCTCAGCCCTCAGAAACTGCGAATATACCTGCTGTCTCTGAGATCTGCCTAAGCCAGACATTTCCTATAAATGGAATCCCACAACAGGTGGTCTTTGTGACTGGTTTCTCTGCTTAGCATCCTATCAGCAAGGATCATCCACACTGTAGAGCATGTGTGTGTTCTTCATTTATACAGGATAATGTACCATGGATGGACCACATTCGTTCATCTCTCCATCCATCAGTAGAAATGTGACTCTGTCCACTTTGTTCTTCTCTTTCAAGGATGTTTTGGCTATCCTGGTCCCTTACAATTCCCTGTGAATTTTAGGATCAACTTTTCCATTTCTGAAATAGGCCACTGGGATTTTAATGGGATTGCTCTAAATCCAGAGATGATGTTGGTGAACGTTCCTAATCTGGACTATAGTAAGTGTTCCAAATCATGACTACTGGATGTCTCCATTTTTTTTTAACTTTCCTTCAGCACTGTTTTTTTTCTAATGTTCAGAGGACATGTTGTATTTCTTTCATGTAATTTATTCCTAACCATTTTATGATTTCCTATGCTACTGTCAATGGAATTGTTTTCTCAATTATGTTTTTGGATTATCCATTGCAAGTGTATAGAAATTCCACTTATTTTTTTATATGGATCTCACATCCTTTGAATTTTCTATGTATAAGCTCATGGCATCTGCAAACAGAAATCATCTTTTTCCTTTCCTCTCTGCATGCCTTTTATTTCATCTTCTTCCCTGTTGTGGCTGAAAGGTCCAGCACAATGTTGAACAGAAGTGGGGACAGCAGAAATCCTTGTCATGCTCCTGATCTTGGGGAGAAAGCACCCAGCCTTTCACCATTAAGTGAGATGTTAGCACTTGGTTTTCTGCAGATGCCCTGTAGAGATTTTTCCTGGTTTTCTATATGTAGGAGGAGCACTAAAATTGAAGTAATGGTCTGTTTAAATTTTGACATATATTCATCCATTCATCCTGTACAAACCACAGACACTGAGAGATGTGTTACTCTCTGATAATTGATCTTCACCTTGTGTCAATAATAAAATGTGAATTCCCAAGCAGCATTAGAATTTAACATTGACCCAATTCACATTCAATTGTAATGCTTCCCCCAAAATAAAAAACAAAAAAGTAAAAACAGACACGACTTCTCCCGTGATATTCAAACACAGATTTTAACTATAATGTAGTAGTCCTAACAAAATTATTGGTGATCTTAGAAATTATTGACACTATAGTAAGAAAAATATACTTTTAAATTATGCTTAGTAGGTTAAGGAACTTGTCAATTTCAGTTTAAAACCAGTAACTGCTATGGTACATCTGGGAAGCACTTCTCAGCTTACAAAGTATTTCCATAAACATTGTCTCAGTTTACCTCTCCATGTGGAGTCAGGTAAAGTGTATACTTGAAGACACTATGTTTCAAAGACACCAATTAGCTTGTGTGAATGAACACGGAGTGAAGCTTATACTAAAAATTAAGTGTCTTAATGTCTTTCCAGAGTTCTCAACTCTTCTTTATGGCTTCCTTCCCCTGATGTTTGCAAAATTGTTTATCAATCGTTAACACCACCTGTAGCTCCTGCAGAGGGCAAAATAGTTCGATCAATTAAAAAAAAAGCATAGAAACTCTAAAGAGCATTCAAATGTCGCATGGCACTGGATGGAAAATAAAAGCTGTATTTAAAAATATGATTATGGGCTGTTTGCACTGATTAATGTTAATTTATTTTTGCTATTCAGGTGCTTTACTGGGGTGAGTTAATTGACCTGTGATGCTAGTTCTAAACTTTTCTGAATATACATTTTAGGTAAAAACGCTCCAATTTCTAGGATGGCATTCTATTTTCTCAACAGTTCAAAATCAACAATCCACAATTAAGTCCATTTAAAAATATTGAAAGAGATAGCAATCATCTCTACTCTAGCTAGAGTTCAATATATTGCTCTGGGCCTTGAGTTTTGAGATATCTAGATCATGTTAAAGATTTCTAGGATATGAAAAAGAGTTTTTTCTGAGAATTTTCCTTGTAAAGATGGGATTTCATGAGTGACACTGAGCTACAAAGAAAAAATGATCCATGGTAGAAGGTGTTCCAGACTTATGTCCAGGAAGCATTATTCGTAGCTATACTGCATGTCGCCGGAATGTGAGGCCACGTGTTTGTTCATGCAAAGGTAAATAATGGCCCTGAAAACATTCCTTTATGATTTATAACAACAGGCCCCAAACATATGCCTTATGCCCCTTGCATTATACCTTCCTGCCTCTTAGCCATACATGGGGGTGAATTCTTCTTTCGAGCACAGTTGCAATGGCTGGAGAACCCGGGCAGTCCCTGCAGAACTTGTAGTGCTATTTTCAGAAGCCAAGTAGCTCATTGCTTCCAGATGCAGCCTAAACTTGTATCCACACATTTGCTGATTACTCGACGTGTGTCTGACTTGCTTACAGAGCCTAGTATGATTTGGAAACTGCTGTCAGAACAGGTGATGAGTCATGCGTTATATTTTAGCTTTCCAGTCTGCAGTCTGCGCTGGTCTGAGAACACCAGTGGTGACATTGAGAAATATCCTAGCTCATTGCTTTGTGGATCTTCCCTGGTTGATTCTTTGGCGTACGAAAGTCATGCTAAGGTTGGGTTAAGGACTGCTTATAGGATGCTCCGGTCAGGATTCTCCAGAAAAACAGAACCAATAATACTATATACATATACTTTGTATCATATAACATATATCCAATAACATATACACACTATATGAAATTTTGGAGGTTTCCATGGGAAATAGTATACTTAAAGGCTTCTGATGGGTGGTTAGTTGTTACATACTTTCTGGAAGGGAATGTGACAATAGATAGCAAAGGCTTCAGAGAAATAAATTTGCTCTGACTTAGCAGTTCATTCCTAGAAATACACTGTACGCAAATAATCGTTGATGTGTGCAAAGACTTAATTGTATATTTTGTTTATTCACAGTGAAGAGGTGGCCAGAAGCTAAATGCCCCAAATGGAGAATTGTTAAAATAAAAAGGAGTTGAATTTCACTGTAGCTATTTCATGATGGGGTTCCACGATCGCTGATGACAGGGGCCAAACGTGCAATGTAGGAATTAATGAAACAAGTTAAAAAGACTGGATGGATATAAATATAGCTATAGGGAGCTGTAGATCAGATACAAATACATAGATACAGAAATACCTAAGAGGGTGTATACCCCTTAGGAAACAGTGATGCAATTACAGCTAATTTAAGTTTTCTTCTCTGAACATTTCTGGATGTATCAAATACACTTTTAGCACAAAATGTAACTTTACAGTGGAGAAACCTAACAAATCCCACCTTGGCCTGGTGATCAAGTCAAACACCAACGGTGGTACCACGTGATGGAATGTCCCTTGCTAGGACGTGATAAACACATCTCGCTTCCAAAAACCTGTTACAACCCCAGTCTAAAAGTGAGAGAATCATCAGACGAGTCCCGATTGAGTGGCATCCTACAAACCCCTGAGCCACCCTCCTCCAAACAGTCCAGGTCATCAAAACAAACAAAGCCAGAGAAACTGTCACAGCCCAGAGAAGCGTGAGATACCATGCGGACCGAATGCCATGTGGGGTCCCGGGGAGGTAAGAACTGAAGAAGTGGGAATAAAGGAAGGACTTGGGTTAATGATACATAGCAATGGCAACCCTTTATCATGACAACTGTATGTGCATTTGTGTGCAGTGAGGAAATTTGGGAAGGAGGCGGATTCCAGCAGAATGCCTGTTTCTAGAGGTAAAGAGCTTTCAGGCTGGAATCTCTTCATATACATCTTCCCATTCTTTCCCCCTGCTGAGAAAGATACAAAAGGGGTGTCTCCTTTGAAGTTAAGACCTTTCTCAGGGTCTGATACAGGCATCCCTGAGGCACACCCAGTCTGGAGAGTGTCAGTGCTTGGAACTCACCTCCATCTGCAAACAGCTTCTGTCCATGAACCCTCCTTGTTAATGAGAATGAACTAGAGTATTATTTTTACAAAAATATATTATTAAAATTAAGTCAAGAAGAGGTAAAAATCTTAGACAAATGGTTCCCAGGGGCATTGAGAGAGCTGTCAAAGAATTACGCCAGAGAATGTTGTTTTAAATTTGGAAGCATATGATTCCTGTAAATATACAATTTCTCAAGAACAGAGAAAGAAATCTGGACATTAAAAGAACATGTCAATACCAAATAAGGATTACTTCAGGAATGCAAGGTAGGTCAATGTTATAAAATCCAAATATATAGCACAGTGTATTAATGGCACATGGCAGAGAGAGTAGGCAGTTTTCTTCATAAATTAGGTAAATTAACAAATCTGATAAAATTCAACACCCACACCTAATAATGATTCTTAATAGAACAGCAAGAAAAGGCAAGTCCTAATGTGATAAAGACAGAAACTTACTTCAAAAATACAGTCACCTGAAAGGTGAAACACTAACTTTCCCTGAATATCCACCAGTGATATGACAAGAATTCTCACTCCATTTTTGTTTACAATATTTCTTCATTAAAAGAAAGGGGGACATATTTGATAGGAGGAGGCAAACTTTCATAGCTGAGCAAAAGAGTCAACTAAAATAAATAATACCCCAAATTATTTAAGTTCATTGTGAAGTTCAGGGATTAAAAAAAAATTGTCGTTGACTGTGAGAAGACAGAAAATCCATGTGATTTTTATGTTCAAACCACGACCAGTTAGGAAACAATGATAACTGTTTACACAATAGCCACAAACATGAGAATACAAATATAATTACTAACAAATTCTCAGGATTTTTGTGAAGACCAATGGATTCTTAAACTCAGTGGGAGGACGTTAGGAAAAATAGACCTGATTTAATACAAACACTGACTAAAGAGAGAGACATGGCTCATGTAGGCCTAGGAAGAGTTAAATTACAAAGATAAATTTCACTCCAATTTAAGGCAAATTTATCAAATATTCAAGTTCTAATTTGAAAAAGTGTTTTAAAATTCTCTTGGACATATGTATTTTGTAGATGATCCAAAAAAGTTTTAAAAAATAAAGGACAGGTTTTCTGAGATATCAAGACTGTTATAAAGTTAAAATCATGTGTAGAAAGCTCCTTCAGAGTGGAGCAACAGGGCATATTTATTTCCCATATACATTTACAGACATTTAACTGAATAGTCTCCACTCATAACATGATGTAGCTCTAACTGACAAGGGGGAAATTCAGAATATATCAAATGAAGAAAATAGTTGAAAGCACAGTATGTCCACTGTGGTCCAAATTTGATTAAAACTACATACGTACACACAAACGTGTTTACACAGAGGCACGTAAATGCCATATGCTTGTGCCTCAGTGGCTCCAAATGGACACCATCTCACCAGCATCTTCATTTTAGCCCAGGAAGACCCCCATCAGAATTTTGACCTCCAGGACCATAAGACAATACATTTGTGTTCTTTTAAGCAAGTAAATTCATGGTGATTTGCTACAGGCACACCAGATAACTAGTAGTTTAATTCTTCGATGAACTGCATCTGTCTCCCTATGGGAAAAGTCCCATTTCTCATAAGGACCCAAACAGAAACAAACCAGTCTTGGCAAGGGATCAGCCCTGTTCTGCAGGGAAATTTCTTAGAGGCAAAGCCTGGATGGGATGACCTGGGGTCAATGGGCATAGGAATTTCCTATCCCTGATGAGACCTTGAACCACTGCAGATTTCCTATCCCTGACGAGACCTTGAACCACTGCAGATTTCCTAATTGACAATGAAATATTTTAATACCAAAAATGGTATGTTAGAAGGGGCAACTTTGATTCACTTTAATAGGTAATCAAACCTTATGCCATTTTTTTCTTAAATGGTTTCAGAGCCTCTGAAAATTTTTCTACATGCTCTTTCTTTGACACAGATAGGTGGGCTAGAAATTTAAGTATTTCTAAAGCAAGAAAAGGCTTCTCTTTATACATTTACTCTTTACATGTTTTTTTCTTTTTCTTTATTTTTTTCTGCAGTGCACATACATATGTATTTGTAATTTGTATTATATGAGAGCAAGGAGAGGAAAAACATTCTAAGTGCTAATTAATTCTTACACACACACAAAAAAGGTAAAGAAATTCTTTGGTGACCAGGTGGAGATATTATGACATTAAACAGTTGTTCTCAGACTGTGATCTTTAGACCAGCAAGGTGAGAATGTCCTGGAAACTTGCTGAAAGCAAAATTCTCAGGTATCGACCCAGCCTTACTGAGCAGAAAACCTAGAATTAAGAGGCAGAAGGAACCTTGTGTATTAAACAGTGCAGTGGGATTATTTTAGAGATAAGGCTCAAAGTGTCATCCATGATTTGGGTGGGAATATGCCATGGAGAGAAAATTAATACCAGTCTCACACTTACCCATGTCCCCACAATGGATGCCATCCTGGAATATCCTTTTTCTTGATCCTTTGGAAAGAAAAAAAGTAACATCGTAAGTTATTTGCTTTTTTTGATCCTTTATGAAAAATAAAGGAGAATTAATTAATGAGATCCTCAATCCAACTATCATTTCACAGATTTGAATACTGCCCCCCTTTTTAAAAGAAGTATCATTTTTGTCTGTCTGAGGTCTACTACCAGCTGCTTGCAAAACATTACAGAAAAATGGGGCTCACATAGGCATTCGTATATTTTCAAAGGAAAAAAGGGGGGAGGAATCCATATCTACAAAGAAAGTTTCAGAATTAACTGGCGTTTTATTTTTAAATGTAAATCAACAGATTATGGACATAATTTGCACTTGGTGCATTTTTATTCTTAATCTGTTGTCGTGTTTCTAAATGTAAGTATTATTTTTGAATTTTTGTTTCCTGTCTTGTAAACCATGTTGCATTTCTTCCCCTTTGCTCATCCATGGCCAATCTGTTGGCTTCCTTTTATGTTTCAGTGGTTAATTAGTTTCATGTCAAAATAATCTTTCCACCTAATTTAGGACTGCATGTGGCCTGGGCTTTGAATTAATAGGATTATTGCTAAACTTTAATTTCACTTTGGGGTGTCAGGATGTAACTCGAGCATTTCAAAATCAAACATGTTTTGTGCCCATTCCTCCTGAGTCCTAGTTTGGAGTTAATGAATCCCAACATCTTTAAGGTTTTCCCGTTGGAAGTACGGTTCTTGGACCAGTAACATTCTCCTTGCCTGAGAGCCTGTCGGAGATGTGGGATCTCAGGACCGAACACATGCCTACCGTAGAATCTGCATTAGAACACATTTCCCAGGTGACTAGTATATCCACGGAAATTTGAGAAGCACCTGTTTAAAGCAAAGTTTCCTGAAGCCTTCAAGACGGGGGAATCTTACACAGCATAGTAGGCAGGTTGGTAGTGAAGTAAGTGTCCCGTGTATTGAAACATCATACATCTTTGGTGTTAGGACGCATAGGTATTGTGTCAGGGGTGGGTGAGGAAGTTCGGTCCTAAAGCTACAATGACAGGAAGTAAGGGCATCTGCCTGCCCCAGTCCCAGCCGGGTGACTCCCTTG